>JBAMNC010001470.1:0-75631 GCA_037902135.1 Cetoscarus ocellatus | reverse complement strand
TCGTGTACACAAGTCCACATTCAGTGTAGAGTCACTCTAATCCGACACACCTGATGGACAGTTAAATATATTAGGAATAGGAAACACACATCAAGGTGGAGGCTGTATAGCTATGACATCATAAACTCCAGGAAGTAACATTCTTAGCGTTTTAAGGGGCATTTTCTGTAAATAGGAAGAGCCCATTTCTCCATGAACTGAGAGTTTAGTAATAGGTGTCATGTTCTTCTGCTCCCCAAGCCTCTTCTAACAACATAATAACCTCCACAACATGGGACATTTAATTTTAATAATTGTTTCTTTATTGATTTATTTTAAGAATTAGAAAGACCACTTTCAGAACAGTAAAATCTCTACTGTTAATATTGTGGCAAAGCTGTGCTGAAAAACTAAACCAAAAAATAAAAGTTATTTGACATACACAGAATTTACAGTTGCCTGGTAAACCTCTGCTAGGCATGGTGTCCCAGGGCACCCTGAGGTGCCTTCTGGCTTTGTCAGGGGTGCCTTGAATAATAAATGAAATTTCAACCCAGTGTCACTGTTATTATATAGATTAATAGTGTGTGGTTTGAGACAAAGTTGTCTCATATGTCCTTGCACCTGAAATAGCCATTCTATTACTCGGGTCAGTAACTAAATATTCTAACATCAATACACAGCTGGCAGGTATATTTGGTGTGACCATCATAAACAGCTGCTGCACAACAAGCTCAAAATTTCATCATCATAAATCCAAATCTAAGCCATAAACTTAATCATCCAGTTTTACTCCAGCAGTGATAGAAGGTAAAATGATGATTTTATGGGTTCAAAAAGTCAACATTTACAATTAATGATGAAATTTGCAAAATTGTCGGAAAGACCATGCAGGCTTTCTACCTTGTGGCAACAATATTACATTTTTATAACCTGTCATATGCTCAAGTTTCCCATATTTGGTATTTATCAATAACGAATTGCTGTAAGAGAAAATGTCCAGAAATAACATCTTGCATGAGTAAGTTGGTGATCAGGGGATGAAGAGTGACCTTTTTTTTATCACTACATTTGACACGCGGAAATCAGAGGAGAAAGTTGCGCTGTACACCCAAATGCTTTCAGCTGGGCGTATGATAGGGCCCATAGTGTCTTTTCATTGGAGTCTGAGTCCTGACAATAACAGTTTCATGAACATGCATTCCCTCAACTAGTAGTTATGGGCAGCCCTAGCTCAGTCTGGAAGGTCTTTGGTTGGGGACTGGAGGGTGGCTGGCTCAAGTCTCAACCAAATAATGTTTGAAAGTTTGTTTTGGTAGCTGGAGGGAAACTTCCTGGGCACTACTCAAGTGCACTTGGGCAAGGCACTTAACCCCAAAACTGCCCAGGAGCAGCTAGCTATCACTCTACCGTCTCCTGGGACCTGTTTGTGCATGTTCACTTGTATTTCAGCGTCAGTTTGTGTGGCATGTTTCAACAACAGAGTGTAAAGATTTGAATTTCCCATGAGGGATCAATACAGCCTGTCTTCTTCTTCTTCTTCTATTCTAATTCACGTACATTTTAATAAAACTGCTGTGATCTAAATAATTTTTCACATCTGTCATTCAAATTACAAGCTACAGCATGTTGGAACAGCATGGAGGTCTGGTAAACTTTTATTCGGATTGCACTTCATCACTTTCATTATTATTGATTTCCCTAAAAGCTGAAGTTTGACTGCAGTAAGTGAGAGAGAGAGAGCGGCAGTGTGTTTCCAAAGTGTCCCGCCCCTTTCTCTCCCTCCGTCCTATGAGGGATGGAGCTGCTGGCGGTTTGGGTATGATTGATGGTCCCTGTAAATATGGCCATTACCATATAGGCTCTCCCCTCGAATTTGCTCATTATTCACTGTCAACTACGGCTACTCCTCGCTTCTAATTTTATGCAATTTAGTAGTGTGCTTGATATGAATGAGGTGATATGTGAAAATGTGACACGTGCAACTTCTTTATTCTGAATCTAGACATTTCTGAGCTTCAAAAGAGTTTACATAAAGATACAGAAACAAAGATGGGACTCAGGCTTCATTTTTATATGACAAAAAATCTACATATCACACTCCACTTGTTCCTTTCTCAACACAGACTGTCTTATTGCCTTTTGTGGCTGCTGCCGAGTATTTCCCATTGGTTGCAATAAATGCTGGGAGATGAAATACTAGCAGTTGTAAAATCCATATGTCCATGGATTAATGGCTTCAGGCTCTCGTGGCAGTGGTGAGAAAGACAATATTAGAGTCAGTGGGGAGTAACAAGCTTATTAACTCCCCAGAAAGCTGAGAAGTGTTTCTGGGACCAGTGTGCAGAGGCATGGCATGTTAAGTAGCAGCAACCAAGCAGGAATTTGCCCACAGTGCTTTATTTGATAAAAAGAGAATTATACTGGAATGACCTTTGTCTGCTTACTGATGGAAACTGCATGAATGTTGGAATTAAAGCTTGATTTGGATAGTTTGAGCACAAAGTTGCGTCGGTCCCCTTGTGTTGTGAGGCTGAATCAGAGCAGACGAGGTAGATTACACATTTGCAGCATGCTACTGTAAATTACTGCCGCTCTGTTGCTCTGCCTCGAGGAGTAATTACTCGAGAAATTCAACTGTGCTTTGTTTCCACCTGTCACACAGCACAAAGAACAATCTGTCAGGTTTGTGTTACAATGTGCCTGCTCTGTCCTGCTCCAGAACTGAAGGGAAAGGGAACAACAGCCTCTGCAGCAATGTTTGATTTGGCACCTTTGGATGAGTGTGATGAGAGGAACATATATTGAATCTGTTGTCTTTATATCAACAAAAGATTAAGGCTTATGTTTGTGGAGATTTGCATCCTGGTTTTAAAGTGTTTAATTTCATGTCTACTGCTTATTTCAAAACCTGCAGCTGTTGCCATGTTGTTTGGTAGCTGTTTCATTAACCACACTTAATCCTTGTTTCTATGGAGGTGTCTGGTTGGAGCGGTAATCCCTGATCTTGATTTCACACTATAGTGTCAAACATGGACGGTCGCCAGCCAACTGCAGGACCACATAGAGAGACAGACAACCATTCACACCCTCAGCCACACCTAAGGGCAATTAAGAGTTACTGGTTTACCTGACAAGTGTGTTTTTGGGTCTGTGAGGGAAGCTGGAGTGCCCAGAGAGAACCCCTGCATGCATACCTTATTTGTGTCAGTGTGCAACAGTGGTAATTTTGTTGACTAATTATTTCTGTCATAGTGTTGTTCAACAACCTTTTGTCCACTGACGAAAACTAGACAGTAACTCATAAAAACAAGTGCACATGGACAAAAGCTAAATCTAATTTAACTGACATTTTCGTCAACAAATAAAAACTAAATGAAAATGTTTGACAGAGACTTAATCCAGTCATACCTAATTTGGTCATGTAGGGACAAGTTAGGAATATATCCAATCACAGCTGCTTTGTGTGGAAAGGTTGGATGAGTGAAGAGAGACATCCAGTCACAGATGTCTTAGCTTGGTGGTGGTGGGATAAGTTGGAGAGCGATCCAGTCAGAGCTCCTCTCTTTCTGAGTTGATATATTCATGAAGAGCAGGTTCACTGTTTGTTGTCAGTTCTGGTATTGTAACTGAGATGCTCTGCCAGGTAGCCTAAATAAAGGGGACTGCATTTCACACAAAAGTTCAATTAGTTTCTGTTCATTTATACATTCAGACTTTACTAGCATTCAGTAAAGGGTTATTAGATGTTTCAGTTTATCCAAGTGTAAAATGTGACTTCAGAAATTCAAGGAAACATAAAAAATGCCTTACCCTTTACACTTCATATTTTAGTAAATTTACTAAATTTACAGTAGAGTTCATCGACTAAAATGTTGTGAAGTTTCATCAACTAAAACTAGACTAAAATTAAAACAATTTAGATGAATAAATTATGACTAAAACTAAAATATATTTTAGGCAAAAGACTAAAACTAAATTAAAAAGTGCTGTCAAAATTAACACTGATATACAATGAGGTTTAAGAGCATCAAGGTGCAAACTCTATGTCTTAAGGCTCCAGGGGCAATAGCCGCCAACCCCTTTCAGCTGCCTCAGGACGTTGCCTTGCATCTCCTGAGCTACCAAACCAGCTTCCAAGTAGACTTGAACCAGTCACCCTCCAGCCCAAGCCCTAACGGACAGAGCTACACTGCTACCAGCATTCACTGGAAAATCATGCACACGCCCCTCAGAAAGGCCCACTACGCACGCCCACTACCTGCTGCCCTGCTTTGCCTCCTCTTATGACCTCAGCTCAGGGCTCTTAATTGGCAGGGAATAATGATTTTTGCCAAGATAAGGTTAATCAAGGTTTAAACAAAAGTCAATTAGTGGCTGAAGCTGTGCTGCTGTCAGTGGCTGCAAGTTGAGAGACAGTGAGTGGAAGAAGTTTCCAAGCTTTTGTAGGTTGACCACAGGTGATCGATGGTCATGTATGGAGGCCAGGTAGTGCCAAAGGGTTGCTGTATGGTGGTCAAACCGTGCCCCAAAGAAAAGAGATCAAATTAGTTCTGCTTATAACACAGCTGTAAAAGGCTACAGTCTATGTCAAATAAAGTCTTTAATGGTTTTCCTATAAAATGCCCCCTCTCCCTCAACATTAGAAAAACTAGACACTCTGAGAGCACAGACCTCCACCAAGGAAGCTCACATATTGCTGTTAAACCTTTGAGCAATAGTTTCATGAAGAAATAACCCTCATAATATGATTCCTTGACCCTGTACCCCCAATACTTGGAATCATGTTGATATCATTATCAGGTTTTCATTATTAGATTGTTTTGTCACTAACACAGTCATTCAGTAATGACGGTTATCTGCATCACCACCAAAATCAAAACATTTTTAAGTTGCGCCATTACTGTCATCTCCTGGAAATTTTTGCAAAATCTGTCCAGTAGTTTTGGGAAATCTTGCTAACAAACAAACAATAAAACAGACAAACACAGGCATAAATATAAACTCCTTGGCGAAGGAGAGAGAACACAGTTGCATGCTTCATAGCAGAAAATATCAGAAAGTCAAATATGCTGTTAATGTGCTAACAAGACATTCATGTTTGAGTAATCAAAAGTAGTGTAGTTGTTCAGTAAACCATTGCACCAAAGCACGATTATTTAAATTGATTATCCATTCGTCTTGCATGTAATTGCTCATATTTTGTGTATCAACAAAGTTTGAGCCAGTTAAGTCATAGCTCCATATCCAAAGATGAGATGAAACGGGACACAGGGCTGAGCCAGAGCTGTCCGATCTCCTTCACACAACATGTGAAAAACCTCTTCAAACATGTTTATCTTTCTCAGTGAATCCAAAGGGACACAAACACTGTGATTGATGGAGACGTCTGCGGTTGCATCAGATTTACTTCATCAGGAAGAAACACCGGCTGTGGCAGGACTCCATTCTTTTTCAATTGTTTGGAACCATGGTTTGAGCAGGATACAATTCAGGGGACTCTTCCTAAAGACAGACAGATAGATAGATAGATAGATAGATAGATAGATAGATAGATAGATAGATAGATAGATAGATAGGTAGATAGGTAGATAGATACTTTATTGACCCCCTTGTGGATATTCAGGTATCCAGTCGTAGTAATAAACAGTCTGGGTCCTGATCCACTGTCTTTGTTCAGGGTGTTGTTCGGTCTGATGTCTGTGTGAACAAAGGATCTCCTGAACCTCTCAGTCCTTCAGTCCAGTGAGATGAGTCTCCCACCGCTGCTGCTTCTCTGTCCCTCCAGGATGTCGTGGAGGGGATGGTAACTATTGTCCAGGGTGGCCTGCACTATGCTGCATGTATGTCTCTCCCCTACAGTCGCCAGTGAGTTTAAAGGGACAGTTCAGTATTTTTGAAGTGGGGTTGTATGAGCTCCATATGACCACTAAGTACCTTAGATGCAGCAGAACGTTCTCTCCTCTCCCTCAGTAAGCCACAGTCTGTAATAGTAGCAGTAAACAGAGAAGTATTGTACTGAGTACAAAGGGTATTTTCTCCACCTACAAGAACTCCGCCTACAAGATCTAGTCATATTTTGGTCATTTAAATTGTTTGAATTTTAGTCTAGCTTTAGTCGAGGAAATCTCCTGTAAATTTAGTCGACTAAAATATGAAGTGTAAAGGGTAAGGCATTTTTAATGTTTCCTTGAATTTCTGAAGTCATGTTTTACTCTTGGATAAAATGAAACATCTAATAACCCTTTACTGAATGCTAGTGAAGTTTGAATGTATAAATGAACAAAAACAAATTGAACTTTTGTGTGAAATGCAGCCACCTTTATTTAGGCTACCTGGCAAAGCATCTCAGTTACAATACCAGAACTGACAACAAACAGTGAACCTGCTCTACATGAATATATCAGTTCATAAAGAGAGGAGCTCTGATTGGATCGCTCCACAACTTATCCCACCACCACCAAGCTAAGGCAGCTGTGATTGGATGTCCCTCTTAACTCATCCAACCTTTCCACACAACCAAAGTAGCTGTGATTGGATATATTCCTAACTTGTCCCTACTTTCTACATGACCAAATTAGGTCTGATTGGATTAAGTCTCTGTCAGACATTCTAGTCTAGTTTTTATCTGTTGACAAAAATGTCAGTTAATGTAGTTTTTGTCCATGTGTACTTGTATTTATTAGCTACTGTCTAGTTTTTTTTAGGGGAAAAAATGTTGTTGAAAAAACTTAGACAAAAATAATAAGTCAACAAAATTAACACTGCTGTTAGATCATCCGAGCAAACAGCTTTGGATTAAAGATTTGGACCAGAGTCCGCCATCAAGTTTGGGAAATGCGTGGGAAAAAAGTCTAAATTTCTCATCTTTAATGTTTGGACTGTCATATGTCTCCTTCACTGGGTGCACTTCTCCAGAATAAAACATCACATCCACTGTTATGATTCATTTGTGTGCTGCAAAGTACAAAGCAGCTGATCCCTGCCAGTGAAGTTTCTAAGCCGTGATGCTTCCAGGCGCTGTAACAGTTAGAGAACTACAGTGACCATAATTCATCTGTGATGCAGCACATCTGTGCCTCCTGGAGTCTGAGAGCGTCTGTGCTGACAGAGACTGAACGCAGAGCGCTAAAGATGACGTCTCCTCAAAACAGATGGAGGTATAATAATCAGCTATCGTCGCATCACCATCAGCGTCAGGAGCTTTGACGGGCTTTAGTGCCCGACAAAAAATGAACAACTTTCTAAATGAAACATCAATAACAAGACATCAGCGTGGCGGAGAGCTGCTACCTGTGGGACGTGCTGAAAAGTAAAGTGGGACAATCAGACAGATTTACTCTCATCTCTCTTACTTTCTCTTTGAATTCTGCCTTCAGTTCCACTTTTCCTTGTCTCCTTCCTCCCCCTCGGTGCTTCCCACTCCTCTAAATGACATGTCAGTCAATCAGAAGGACCTGGTTGCTGTTAAGTGACGTTTTTATTGATGTTCTCTGCATCTGTGCCCTCATCTTTCACTGCATCCCTCCTCCGCTCGCTTTCACTTTTTAAAAGGGCAGAAGTAAGGACTGCTTTACAGACAGAATAGGCAGTTTTAGGTTAGATAAGGGAAAGGGGAAGGAAAGGCGAGGGACATGGTGAAGCTTAGATAGAAAGAGTAAAGCAGAAGGTAGACTGTGGAGGGACTGGAAGGCAGAAATGAAAAGAAGAAAAATAGGTTATATAGAGGGAGAAGTAAAAAAAAACTGATGAAGGTAAAGCATGTGCGGCCTACTGACCCTCTACCTGCTGTACTCACCCTCCATCTGGTCCACCCTTAGGCCTCCAAGGTCCCATAAACGTCAGCTCAACAGGTGTTACCTTTATTTTCTGGACAATAGAACAGCAGCATGCATTGTTTTCATGTTCGACAAATATTCATACACTGTGGCCTGGCTGTCCGAAAATACAAGAGATGCAAAAATAGTCTTGGACCACGATTTAGTGCAGACCTTAATTGTTTTTTCAGTTTTAGGTTCAGTTTGGTTCGATTTTGACAAATTGGGCATTAAAGTCTCTGTCAATCTGAGTTTTTTTTTTTTTTTTTTTTTCAAAAGTAGCAATCAAGTAATCAATCAATATTTGTTTGAATCATACCAATTCAAAACAAGTGCTATCTCAATACACTATAACACAGATGGACAAAGCCCGAGGCCAACTTACAGTGCAGTTCATCCATAGGAGGCTCACAGTAACAGTGGCAAGAAAAAGAGCCTGTTTAGCAGTTGGAGCCAGTCTCATTATTGAACAGCCATCACCAAAGCTGTGTTGGTGTGTGAGAAGAGACGAGTGGACTAAAGTAAGAAATGAAGGTAGTCACAGATTTATGGGCAAATGTGGCATCTTGTTTTCAAGGGGGTCTTCATGTCTATATGGTTGTAAAAGTATTTATTGTGGAGGCAGAAACGATAACAACCGTGGATAGAGAGATCAACCTAATATAAACATTAACATCTATAATGATCATAAACTGGAGAGGAATGCAATTAATACGGCAGCATCTAGTTGAACTACCATTAAAATGTGTTTAACTGGTCTAAACGTATGAATTTATGTTAGATGATGTAATTTCTGTTGATGGCTGATGCAGGATAAAGCACTTAGAGTTGAGCAGGTCCACAGCAGCAGGTCATCCATGATTGTTAGTCAAGGTCACACTAATATGTGTGTGCTGTTTGCAGGAACTACCATGTATTAAAATTGTGTTGATCTCTCTGAAGTTAATATCAGGAACTGTAATGATAATGGAAAGGGGCTAAAGGGATTGCCAAATATTTGTAACTCTAGTTTTTGAAGTTTTAAGGTCCACAGCAGCAGGCTGTCCACACCAACGATCCCAAACAGCCTACAAGACAAGAACCAGTAACGAGCACAAGAGCAAACAAGAAAGGACAAAGAGAGAGAGGACAAGGAGGGAGTGTTGGAGAGACAAAAGGGAGGAACACAGTGTGCCAAATCTCCAGGCAGTCTAAACCTATAAAACTGAGCTGATCCAGGCCTGAGGCGGCCTTACAGGTGTAGAGTGTAGAAATTGGCGGCATTTCGCCGAACAGAAGGTGAATATAGGATATAATTTTTCTATTTGTATGTAAAGTCCATTGAAATAGGTGTACAATCATCCCCATAAAACTTTTGTTTTCTTTGTTAGAAAAAGCTTTTTATATATATATGTACTGCAGGACATAATGATCCACCATGTTGTCTACTGGTGGGTTTTGGGGACAAAAGTCCCACAGGTAGCAGCTCTCTGCCAACCTAATCATCATCTTAACTGACCTATAATCTATAAAAATAATAGTTACAAAAGTGAATGAAAAACCCTCACCTCGTAACTGTTGTAAATGATGCCCTGTTCACGATCCTTTGTGGTCTTCACCGGCTCTCGTCGCTTAGTGATGTGATGCTTTAGTAACGGACGGGCTCATTCCAAAACTTGAACTCCTAAAATGCCGATTTCTACATACTGCACCTTTAACTGAAAGCTTTATCAAAAAGTAATATTCAAGTCTAACCTTAAAGGTAGAGAGGGTGTCTGCCTGCTGAACCGTGGTTGGTAGATGATTCCAGAGAAGAGGAGCCTGATAACTGAACCTCCCTCCCAGACTACTTTTAGAGACTGATGGCACCAGGAGCAGGACAGCATTCTGGGAGCGCTACGTTCTGGAGGGGTTGCTCTTTAAAATGAGTTGGTGCCTGACCACTGAGACATTTATAGGTCCCAGCATCTGTTTAATCTATTTAATGATACCGGAAAATAAATCTTTGTATGGTGCAGGGATTGGTTCAGCACCAGTTCATGGCGTACCCTGCCTCTCGCCCCGTAAAGATAATGGACGGATGATGAAATATTTATTTATTTTACCAAATTGTTACTTTTCTGAGCCATCACTCAACACATGGTTAAGGCTGGTTAAGGCTCATAAAGGCTCACTAAGTTTGTTTTAAAGGTCATTCACTATAGCAAGGACTGTAAAAAATGTATAGATTTCAAACAGGAATTTCAACTTCCAACATTTTGGTGTGTTTTTCACGGCCATTTTGAGCACATAAGGAGGATTTTTCTGTTTCATAAGCTAGTATGAATTAAATCTTTTGTTAAGATCACCACAGACTCATCCAAGGCAACACTGGAAAGGTGTGACATTCATCTGATGCACAATGCTGATGTGCTTGGAGTTTAAGTACTCCCATGCAAGAAATGATAAACATTCATACATCTGTCTATATGTCTGTCTCTCCGTCCATACATTCACCAACCTATCCATCCTGCTAGCAGGATCTATTTGACCTAAAATGATCTTCACATATGTTGTTTGTTTGTTGAGCTATTTTTCTTTATAGGAAATGTCCTACCTCCTACTGCAGCCTTATTCACTACCTCTACTTCTGGATTAGCATGAGGTCCTCTTCTACTGGCGCTGAATTTTGGCACTTCAGTTCTGCATAAGTTTTGACAGATAAAGACAGAAGTGTTGGGTGACAGGTCTTTTGAAAGCGCAGAGACAGAGGATGAGACTGAAGCTTTGCTGCTGGGACTCTGTTGTGTGTGATGACAGGCAGACATTGTCCTTGGCAGACCACAGCCGCCTCCTCAGCCAAGCCCATTCTGTTTGGGGTGTCCAACACACACACACGTTGAGAGCTGGAGTGTGTAATGGGGGTGAAAATAGCACGAGCGTGCTGCCCAGTTGTCATTTGACTCGAGGCTTTGGGCAGCTGGAGGGTTCAGGGTGACATTAGTGGCTGAAATTCTTAATAAGTCAGATTAATCCCTCTCCTCATTGAGGTCACTCTTTAATTGGCTTTAAATGTCTTTGGGATTACGATCACAAATCCTTCCATGTATTGAGACTCGCTCAAACAGATGCTGTCACTCTTCAAAGTTTGATGCACTCTGACAGCTGAACTGTGGGATGCTTTGACATTACCAAGAAATATTATTTTATGTGAACCCCCTTCAGGTCCCACAGCCCTTAATGTTGTCTATAACCCCAGTACTTGAACGGAATAGCTGCAAAAAAACTGGAAGCCTAAAATGGTATAATTGGCTGCATTAATGCAAAATGTCAGTATGGGCCTTAAAAGCTCCTCCACTTAAATCCTGAATTACATCAGGCTTTGCATGACCGAGTGGTTTAGCCTCAGGTGTCAATGGTAAGCCTCAAAAGCATATCCGAATGGGAAATCTTTAACTCATTCAAGTGGTTGACCTACAGAGGTCCTAAAACATATCAGGGATTATCAGTATGTTCTCATGTAAGTGGCTTTTTAAAGGGGAACTCCCCCATTTCTACTATTTAAAGGTCCTGTATTTCCTCTGAAACAAGTTTACACTGGTCCCCTGAACACATGTTCTAGTATCTTACTGTATGTTAACCTTGCTCAGCAGCTGTATCCGCCAGATTCTGTAATCAGACAGATCCATGTTGCCAAACTCTAATCTACAACGATTGTGAGAGTGGAAGGAAGGATGAGCTACGAGCAAGACATCAACAGGAAACATAGATGCTAACAGCTTCAATAGTTTTATTAGATCTGGACCACATTTCTCTATTAAATAAAAAATACTATGAGCTTATCTATAGTAAGGATATTTTCACTCCACTTCTGCCATGATTTGATGAAAGTTTGTTTTGAAGCAGCTCACATTCTGTAGCGCAGTAGTGCCCGCCTATAACATTACCTGATTGGCCTGTAATGAATGTGATTGACGGAACGATCGTCCAATCACCTGCTGGATATGCTTCCGAAAGGTTCTGCCCTCTCCAAACACTTTCTACAGGCTTCAGATGGACTAGTGAAATATATCGAACGTTCCATGTGGTGTGCCAGGTTAATTGAATGTTTTAAATCCTCACTTTCTATGTCTGATCATGCCCCTCTCAGAAAACAGATCGACATCAGCTTTCCAGTGCTGTGCTCAAAGGTTCAATAGGGTTGCAAAGGGGTGGAACATTTCAGAACATTTCCAGTAAATTTCCAGAAACTTTTCATGAAAACTCACTGAACTCAAGTAATCAGCATCAAACCCAGCCAGAACTCCATGGTTTCTAGCTAAATTTAATGGTACAGTACCTTTTTGCTATTAAATCCCAAAAAACTAATGATGAATTCCCCAGAGCAACTTTGATTGAAACTGTTTTATCAGGCGTGACTTCATGTTTCAATTGTTTTATAGAAAACCACCTGTGATCCAATATTCAACCAGAAAAACAAAGACACTGGAGTCAAACCTAGTGCTGGAAAACATAACAGCCCAAGACAGAAGTAGCCAAAGCATCTCAGTTGCCCCATGTAGCTTGCAGCAGTATGTGTGATAGGGACTGATCTCACTTTTAAAGGCTTAGGAATACATACAATTCTGAAAAAGTCCAACTATTTCACTTCTTTATTTTTATCTGGAAAAAAACTGGCCCTTGGATAATGAACCCTGTTTGAAACAACAGAGGAGCTTCCGACTACTTTTTGAATGTGGGCAGGGCCGTGCATTCATTCATTCATTCATTCATTCAGATCTATTTTAGTCATTTGACTCTGGTTGGTCAGACATTACCACTCTCTAGATGGACATTCTCTGAAAAAGGGTATTTTACTTAATGGAGACAAGTTACATAACATCACAGCATCGCCTAAGTGTGCATTTGGGATGAAACTTTGCACTTTCTGGACAGATTTAGTTTGACTTCTGCATATATAATGCACCACTCATGAAGCCCAGCTGGAAATCTATTAATTTTTGACCATCAAGACCTTCAGAGGGATGCAGCATTTGGATAAATGTCACCACATCCCAATGGAATGGACTTTCCACATCCATGTGAATGCAAAACAAAAAATATGTTACTTTATTCCATCAAACTTAAATTTCAGACAAATTGAACAATGTCGAAATTGAGGAAGATTGATTGGGAATTATTGCTATGCCATAACAGCTCTAACAGCATCAGTAAAATTAGTATTGCAGTGCAATCTAAAACATGGGTCTCATCAGTGTTTAAGGTGTAGTCTGCTTCAGAAAAGTCTTTGTCATTATTTTACTGTCTTCCAGAATTGTGTTGCATTCAGCAAAGTCCAACATGAGCAGTCTGCGATATCAACCTCTTCTATACTCCTAAAAAAAGTTTCGAAACATAATTTCAGTCTATTATTTCCCCCCTTTAATAATACCGATGGTATGGTTATTTATATTGTTGGAATGCCTGATTAGTTACCTTTATAATGAAGTAGAACTTGTAAGAATCACGCATTCGTAGAATTAGCAATACAGCTAAACTGGAGGCTGGTGTTCCAGTACGTAGGGTGGCAGCATTATTTGGTCTCAACCCTGGTACCATTTCAAAACTTAGGACCAAGTTTCAAGTTAAAGACAAGACTGCGAAGTGGTGGACTGATTCCTCACCTCTCTCTCACTGAGGAACCACAGGCTATCTTTCAAAGGAAGAGGGAATTTTGATATTTTTTCATTGGTACGCACAATCCTTACAGGTTGTACTTGTTGTAAAGGTGACTTATCGGCTTCTCAATGATATAAAATACAATAACAATCAGTATCTTTAACCTGTTCAGCCCCACCCCCTTTTTTAATCCTTCTGCTCGAAACCCACAAGGTCTATTTGAATAATTTTGGTGTCATAATAAAAGTAACACTTGAGAGATTTGTCCAGATGTGTAATTATCAGTATATGTGTTACTGGGACAGAGTAAATGAAGATGGAACTCAGAATAATTTGAAAATTTCATCCTCGCCTAAAACAAAAACATTTTTTTATTGTGAAAATCTCTCTTAGAAATGATGCTGGAGTGTCTGTGAAACTCTAAAAATGAATAATAAAATATTTTTACATCATCTCTACAAAGGATTATTGTTATAAAGTGACTCAGGGCAAAATTAAAGAGGTTTCACAACAATATGGTCAGGCGAGGATTTTGAAACAGTGCATATTGAGCCAGAGGTCAAAAATATATGTATTTTGTCAAATAAAAGCCAACATGACTATAGTCTTAAAAGCACAGTTCACTGCTTTGTGCTGTCGTGTCAAGGAGTTTTTCTCCTGAGCCCCAGCAGACCCAAATTTGGGTCCTATGGGGCTAAAGAGGTTAAAGGAGAAGAATAATCAACTGAAAAAGCTTTCCCAATTTTTTTTGCTCACAATTGTGTTAATAGCTACGTAAAACAAATCCAAAGCCCAATTTTTCAACAATTTATCTGCTAATTTTTTAGTGTTTATGAGTCAACTTTTGAAGTAAAAAGGGGTCTTAAGCATTTAATGTATGCAGATAATAAACGATGGGTTTTAATTAAGTTTGGAGGTTTGCAACATCATTGTGCTGTCTTTAAACCTAAACACAATGAAGGAGCTACAATAGTTCACTCTGTACCAAATCAAAGTGATGGACTTTTCTTATACTGATTGTAATACTTTAAACAAAGTTATAAGAATTGCGATGGGAGTTTGGAGATACTTTCCTGAACATGCATTAAGTGTTTGCCTCTGGGGTACAACCAAAAGTCCACAGAGCATAAAAACTTTGAGCTGGAAGTGATTAACAGCAAAGCTTCAGTAACAGAATTTTTCACAAAGCCTAGAGTTATTCTTTCTTGATTACTGTGGTTTTATGTGAGTGATTCACTCGTGATGACTTGTTGAGTCAAAAAATGAGACCATTTAACTGACAATCTATCATAGAAAATGCTAATGCATGATTAAAACTCAGAGAACAACCTGCTGTAATTAAAATAGTCAGAGTCTTGGTCTTTGCGAATATTCTCTGTCAACACCTAAAGTCCCTCTTGGCTCATGTTAACCTTGGCAACATCTGTGTTTGTGCATATAAAGCTTCAGCTTGACTAACATACTGCCTCGGGTGTGACCTGAGGCGCTACAGTACCTCCTGTGTCTTTGCTCTGCGTGTACAAACTCCCTTTAAAGCCAAAGAAATGAAATCACTCATTAAACACAGACCTTTAACCTTCTGATTAAATGTTAAATTAACAGATACAGGAAAGACGGACAGAGTGGATTCTTTCTTAAATAAGAGCTCAGCATGTCATATTTCCTCTAACACATGTCTTTGATTCTTTAAATTTATTTCCTGGAGTCTGCTCTCCATTTGTCCAGTGCAAAACTGATTTTTATGCATGAAGTGTTGGGAGATTTGTATATGCTAACCTCTGTCTTAAATAGAGTTTCCATGTCTACGACACTTAACAGTGAGGGAAGCCCATTTGACTGATATCAATGTGAAACTAAAAAGATAATTATGAGTAATTACCAATAATGAGTGCAGCGGGAGAAAGGATTGCATTTGCTGATTGTGATCCTTCATAATAAAGGTTCTGTACCAGCACGAGAGTTGAGGACTTTAATTTGATGACTCTGTCAGGAGCAGATTGTGTCTCTTTACAACTTTACAACATTTTACTGCCACAGACAGTTTATAAATGCAAGACAACGGTTGAAACAATCCTTGAGCAGTTAGATGCATTTGTTCACCTGTAGCCTGATACATGGGGTCTAGAAGATGTCCCTGGCTACAGCTCTTTGAAAGCTGGCCTGAGACTCAAAAGTGTAGCTGTGGTGTGTTGAGCATTTGGTCTTGATTTATTTCTAGCCTTGAAATAAGTGCATGGTATCAGCTTGACTCAGCAAAACTTAGTGGATTTGGTTTTCCACTGGGGATCATTCCCAGTACTTGGCATAGTTTTTTGTATCACCTCATATGGCGCTCCTAGCAAGCTGAGTCAGGATGAAACATGACTTGCAGACACTTCTAACCTCTGAATGGTCCGAGTGTCACCATTGGGGTATCTGATATGGAAATCCCTCCTGTTGTCAGCTCTGTAATGCTGTATGATTTGCCAAATATTTCCACTGAATGGTCTGGTTGAGTTTAGTACAGATTGGTAGGTTTTGGAGCAGTTAACCCCGATGTTGTTTCACTTGAGGTTGGAGAACTGAGCCTGGTGGAGAGGGCTGTGTCAACTCTGTAATGTGTGACATCGTAACTGCATGATACAGTGACGCCGTCTGCAGTAAGGGGAGTCAAGCCTGGTTGAAAACAAAGTGCAGCAATGCAGGACCTCCAACACTCCAGTACTCTTGCTTTGTTTTGACATTTTTAAAGCAACAGCAGTGAACGAATCACTCTCAATCCACAGCATGTTTGAACTTAGCAAGATGGAAACACCAGTAAATGTGTGCGGTATGAGCCAAACTGAACCAGACTGCTTGGTAGCAACGAAGCTCAAGTCTCCTCTGATTTTAATTGAATGTTTTTTTTTGCTGCTTGAAACCATCTTTAAGGAAAACTTAAAGATGAAGACAGGAAGCAGCATAGGGGTTGGCAGCTCTATAGCGTCTGTTTCTCCCATTGTTTTGAAGATGTCACAAAGTCTTTACTGTAATGGAAGCCAGTAGGGTCAAGTCGAGTTGACCCGACCCCACAAATGGAAAGCACCAAAACAGGCCGTACAAAAGGAAGCATCAGTATAACCGGGTGTTCAATGGGTTCTCTGTCGTTGAACACCCTTTTTGGGACTTCCATGGTAAAACCAAAACACAGCTGATAGTCTTTTCACATCTACGTAAGCAACTTCATTCCAGCATACATGATGTACTTAAAGGCAAGTTTCATATTTTTCTTTAAAGATGCTGTGGGTGTTTGCTTACATGCGGTTGGATGTAGAGGTGTATGCTTATGTGTGCAAAAGCCTTGTATAAGTGTTTTGCACCAGTGGTCTTTAATGTCCTTGTATCCGGGGAGCTCAGTGTTTGGGATCACAGCGTTTTGGCCAAACAGAGAGGTACAGAGGCAGAGCTATGCTAAAGGTCAACATCAGCCTCCTGTGTGTGTGTGCTGCTCTGCTCAGCGCTGTGGCAGATGTGTAAAGCAGCACATGGCCTGATGTGAGGTCTAAGGCTTAATTTGGGATTAACACTCGGGATATTACAGATTACCACACTCCACGGTTAACCTTCTGTGTCTGGTTGGCCAGCGATGGGTGGATGAGCTTTTATCTTCTGGTAGTTAAAGCAACTCAATCTGAGCACCGAGGCCGGAGCTCCTGATGAAAAGCTTCCCGACGTGTCATGTAACGCTGTCAGCATGAAGAGAGGATTACACAGCTGTGTTTCTTTGACCAATTTACAGACTTCAAGATTTAACTCTAATGAGCTTCAGTTTAACAACATCCGGATGCTTGCAGGAAGATTAGTTAGCCAAGCAAAGAGAGACAGAAAGGGTTAAATCTAAATCTAGTGGCACCTTCAGCTTCCACAAAGTAACATTGGTTAAATTACATCAATATTCACATTGCACTTACTTATGTTGAAGTATTGTTTGCTTTACCAGTTTATTCTGTGAATTAACTTTGCAAGAAATATGCCTCCAAGTTCATTAAAAAATAGATTCTTCTTTCCTTAGTTTTTTTGAAGGGGTGGGGGGTGATGATGGGCTAACCTTGTTTTGAGAAAACCCTAAAATGAAAAGAAAAAGGAAAACTTTCTTTTACTGAGAAGTGACATCAGATACAATTATTTAATTTTCACATCATCAACATTTTCACCAATCCCTAATGCAACACTCTTGGTAGCAAATATCAAAATATTAGCCTATATTTGTCTCTATTGGACACTTATTTTTCCTCTTTCTCCAAGGTGCTGTAAACATACCTCAGAGATTTTGGTCCATAGTGACCTGATAGCACTGTAACCTGACACACCACATGGACCGTTCAAAATGTTTCTCTAGTCCATCAGGGAAAGAGCCCATAGAAAGTGTTTGGGGAGGGCAGCACCTGGCAGGTGATTGGACAATTGTTTCGTCAGTCAACATTTATTACGGGCCAATCAGATAATGTAGTAGGCGGGAGCTACTGCACTACAGAACATGAGCCACTACGTAAAATAAACTTTTGTCAACACATGTTGGAAGTGGAGTGAAAAATATCCTTACTTTAGAAAAGTTTGTAGTGTTATTTGTGTTACATTTAATAAAGAAATGGTGTCAAATCTGATAAAACTACTACTGAAGTGTTAGCATCTATGCTAATCTCTGTAATTGCAGTCACTTCCTGTTGTCATCTTGCTCGGAGCTCCCACCCCTTCCTGCTTTAAAGGACTCTGATTGGGCCGTGCTGCTTTGGGCAGAGCATGATCATTGTTGATTGGAGTTTGGAAAGATGGCTCTGCCCCATTACAGACACTGAATCAGGCAGATCCAGCTGCTGCTAAACTGGTTGACTGTGAACCTCGCCCCATCCTTGTTTGTGACCCACTGAGCCTTAGGGATGCATTTTTCATACTCAATCATGACACAAACCTGTTTGCAAGTAACCTGTTCACCTGAGGAGTGTTTTGATTTTAAGTAATCCTCAACTTTCTCAGTCTTTTGTTGCCCCTGTTTCAACATTTTTGGAATGAGCTGCAGCAATTAAATTCAAAACATTTGAGAAAAGCAAGTTTTTTTTACCAGTTTGGACATGAAATATCTTGTCTCTGTAATGTATTCAGTTGAATAGAGTTCAAAAATCATTTGCAAATCATTAATTTACATTTTACAAAATGTCCTAACTTCAAAGGAGCAAGGATTTGTTTCACTTGTTTAAATATAGGAGGTTTATGATCTCATGTCATACTAAACGTTTTTTTCATGGCACTGTTGAGGTTAATCTGAAATTGATGCACAAAATTAGTCATCAAGACTTTGACACATCTCGAGTTCCAGGTTACTCTCATGAGCGACCTTGACCACGTCTTCAATCACAAGCCAAAGTGTTTCTTGGGTAAAACTCCACACAGACAGCAAAGTGTCGTAATTGACAGCTTGGATTGAGATGGTGGGACCAGAAGCTAAAGCTAGGTTTGTGCAAATTTGTTGGATTACTGCCAGAAAAATTCCAGTTATCAAATTTACTGGAGACCGTCCTGCTGAGCAGCAAGTCTTTTAATCCTTGAAATGTTTTTCAGATGATAGTTAGCAAACTTTACGTCTGCCAGTATGTGGTTCTAAAATTCAAGCCTGAGTCCATGACCAGGCCCAGATGACTTAGTCAGTGTTTTTTAACTGTAATGACTAAAGATGCAGTCAGACTTTTAATCAGTCCTCCCTGCTGGATCCAATATCAACCACCGAAGTGTTTTCTTTGGCTACTAGAGAGAACTATGGCACACCTATTAGCTGATTTGCTCGCTGCATTTACCTGCTGCTTATTAGGACCATGTTTGCTATATGACACTGAAATTTTGAGCTGTGACTCATCGACAGATCAATGGTAACCTGTTAAGCTGCTGCTTCAAGGATACACTTGTAAATGAGATTTTTAGTCTAATTAAAGTTTTTCCTCGTATCTGCCAACTCCATCAGACCAACAAGCAGTAACACTCTTGAAACCTGATCTTTCGAGGAAGAGCTATATTTAGAGGCTCACTCTTTTGTCAGCCAATGAAGGTCAAAAATATCCTGTCCATTTTTATTAAATCAAGCCACTGATGCAGTACTTTTTTCATAAATGTTGTATATCCACAGTGATAAATCTGTGATGGCTGAAAAACATTATAGTGTTCTCAAACCTCCATTTTGACCCTCAGAGAAAGACAAAACTTCCTGTCAGTCCACTGATTGATCAGATTCGCCCAAATTCTTCTAATTTTGTTTATGACGGTGGCGTCCATTGAGGAGTTGCCAAGGGCTGTAACACTCAAATTCTTTTCCAACTCACTTCTTTTAGGAAATTAAGAAATCTTAATACATTTTAAAGATCAATGTTCAATGAATACAACAGGTCAGTATTTTAGAAATAGCAAAAATCACTTTTTATTGTAGATAATGGACAAAAGGTCAGCCTTAAGGATTTAACTGTTGTTTAATTTTGTGTCTCACTTTCCAAATTCACAAATTCTCAGTGCTTTTCAGAATAATGATAATAATAATAATATTTATAGTAGAAATAAAAAATTACACTTCTACTTTTAAGCTTTTCTGATTCATCAAAAAAGCTAAAGGTTCCCAGCGAACAAAATCTTCATTTTTGTCCTCTTCAATTTATCCTACATAGTGTTTAAAATTTTTCACAGTCCCAATAAACTCACAAACCCATCAAAATATCTGTCTACAGCTAAACCAAAAACACAAATTGATCAAACTCGTAAAAAGTAAAAATAAGTAGGCAATGGATCACTGAAGCAGTTGAAATTCAAAAAATTTAAAAAAGGTACAAAAAGGGTCAATCCAACCAGAATCCTGAGGATAGTTGTCGTTTCAGATAGGTCTCTGTGTTTGCTTGACCTGTGTTGTCATCTGACATCATCACAGTGCTGATATTGTGATAGCCAAAACTGTTCTGAAGAAAAGATTTCTTTATCAATCAGTCAATCAATCAACCAATCGATCAATCAATCAATCAGTCTTTATTTGTATAGGCAATCTCATAACAAGGCACTTTACTATAGAGCAGGCTGAAGACAAACTCTTCATTTTATAGATGCACACAAATGCATATATACATATATTAAATACACCTATATACAGTACACACATCCAGAGGTGTATCCATGCAGGCAGAGACAAAGGGACTAAAATAAGAATTTATGATAGAGACAAACCCATGGACGCCCAGACCATAAATCTGTCCTCATTACATTTGTCTCTGCTGAATAGAAATTTATTCGAGGTTAGCACCTTGAGATGTGGCATCTGGTTTTCAAGAGGGCCCTCATGTCTATATGGTTGTAAATGTATTTATTATGGAGGTATAATTAATAACAAACATGGATAGAGAGATCAATCTAATATTTACATTAACATATTTAATGATCGTAAACTGGAGAGGACTGATGTTGATTAATACAGCAGCATCTAGCTGAACTGCCATTAAAATGGGTTCAACTGGTCTAAAAGTATGAATTTATGTTAAATTATGTCATTTCTCTTGATGGTTGAAGCAGGATAGAGCACATAGGGTCGAGCACAGCAGCAGGTCATTCATGATTGTTAGTCATGGTCACACTAATATGTGTGCTGTTTGCAGGAACTACCATGTATTTGATTTTATCCCTCTGAAGTTAATATCAGGAACTGTAATGATGATGGAATGGGGCTAAAGGAAAGGACAAATATTTGTAATTGTAGTAACTGAAGATTGTAGGTCCACAGCAATGATCTGTGGATGCCTACAAGACAAGAACCAGAGACGATCAAGCGCAAACAAAAAGAAGCAAAGAAAGAGAGGGACAACAGAGAGAGAGTGTTATAGAAACATAGAGGGAGGAGCTCAGTGTGCCAAACCTCCTGGTAGTCTAAGCTTATAAAATTTAGCTGGTCCAGGCCTGAGGCGGCCCTAACTGAAAGTGTTATAAAAAAGAAGTGTATTTAGTCTAAGCTTAAAGGTAGAGAGGGTGTCAGCCTCCCAAACTGGGTTTTTTTTAAAATGCTTCCAAAGAAGAGGAGTCTAAAAACTGAATTAACATCATAACTGCTTGAAAGGGTTGGGTTTTTACATGCGTTATCACAAAAAATAGTTTTATTGGGATTTTTTTCTTGAAGCAGTTTGGAGTTACTTAAATTTCCCCAGTTTCCTCAGCAGAGTCTTGGCTGGTCCATGACAGGAAAGTGCTCGGACCTGCCCACCTCATGGCTGTAATGAGATCTTTACGATGGTGTGATAAACATGCAACCCTCACTTTTCATTTTTAACAGGATATATAAATTAAATTTTTAATTGGCATTGACAATTCCACTAGTACAGAAATTTAGAACAAAAACAAACCAAGAAAAGAAAAACTTATTTAGACTCTTAATGGCTGGAAGTTGGCTGGTAACTGGCTGGAACTCAGCTGGCATTGGGCTGGGAGGGGGATATTGAAGTGGCCACGTCTGTAAATGTGGGAGTGATTACCTTCTACACTGCATGTCTCCCTCTCGCACTCCGACTCACACCCCTGCTGTCATCCCAGGGCCAACTGCCAGCTTCTCCGTGCTTCTCTGCCCTCATCCATATTTGATGCCCCTCATTAAAAGTTGATTGTGGAAACACTTCAGCATCCTGACATTCCTTCTGATCCACTATTTGGTCTCCCTCAGCACTTCAGATTGGAGGAGCCCCTCGGTCATGCGTGCAGGGCCAAAGGAACTAAACACAAACACGCTAACATCTCTCTTGGGTTGTGGAAGAGGAAAATGCCTCATTGCTTAAATGAAACAAATAGTTTGTGCGCCGAGTGAATGACAACAGTTGCAAAGTGAAAGCAGAGGCGTAAACAGAGGATGGCTCATTAAACTTTCAGTGTGGCAGTGAAGTTTGTTGTTTGTCTCTGAAGTTTTTACAAGTTTGACATTTAGCTCTCTTTGCTTGATTGCTGACAAAAGTTTTACATAGCAAAAACAATGTTTCAGTGTTTTCAACCTATTGTGAGGGATGCCCCTTTAAATGCTAAATCATATTAGCAGGGCTTTGGAATATTATATGAGCCATGTTCAGTACACTTTAAAATACTTTACAGTATGTGAATCAGATTTCAGGTAGAAACACAAAGTTGTTAATGTTGCTCAATGTTCGCAGCTTGTTGCTCTATAGTTGTTTCATTAGCAGTTTATGCCCATTTACTTGGGGTTGCAAGCTCAGTGCAAAAAGTAGACCATATTCAAATCCCAGTGCTTGGTTTGGCAGTGCCGACCCTTGACCTGTGCCACCGTGAGCTTCAATTCAGAATTTGATTTTGGACTAGGGTGACCATATTCTGAAAACCCAAAAAGAGGACCCTGTGTTGCATCACGACACATGCCGCATGCACGCTCCATATCTTGACAGGTAGGTACATTAAAAATTGATGCCAGTGGTCCAGTGCAGCACTTTATTATAGATATTAACCCTTTTAACACTATGAATATAAATGGCCGCCTGGTCTTTTTTGCCTTTTTTGTCAATAAATGTCAGCAAATGCCCTTTGAGTAAATTATTTTGCACCTTTTGTCAGGTTTAAAAAACATTCTAGCAAGTATGTGTTATTATTGAGTTGTAAATGCTTAAAACAGTGTAATTACAAGAAAAGAAAAAAGAGATTTTAATTTCCAACTGATTCCCCTTTATTAACAATTCTAAATGAACATGTACATCATTTTTGAAAAGAAAAAACTGAAGTCAACCTTTCTTATGTTATTTATTAGTATTAATTATTATTTATATCATTTTATTATTTAACTATTTTTGAAATCCATAAAACACAAACTATGATGAAAAAGACAATGAGAAAACTAGGTGAAAATACGGCAAAACACGGTGAAAATACGGCAAAAGAATGGCAAAAAAACACTCCAGAATGTTATTAATGTCTTTATTTACGATATGTTTTCATTGTTTACACAGAAAAAAAATTGATAAACCACCGATAAATGACTCACGTTTGTCTCTGAATCCTCTCTCTGCTCTCTGGCTCAGTCAGCTCACTTCCCGTACCTCCCCTCCAAGCAATCCAGCCTTTATCATAATGTACTGTAAATCGCTGGAAAACTCCATTTCTGAGCTTTCAGAATCCACCAGAATTATTTGGATAGTGTGGATACATGAGGAGTTACGGTAGTTTTAATCATGCACATCTTTTTCTGTCATCGGCAACAGCTTTGTCTGTATAACAAGCTGAGCAAAACCCAGACAACTTAGGGAATTTCTAAAATTCATAACTATGGCCATTATTTTACGACCAAAAAGGAGGACATGTCTGGGCAAAAGAGGACGTATGGTCACCCTATTCTGAACCAGTCCATTTGCCACTTTGATCAGCGCTGGATATTTTGGGGGATGTGGGCCAAAAAGTTTTGAGACCTCTGGTTTTGGGTATGGTAGTATGTGATTTTCGAAACAGTCCACGTACATATTTATTCTGTTTGCATAAGGATACATAAAGTTGTGTGGGTGCTCATTTCCAGATGTCTACAAAAAGCTCTTAAGCAAAACAGTTAGCATCAAATTTACATCTTAAGACTAACATCCCTCTACATAGATCAAATTTTATGAAGGCAAGCTAGCATCCTTGACATTCCTGCTCTGCTGTAGAGGATGAACAGCTGCTGTAGACCCCAGCACACATACACCGGGTGAATATACACACGTTCAGACAGAATGAACATCTCTGCATGCCTCACTTGAGCTTGTGTGTGAAAGATGCTTTGTGTTAGCAGTCAGTGCAGTCCCATCAATCCTCCTGAAGGCCACACACACACACTCCACTGTTTGACTTTCTCACAGCGTAAATATCAAGATCTGCCTCCTGTTTAGTCAAAGTGCATGCTAATAGGTAGTCATGTGTATTAATATGTGCACCGACCAATGTTTGGGAGTGTGTCCCTCGGCACTAACGTGTGTTTAACCCTGTGTTTCCTCACAGAGCCCCAGCTGAAGGGCATCGTCACACGGCTTTACTGCAGACACGGCTTCTACCTCCAGATGCTGCCGGATGGCACCATGGAAGGCACAAAGGACGAAAGCAGCTCCTTCTGTAAGTGAACAATTAGACACACACACAGATTCTGGCAGCTCCTTTCATAAAGGGATGTATTTTATGTACCAAAGGACATTCAAAAAGAAAAAGGATGGGACTGTGTGAAAGTCTGAGCAGAGAGGAAGCATCACAGCCGTGCTCTGGTTTGTTCTACTCTTGGATCAATCAGGCTGAAAATGTATTCACACTTGGCGAGGTGCGCTGGGTGACCGCCAGCTAAATGGGATTTGTTCATGTTACATAATACATCACAGCAGGTCTCTGGCACAGGACGGCTCTTTCAAACATGTTTTTAATTGTTTTCCGCACAATCAAGCTGAACTTAAAGGTCATTTCATGCAAGTACCACAAGAGTGAATTTGCAGTGCATGAAGGTAATGCTCTCAAATCTGGTCGAAAAGTATCTTTATACCTCAAAGCCCCAATTTTTCAGGATGTTACCAACAGGTCCACGTACACTGGGAACCAATGATTGCATGTCATTGTGACTTCTTTGAATTTATATGGGACGCCAACAAATTTAAATGACTGAAGATTATTTAAATGAGTTTAATCCTGGGCCTCATGGCGTCTTCTGCTCCTCCCTGTAATCTCCATCTTCCACTATAAAGTCAATCAGCTGCATGTTTGATGCAAAGTGAGACCTACACTGGAATTGGAAGGATTTGATTGTCAGCCCAGGGGCCTGTCTGTAAGTATATGACTTAGCAGTAAGTCTTACGTTATACAAACCCATTTTCGATGAAGTTGGGATGTTGTGTAAAACATAATGAAAGCAAAATACAATTATTTGTAAATCCTTTCGACTTTCGTGTTTTAAATGATACATGTCTTCTTTTTTTTCTTTTTTCTTTTTTTGCAAATATTCACTCATTTTAAATGTAATGCCTGCAACACATTCTGAGAAACCTGGACAGGGGCAACGAGAGACTCAAAAAATACCTGTTTGGATCATCCCACAGGTGAACAGGTTAATTGGAAACAGGTGAGTTTCATGATTTGGTACAAAAGGAGCATCCCTGAAAGGCTTATTAGTTTATTTTAGAAATGTAATCAACTACAGTCCATAAAATCAAAAGTTGCAGAGAATCAGGTGAAATCTCTGCACGGAAGTGGCGGGACTGAAAACCAACATTAAAAGCTCAGTAAACATCGATCTGTCAGGCAGCGCTGCAATAAAAAACAACATAATTCTCTAAAGGATATCACCATGTGGGCTCAGGAACACTTCAGAAAATCATTGACAGTTGACACAGTTCATTGCTACATCTACAAGGTGAAGTTTAAACTCTACAATGCAAAGCCAATAACACCCAGAAATCATAGATGTCCTGTCCTCCCAGCTTAAGAGGAAAAAGGCCATCCAGATTGTTATCAGTGCAGAGTATAAAAACCAGCATTTGTGATGATATGGGGTGTGTTAATGCCCATGGCATAGGTAGCTTGCAAATCTGTTAAGGCACAATTAATGCTGAAAGGTACATACAGGATTTGGAACAACATGCTGCCATCCAAGCAACAACTGTTTCCAGGGACATCCCTGGCTATTTCAGCAAGAAAATGTTAAGTACTAGACTGACCTGCCTGTAGTCCAGACCTGTCTCCCTTTGAACATGTGGGGCACATTATGAAGCACCAAATACGACAACTGACACCCCAGACTGTTGAGCAGTTGAAGTTATTCATTAAGCAAGAATAGGAGCTTCAACAATTAGTGTCCTCAGTTCACAAACACTTATTGAGGGTTGTTAAAAGGAGAGGTGAGGTAAGCATGTCCCTGCCCATGTTGT
Source organism: Cetoscarus ocellatus (assembly GCA_037902135.1). Classification (NCBI taxonomy): domain Eukaryota; kingdom Metazoa; phylum Chordata; class Actinopteri; order Labriformes; family Labridae; genus Cetoscarus; species Cetoscarus ocellatus. The sequence goes on along the minus strand of JBAMNC010001470.1, from coordinate 49,329 downwards.
TGGCATCAAATTCAAAATGAGAGGATATTGTCAAGAAAAGATGGTGTTTATAAGTTTAAACTTTAAATATTTTATCATTGTAGTATATTCAGTTGAGTATGTCCTTTTACATTTTGCACAATGTCCCAACTTCATAGGAATTGAAGTTTGTATGTAAATATGCCATTATATCCTACACTGCTTCTCATGAATAGATCTTCAAAATCCCTATTTTATTGTCTGTTTAAAATCTTCTTGAAATGTAGATTCATATGCCTCCACCCTGCTTGACTGCACACGACAGAGATGAACAGTTGGCCAGATGGCTCACACTTCCATCATCAACGCTGGGGAAAAAGGATGTGTTTAATTGTCTGTCCAAGCAGCACAAGGGCACAGGATGATGAGTTTAGTCATTCTGTCTTAGCTGCGGTCTCCCAGGGGGCTTATACCATAGGTCAGTGGTTCCCAAAGTGGGGCCCATTCTCCCCAGTGGGGGCCTAAGGTGATGACAGCATTGGCCTAGCAAGGCTGAACAACTTCAGGTGTATGTAAGGCTGATGATGACTCTTCCCCCGACATTGTAATTACAAAAACAAAGACAAGTAACACTCTATTAGGTACATCGTATTACTTCCCCATTAGACTTCCTTTTGCATTCATAACCGCCCTAATTCTTAATGACAGATTCAGCACGGTGCTGGAAACATTCATCAGAGATTTTGGTCCACATGGACATGATAGCATCACACAGTTGCTGCTAATTTTCAATCACATCCCAAAGGTGCTCCTTGGTCTCTATAAGTCTCTCAAAGTCTTGTAACTACCACCGTTTTAGGGTAAAACTAAACAAAAAAACTATGTTGGCTAAACTTGGTGCTACTGAAAGATTCTTTATGGTGTTTAACTTTTTCTAAAAAAAACTGTTTGGGAAAATTCCATGATACAACATGTGGGCTAAGAATCTTTCCATGCCATGTTGGAGACAGACATACAAAACTGACAATGAAAAACATTTTCAATACTTCCGAATGTCAGGTGAAAGTTTTGATGATCTGGTTGGGCGCATAGGCCCCTTCCTTCTGCACTCTGGGAGTCAGTGCTCACCTGTCAATGCTGCACAGAGGACGGCTGTCGCATGGAGAGTGCTCACTACTGGCTGCTGGTTGATGTGAAAAATACTTGCCAAGCAGTGTTTTGTGTGACACCAGTGCGCAGAGTGAATCTAACTTAAGGCCCAAACATACCTGTGAGCAGAGTGGAGTCCATGCGGTCGTAACATTTGAGCTTTGCGCACGGGTATGTTTGGGCCTTAAGTTAGATTCATGTCAGTTTGTGATCCAGTGACCACAAACTGACCCCTGCTGTAGCAAAATTTGAGTTTTGACCCAAAAATTTAGTGCAGACAGTTACCTTGAAATTTTGAGTTTGATTGAGCTGATTTTTTATTCATTTATTTATTTTACACTGTGAGCTAGCACCTAGCTGAACCAATGTAGTATTTGTGTAGTTGCCCAAAAAGTGGGGCAATTGCAAGGCTTTTGCTGGCACCATTGACTGCTTTGTATCGCCTAGGGTCCATACTTGGCTATCTTTCCTCTGGGGCAGAGCTGGCCAGTTGCTTAAATGGTAATGCTATAGTGCCAGGGACCTCGAGTTAACCCTTATCAAAAACCCCAAACTATCCCTTTAAAATGACTCCACTGAGAAGTGTTTTCAGACCATCACATTCACTGAACAGCTGCTGTTCCATGATAAAGCTGAAGTACAAATTGATGATATCGTGCCGACTGTTTACTGCTACCTGACATTTACCCATAACTTCAACATTTTCTGTCCCTTACTTCCAATAGCCCTATTCGTGGGTGAACTGAATGCACTCAGCTTGAAACTTGCAGCACCTGAAAACCATGATAATGACAGCAGTGAATCCTGTGAGGATCTGAGTCAAGACTTAAAGGTCTGCTCATTAGGGCAAAAACCTGCTGTCGAGTCTGCATACACCCACAAATACGCAGTGCAACCCTGCAAACACTCGCCTCACCCTGCTGGGGGGTCGTCACCTGGGTGATTACTAACCAAAACATCATATCCCATGATCCCTCAGGGGCGCTGGGCTCCCCTCAGCCTTCCTGGAGCGATCAATACCGCTCTGTGGAATATCCCCAACGTGGCAACTCGGCATTTTTTTCTGTCCAAACACAGCTTTGGATGGAAAACATGATGCTAGCAGAATTTTTGGATTTACAATCAACAGAGAGAAAACACTCTCAGTTGTGGTTTCCTTTGCAATGTTGTGATTTCAGCATTTCATTGAGATGTCAGGAAACTTGTGGCAGGACATTGTTACCTGGTTTGACATTGGCATTTGTCCCAGAAAAAACATTTAACACAATTTTTTCACTTGAGTTTGACACTGGCAGGAATTGTGTTTACTTGCTGTCGCGTGATGATAGGTATTTACTTCTCTTTTGACAAGTGACATGTTGAAGGAAAGAAAAATAAAACGTTTAAGACAGTTTTCGGTGATAACCCTTTGAGAGGAAACTGAGTTTTGGATCAAATTTGGGTCAATTTACAGCAGCTACATGATTAAATAAGGTCTTAATACTGATATCTCTGTTTCTGCCAGGATCTACAAGGCAGAAGAAAATATTTGCAAGGCACAGCGATGATATGTATGACCACAGAAATGCTACACTGCCAGCTGAAGAATACAGCCTATCTCTAAGGCCTTACAACCAGGCTTACCACTAAAATAAACCGTGAAGACATTGATGATGTGTCAGTATGTCTGCAAAGCTAGCAGACATCAGGAGGAGAGGACAGCATTATGTCATGACAATGTCCCTGGTATTTCAGATTTTTGGATGAAGGGACACCAGCATCATAATAAAATGTTCGTTCCGAAACTTGTGCTGTTTTTATTGAAATGGCCATGGAGTAGGGGTGCAGGATACACCCCTTTTAATCCCATAAATTGGCTGAAAGACTGGGAAAATGTAAAAATACGGCACCACTATGAAGCTGTCCAGTGAACTCCAGCATCCCAGAGCCTTCCCCTCATATGCAAATTCTAACTCCTTATCTCGCCCCCCTCCCCTTACCATGCCAGCAAAAATTTTTAATTTCAAATGACCTACCTCACTAAATCGCCAATCACTCACAAAAAAACACCATCACCTTCAACAAACTCAGGCTCCGTACATGCAAGCTGCAGGTAGTAGCCGACCCCACTACAAGGCTATCAAAACCCAAACAGCATTATCACCTTCAGCAGACTCAGGCTCTGTACATGCAAGTCTGCAGGTAGTAGTTGACCCCACGACATGCCCATCACAACCTAAACAGCATTATCACGTTCAGCTGACTCAGGCTCTGTACATGCAAGCTGCAGGTAGTAGCCAACCCCACCACTTGGCCATCACAAACCAAACAGCATTATCAGCTTCAGCAGACTCAGGCTCCGTACATACAAGCTCCAGGTAGCAGCTGACCCCATTACATGGCCGTCACAACCCAAACAGCATTGTCACCTTCAGCAGACTCAGGCTCCGTACACACAAGCTCCAGGTAGTAACAATACTGGTGATACCTACCCTGCCACAGGGCCTCTAACAGGCTTTCTAACCCAACTATGTGGACTGATGAGCAGCAATAACCAGAACCATCACCTTTAACAGACTCAGGCTCGTCACATGCAGGCTCTTGGTAGTTACACACTGATAATAACCTCCCTACACCAAAACACCTCTTAAATGAGGTAACTGATGCTCAACATTACATTATCAAAAATATAACGTATAAACAGTACATTTTGTGGAATCATAACAAGCTACTTTTATCAGCAAGTAAGACGCCAAATTACCCAGTTTCTTTCAATAGTAACACCCACAATACTGTGGGTTATTTGTGAGTGCTGGAGAACTGATGGTTGTGACAGTTGAATCATTTGGATCTATTTTTGTGTGTTGAGGGTGCATGATTGAGCCTCTACAGCATCCATTTTGTGGTGGAATATTGATTTCAGTCAGCGTGGTCCCCCTGTTTTGTGCCTTTAAGAGTCTGACTTATGACTGCTGTAATACCATCAATCCAAGAATCTATTTTAACGCTGTCCTGGGCTCTTTGCATTCTTGGGAGCTGACAGCTACGTCCTGTTAAACTCGTAAATTGTGCACTTTCTAATCCCAGTTGATTATGTATGCATTCATTCAGTCCTGTGTGATTGACATTATTGTAAGTGAGTATCAATCAGCAGCACAATCATCTACCTGGCTGCACCGTGTATTGACCTGGCAGAAATAGCAGCGTGAGCATAACGTACTGACTGTCAGACTTATTTGCAGCAGTTTCCCTGGAGCTAAGACTTTTCAGTGTTCAATTTACCCCTCAAATCTTTTTTGGGGGAGGCTTTCTTATGGCCTACAGAGAGCATGTAATGTACAAACTGGACGTGTTTCTTGACAGTCAGGAGCTTCTCTGACCACCTCGGCGTGAATAGATTAATCTGCTTTGGGACCACGGGGCGTATCAGCCCCCTGTTCCCCTCACTCGCTTCTCAAAGTATCCATAGTCCCAGCGCTGAGTGCAAATTTGATTAAATCCAAATTGATTTAGGAATATGCACCTCATAAGCAAAATTAAATGAAGGCCTTTAAACTTGATTTTAACACAAGGCCCTACTCCAAAACAGGGTCCCCTGATAAGGTAATAAACAGGCCCTGTGTCATTTAAGGTGATTTTTGTTTTACTGGAGTTTTTTATTATGTTCTCATATGAAGTAATGATTAAAAGCATTACTGTAAACCAATATCCACTCAAAAACAGAGTTTTTTGAGCCTCTGTGGGACCTTTATTTAATTCAGCCTGCAACTTAGTTCTCAGTATTTGTCCTATACTTTACCTCATCATTTCAATCAATAAATTAACTTTATTTGTATAGCACTTTTCATATTACTTATGTAGCACAACATGCTTTACATAAACAGAGAACAAATAGTATAAAGTATGTAAGTATAAAGGTCCCTGGTGTTGCTAACCACCCTGAAAAGGCATAATCCACTGCAGTCCTCCCACCTCTGGTTTCTCACTATCTGTTGTAGGAACCAAACTCTCTGATTCATTAAACTTTACAAAGTGTAAGAATTTCAAACTTATCAAAGTCTATCTGTCCTGCATCTGTGATGTAACCAAGTTCTGTCACATTTCTGAGAGGCTTTCACACTAAAAGCATAAATTTGACATCTTCCAGCCCAGAGCTATTACTTCCAACAGAGAGCACTCAGTGGTGTCTGGGAGCACTTAGACATTAGGGCTGTAAAAAAATCTGTTAGCTTCACTTCTTAAGGTTTTCAGACATTCACAAAAACTCTTCTGATCAGGACAACATGTAATTATTATCACCTTCAGTCACCTTCATCTCTTTAAAAAGGCATTTCTGAATGTGCGTGCAGGACTGTAATTATGCACCCCACTGTGCTGTACTCCAGGAAGACCCAAAAAAGGAGCCAAATCAGCCACAAATGGGATAAATAATTAAAAAACCACAGTGTGATTCAAATCCGAGGCCCTCACTCTGACTGAGTTCTTGGCAAAGTCTGGCTCTGATCTACTGGGTTCCTCTCGTGTTGTGCACTCAAACAAGCATGAAAACACTCTTCATAAGACGAAGCCAGGTTGATGGCATGTTTTTACAATAATCACAAAATAAAGATTCATGGCACAAATATTCCTCTTTTTTCATCAACCCAAAAGTCAGTTTAGAGAAGTTTTAAAAAAATACGGAAAATTGAAGCATTATTTACAAAATTCTCATTTTTAAATCTATTAAACAAAATTTGATTGCAGTTCAAATAACCTTCCTCCTGTGTTAGGGTCAGTACCGACCCGTTTTAGGTTTTAGATGCATAAAAGAATCACTTAATATTTGTTTATTAGATAAAGGTTTTATGACTGTGTCAGGAACCTCTATTTAAAGAAAACAAGAAAAGAAAAAATAAAAACAATAAATTATAAGTGCTCTGTTGAAATAGTGTCATCTGTGTTGTTAGGGTCGGTTTTGACCTAGTTATAAAAAAAAAAGATTATAAAGCAATAATTAGAGCCAAAACTGAAATCATGGTGCATTTGTGAAGATAAACGGATAAATGTTCATAAATGTTCACAAATATTCATGCTCATAAAGTTCTCTTGCTAAAAAAAATACTGTTTTGCCTTTTTCTTTATTATATATGGGTCTAAATTGACCCGTCACACCATAGATGTTACTATAGTTAATAATATTAGAATGGAAAAATGTATATACATATACCTCTACAATGTTTCCTTAAACCCCTAGTAATCGTGAGTTAACACACATCCTCATATTTATTTAAATGATTCTCTTGAGGTTAATTTTACATTTTTTAATTGATATTAAAACCAATATTTTCACTGATAATGAAGCATGACAAGGTAACCAAGAGAAAAGGGGGAAAAAAAGCATGACAATAATTGTTTTTAGTGTAATTTACAGCTGATTCAAGGCACGGGTCAAAACTGACCCTAGCATAGAGCGTGTATAAAGAAAGCTAACACAGTACAAGGGTTAAATGGTGCTATAATCTACATCAGTCCACTTGATAATGATCATAGATGTTAATGGGTTGTTTCAGTTGCTCTTATGCACAGTATATCAGTAAGAAATATCAACTAAAGACATTCAAATATATAAGCATAAAATTTAGACAAAATATTTAAATGAAAATAAATAAAAAGAAAAATTAAGTAGGCAGAATCTTTAAGCAATATCAACTTCCTTATGAAGAAAAAATTAGTAAATTAAGTAGAAGTAAGACTAAATAAGGCCAAGGAATTCACATTAACATTAACAATGTTTGCAAAATGAATAGAAAAATATGACAGCGCTGCTTGTCCAAAATGCAAAGTTTGACAGTAAGGTTATTTCACTGGGTATTACGTTTGTGTATTTACTTATAGTCTCCTCACTGACCATTTTTAAAATTTGTCTCAAAACCTGTTTTTATTCCTTGGCCTTTAACCTCGCATGAGACTCTGCTCCTGTTTTAGTGTTTTATGGTTTGTTCTTAGTTGCTTGTTTTCATTGTTTGTTAACTGCTTTTATAAACAATGCAACAAGTTATTTTATTGTTCATACCTGCTTTATTTTATCCATTGTTTTCATTGTTTTAATTGTTTTTATGTCTGTGTTGTTTTGTCTATTTATGCACAGCACTTTGTTTTGGCTGTGGTTGTTTTTAAAGTGCTTTATAAATAAAGATGAGTTGAGTTGAGTTGAGTATTAATGAATATCAGAGGTGTAAAACAGTGAAAAAATGTTTATTCTCCAGGACCTGACAAAGCAGCGATATTAGAGGGAGGGTTATAAAAGCCAACATTTAACAATAGTAATGATACATATGCCTTGCTGAATATTCACCTATGCACTTTAACAAAGAGGGCCTCCCCTAGGATCCTCACACTCCCTCCTCTCCTCCTCCATGACCGTTTCCAAACCCTCTCCTGTTCACCTGGGTTCGTCCTCGCTCTCCTTTGCACCTGTGACCCGCGATGACCTGATGTTGTACCAGCAATCCAATGACCTCCAGGGGGCAGGAAGGAGCACGGGCACACAGGGGGGACGGGCACCTCTCTGACTCCCTCTTGGCACCCTCTCCCCCCTGGCCTACACCTCCTGACTCCTCCTAGCAGAAGGGAAAGGTTGGTGCGGGGACAGAAGTTGGACGGAGGCATGGGAGCCCTGAGGGAAATGTGATGGCACTGAAAGTGAGACGTGTGGCTTTTGGGCTGCCTCGCTGTTCTTCTTTTTTCTTTACTACACTCCCTCAGGGCTGCCATAACGAGGCGGCTGAGGAGGTGTCGCCGTATACTAAAGCAGAAAAGTGTCAAAAAGTAGAAAACAGAGAGAAGGGATCAGAGGAGAGAAGGAGGGCACGGTGGAACCCGCCAGAGAAAACAGAGCCAGTGAGACAAGACAGGCTGGCAGAGGAAGAGAGAGCGAGGGAGAGCGAGGGAGGGGGAACGGGAGGAAGAGAGGGAGCGATGGGGGTGCAGGAGGAGCAGCTGGCACACAGCTGACGGATCCTCAATCACTGTGTCTCCCCCCTCTGGTGGGAGGTCAGAGGAGCTGCCACCCGCTCCTGCTGCCCTGCTCTCGTCTCTCCTTCTCTGCTCTTGGCTCATCTAAGCTGTTACATAATGAAGCTTGGAGAGAGGAGAGGAGAGGAGGGGCTTTGGTACAGCTTTACTCATGTTTTAGCAAACTTTAGCCACTTCACTAGCATTATGTTTTTACATTTAGGTCATGCACCGGCCACTTTATTAGGTACACTCATCATATGTCCAATAGCACAATTTGCTGAACAGCTTTTCACATGGAAGCAGCTCAGTACTTTCACTTTTGCAGCTCCAGGCATTTTTTTTTCTCTTCACTCCTCCTGGATGTTTTAGTATAATAATTAATGTAAAATATTAATCCATTTAAGCAGCATTAAGTCAAAGACATATGTTTAGGACAACCAGGGCTATCAGAATATTTAGAATGTAATGGTTTTACAGATGCAGCCACTTAAGACTTCCCCACTTTCCCTGATTGGGTCTTGGCTGGTCCCTGACAGGTCCATGATGGGGGCCAGCCCACCCTGACACATAAATTGTAAAGCTTAGGCCATGTTTGTTTTGCAGCTATTCTAAAGAAAAAGGTTGAGGGGATGTGATCTTTTTTTAATAACTGGCATTTTATTGAACTTCTGATCGGTCAAGAACATTTTCACATCACAGTGTGCGACCCAAAAAGTCTGTTTTACATTTCTTACATAACTTAAAAAAGTAGACAGATATGAGTAAATAAAACTATTAATGAAATATAATAGAATAATCAACAAAAATGATAATAAATGAAGTAACCTTAAACATGAGCATGTGCAGGGAGAGTAAAATATAAAATACACATTTAGATAATCACATTCACACATGCAGATGGAGCCAGTTTTCCCCACATTTCTTGGCAGAGTCTTGGCTGGTTTGTGACAGTAAAGTGGTTGGACCTGCCCGCCCTAATGATTGTAAAGAGATCCTCTGAATGATGTGCAAGAAACACGTAACCATTACCCCAAAAGTTTTATCGTTGAAATAAAGGGAAATTTTGGTGAGCATGGAAAATGTCACTATGTACAGAAACTGAGAAGAAGAAAAAAACAACCAGAAAACTTATTTCCACTCTCAATGGCTGGAATTTGACTGATAGCTGGTTGGAACTCGGCTGGCTTTTGACTGGGAGGTGAAAATTGAAGCAGCTGCATCCATACACATGTTTTAAAAGCATATATTAACCTACCCCCAAAGTTTATTAAAAAACAAAAAAAATCTAAATCAACATCAACATCATAACAAATTTACATCTGATACATCTGATATACACTTATAAAGCTGCATTCACAACGAACGCAACTTTATGACCATAATCGCCGTCGCTCAGTGATGTCACGTCCGCTCAGGTTTCAACGTGATTATTTATCATATAATGTCTGTATTAGGTGACATCATTCCAACTGTGTCCTTTTCACTCACCTACCAACCACATAACACTGCAGTTGATGACCCTGCAGCAGCATCATCTGTGAGTTCTCTGCGGTCCGTCTAGGCGAAACTAATGTCCTCACTCACTAATGTTTCCCTTATGGACATGGGTCTGTCACGGGTGTCTTCACGCATGCACACAACGCTGATTGGCTGTTGTTGCAAAGCCACACGCGACATCGCCTGAAAAGATCAACTTTTTCAACTTTGGTGATGGAGTGACGAGTGACCAGGTCGCCTTGATCACCACCATCGTGTTGTGGGAGGGTTAGCCCCGCCCCATCATGGCTGTACATTGACTTTACATAGACAGTGGTCCCTGAGGTCGCAAAGTTCGGTGTGTAGGCGGCTTAAGGATGTGTACTGTTTGCAGTATTCAACTTAAGCCCTTGCCTTAGTATCATTTTCTTTCAAATAATCTCCCCACTTTGCAACTAAAAGATATTTTCTCATATGATGCCATCTTTGGAGGCGCTGTGATCTTGTGAAGGCTGTGCCATCTTATGGAGGAACCCTTCAAATGCATGAATGGGTGTGAGTTCAATGGATTTTAGCACAACCCCTGAGAGATGGGAGGGTTTTCAGTGGCTGGAAGTTGGCAGGCAGTAAGCTGGGAGGGGAAGATTGAAGCAGCTAGATCTGCGAAGTGGTGCATCGTCAACTGTATGACCATAGAGACAAAGCAAAACAAATCCAAACAAAATTTGAGGGGCTGTCTACACAGAGTTTTTAAACATATTGGAGTCGAAAACGTGGCCACAGAATGGATATATCTGCAAAACGCTAGCTGAGTGTTTCCATGTGTACAATGTATACGCACATTTTCAGAAATGAGAGGGCCTATGAGAGGTGGGTCACACGCCCACCTCTCCCTAAACAACAGAAACAATGGCAGAATGCAGTGTCTTGTTTGTGCTGCAGAAGCTGCTGAGCTTGTTTTGGCTTTAACAGCAAAATCTTCTGCTCCTCTACAACCATCGTGAGCAACAAAAGGACACAGAGAACAACAGACGCCAGAGTTTGTTTACGTTTCTCATGATGTATGTGTATGCTCCCTGCCTTCATCTCTGGTTTTGTCTGTCTGCAGCAGCAATAGCACCAACATATGTACGACAGCTGGCATATGTACGACAGCATTTTCAATGTATTCATTTGGACACATTTCTTGCCGTCTTCACAGAAAATGTTTTAAAAATGAAAATGTTTTCGTTTCTGTAGACAGGACCTGAATCTCACAGAGCTCTACACAAATCACATGATCAATGATGAATGAGCCCTTTCACATCTGAACAGGGTTCTGTTGAGCCTTAACTATTAAAAAAACATAGTCGTAAGCAAATGAAATATTTCTCCAGAGGTTTTTGCTCCATTTAGTAATTTGTATCACTTTTGGAAGCGGTTGTTGTTTCAAAAGTTAAAATGGGCCACATAGCATTACATATTTATTTTTTATCATTTTGGAAATGACAAATAACTCTTGTTGCTTGTTGACCTTTGGCTGCTCCTGATAGGACACTATTGAAGAAAAGAAGACATTGGGTGCATTTAGCTCATGTCCTAACCAACGCCAAGAAAGTAGAGCAATCAAACCAGTCCTCAGATCACTACTCTGGCTCCATGAGTCTCCACAGAAGAGGGATATTTAGGCTGTGTGCTAATCAAAGTAACTTGGTATGTGGATGTAAACAAACTGATTGCAGCATGTGATGACCCCACGCTGTTTAAATGGCCCACAGAGAGAGAACTGAGCTGTGACACTGTGGCTATGTACGGTGCTCGGCATAAATGAGTATACCCCTTCAGATTTATCAGAAAACCTTTAGTTTCCTTTCAAAATCAACATTTTCTATGGCATACTATACCACAAAATACTCCCCCAAATGTGGGCCATTGATTGCAAACAAGATTTTTTAAGTTGCACATAAAAAAGTATTTTTCTCAATTTAAGATCAGGATGCAAAATGAGTACACCTCAGTCAAAGGGGTGGGAGCAAAGCTATATTTTAGTTATCATATTGACCTTTTTTCATCTTATGGTAAAAACAATGTTAAACTTAGCTTTGTCAAAACTTTGGAAATTGTTCTTCTGTTCTTTTAGATATTGATTAATACATTACTTTTAACCCTTCAACTACATCAATAAATTCAGGGATATTTAGTGTTTTAAAAAACAGAACAAATGAAATCACCGTTTGATTCCATTAATATTTCAGGGAACAGAGAAAACTACAAACAAACCAAAAAACAGACATTTTCTTGCTGTGGGATTTAAAGGTTTAAATAGCTAACAGTTGATTACATGATGTGGAAAAAAATGCACAAATATTCGTGAAAAAATCAATTAGAAAAGGCAGAAATGTTTGTGAATAAAATAGCAATCAAAAATAATCTAAGATAAATGATACTGAGTTTGACAAACACAAGAAATATTTTTCAGGAAATGGTCAGTAAGTTATGTATTTAAAATAATAATGATGGTAATAATAATAGCTTTTAGCTTTAAAACCTTTAAATCCCCTACACACACAAAAAAAATCTGTTCTTTTGGTTTGTTTGCAGTTTTTTCTGTATCCAAAAACAATGATGCATTATGTTTTTTTTTTTTGTTTTTTTTAACGCATTAAATATTCCTGAATTTATTGAACAGTTGAGCTGGGATTTAAAGGGTTCATAGGGGTTGTACTCATTTATGCCTGGCACTGTACCTCACACAACCTCACTTCAGAAAACCTGAACTATCCCTTTAATGACCACAGTGTCACCATCTTTTGATGCTTTCTTCTAATAGGATAACATGCCATGTCACAAAGCTCCATCAGCTCAAACTGATTTCTTGAACTCGACAAGAGTTCACTGTTCTCCAGTGGCCTCCATGGTCACCAGATCTCCATCCAGTCGAGCACCTTTGGGATGTAACAAGAGGTTGGCATGGATGTGCAGCTGACAAATCTGCAGCAGCCATGATGTTATAGTGTCAATATTGACCAGGGTACAAGCCTGGTGTCCCTATTAATGTGTCCTATGAATGTGTTTTATGTCTCTTTGGGTTACTCACAATCATGGAGAGCCCCAGCTAAAGGGCAGATCTCAGACAGAGGCATAACAAGTATCTCTGGAGTTGTGTCACTAAAAAGCCAGATTAAGAAGCAGACATGGAGGGGAAAGCTCTCAAAGGAGCGGAGGGAGGATTAAAAATACAAAAAAGGACGGCGCAGAGGGAATAATTGTACTGAGGAAGTGACAGAGCCGCTGGTGTGACTGTCACTGGATCTTTGTGAATTCTGTTTCTTGGAGAGGATAGCAGAAAAAACAGGATGAGACAGGAAGACAGACAGTTTGACAGACGAGGAGAGAAGAACAGATTAAAAGAGAACAGAGAATAGAGAGTGACAGGAGGAGATGAAAGCGTTGACTCTTATGTGATGAGGGGCCGCAAGTTAGAGATGATTCCCTTACTTTTATCCACCATAATTACTATCTCCTACTGTTTGAGCAAAATTGTACTTATCTCTCCCTCTTCTCTGGAACAAGACAACGCCTCCCCTCTGGTTAAGTCTCCCCAGTGCTTGATAACAGAGGGCAGAAAGAACAAAACTGAAAGACTTTAAAGGAAAAACGAGGGAAACTTGGCTCTGTAGGGTGGCTGCAGCTTCAGAGGAGAAGAAAGCGAACATCAAAAGTTGGAACTGCTGCTGAGATTTGACGCCTCTGCAATGGGAAGATTTGCTTAGCTGTATAAATACACGATGTTTCAGTAAGATTAGCTAAAGAGGTTCCCTTTGTATGACCTGCTTCAGCACTGACTACTCTAACCAACAGGAAATGTCTGTCTAACTGAATAATGTGTTACTTTATTAATTATAGTGTTGATTCAATGTCATTTTTTTCTATTTACGTATTTATTTATTCTTTCTGTATTAAGTACCATGGCACCATGTCACTGTAAAACTAAAACGTCAATAGATGAACAGTTAAAAATAATAGATGTTTAGTTAAATTAATGCACATAAATAGCTAATGGAGTAATTCCAGAAGTCATGCAGAAGTTATCATATGGTTGTACAGAAAACAGCATCAGATTAAAGCTGATCTGTTCATTTTACTTGGTTCAATTAAGTGAAGTCTATTAAATTCCTGTTTTACATTTTACAAAAAATGGCACTCTGTGTAGGAAAAAAATACAATTTTAATCTTCATGGATATTGTTCCTTTACTCTTTGCAAGGTGGGGGCGGGGGGCAACAAATCAAATTTTGTCAAAATGGGCCAGGGCCAGCTCCGGGCTGAATGACCTTGAGTTTCGACGTCTGAAGTCAAGTTTTTTTACTTAGACTGTGTTAAAAGAAAATCTCCAAAAATGCTCTCAATATCATGTTCACAGGCAAAAGATGATCATAGCCCAATGATTCAAATCAGTCAAATTCAATCACTTTGTCCATGGATCATGGTGGATGGACATTTGTGCAGTTTGTAGAAGAATGTAAAAATGTTCTTGGGTTGTGCTGAGGTGTCCCTGAGGCCCAATAACCTTGAGCTAAGCCCTTTAAAACCCTGTCTCTAAATCGTTGAGTCAAAGTGGTGCTTGAGCAAAGTTTGATTTTAAATTCTTGAAGCTTTCAAGAGGATTTAGGTTCACAAACATAAGATGAATGGAATGTTTGATGACCTTGACCTTCAACCTCCAAAATCTTGTTAATTCATCCTTTAACACTTTTGCAAAGTTGAGCGTTCATCTTTTTTTGTCTTTATTTTTGTTTTTTCTTTATTTTTGTAGTTCCTTTAAAAAAAATGTCTCTCTTTTTTGTTTCATCTTAAGTTTTCCCCCTTATTTTTGTTTTTCCTCTCTATTTTTTTTTTTATTTAGGTTATTCTTTTTTATTTTTTTCTCTTTATTTTTGTTATTCTTCTTTATTTTTGTTATTCCTCTGTTTTGTTTTTCTTTATTTTTGTTTTTCCTCGTTACTTTTTTCTTTTTATTTTGCTTTTCTCTTTATTTTTATTATTTTTCTGTATTTTTGTTTTTCTGTATTTTTTTTCTTCCTCTTTGTTTTTGTTTTTCTCTTTATTTTTGTTTTACCCTTTTTTATTATTATTCCTCTTTATTTTCTATTTATTTTGGTTATTCCTCTTTATTTTTGTTTTTCTCTTTGTCTTGGTTCTTATGACACAAGTACAGCTTCTCTGACTGCTTGGTATGGTTTTTGGGGTATTCGGGAGGCCTCTGAGATAAAACCTTGTGATAAAGCAAATACTGTAGAAAATGTGCATAGATGAAAGTATTTGCTGCTGTGAGCCAAATGTCTTTATTCATTCAATTGTTTTGGGACTGAAGTGCTCGGGAGGATGGTAACAGGAAAGCTCAGCTGCTGGATGTGTGTCTGCTGTGCTCCTGAACCTGATCTATCTCACTGTATACTGGGTGCCCAGGACCCAGTGGGCTGGACCAGGCCACAGGGGCTTGAGGATGCATTGTGCATCGTGGAGGGGTCAGCTAAAGGTTACCTGGAGAGTTGAAACATGGGCCTGACACAGGCCTGGACGTAGGCTATCAGGAGGCCGGAGAAGTACAGGGAACAGGTTGACTAGGTGAAGTGCCAAACCAGCAGATGCTCTCATTCCTGACCTGACCTCAATTCAAAATGGACCACGGGCCACAATTGGCCTGCAGGACATAGTTTGGACACCCCTGGCTTAAGCTCTTTTGATGTGTCTTCTGTATGGTCTCGTCTGTTTGTCAAAGCACTTTGTAAACCTTTGTTTAAGGTGCAATACAAATAAAGTTATTATTACTATTATTTTTATTATCATTATTATCATCAACATAAAAACAGACGAACATCAGGCCAAATAACCTTATTTTTTTATTTAAAACATGGCATTCAAAAGCATATGCTTAACTAAAGGCAAGAAACAAAGCTTGACCCTTGACCTTTAACAATCAAAATTCAACCAGTTTTATCCTAGAGTCAGATTGGATATTTGTCTTGAGTTAGAGCAATGAGTCTACTTTTTTTGGATGGGTGAGCGTACGAACACCCAAAACATAACGTCGTTGGCCTCGGCTGGCAGAGCAGAAGTATAAGATATATCAGCGCACCAGAGCTGGCTTCAGAGGAAGAGGAAGGGCATAAGGAATACTAAACAAGAGAAAGCAGGGTAACAGATATAAAAGAGGGAAGACAGAGACAAGAAAAAGAGTGATGAAGAGACAGACAGAAAAGGCTGCAGGGCGAAGAAAGACAAAGATGAATGGACACAAATGGAAAAGCATCGGTTTTTCAGAACGGGGAGATGGACAGCAGGCAGTGAGGGACCTGAAATGGAACAAAGGGAGGGGAAAGAGGGAAAGAGAAGGGTTTGAAAGATGGACTGAAGGAAAGACGGATAACAGCTTTGACCTGAGGGAAGAGGTGGAAGATAAATGACCAGAGAATAAACAGTTTTTGTGTCATCAGAGTTGTTGACTACTTAAGAAATCAGGCAAGAAGCTACAAGTCACTTAATTAACAGTTGAGAGCTTATAATTGTTTTTTTCATGACACAAATAACACTGTGTGAATAGAAACCAGCTGTTTTATTTGGTGCCGAGGCAAATAAACATGTCATGGATTTATTTATTTAAACCAGGGTGGGCAAGTGTCAGTCCACCTACTGGACTCTCTAAATGCCAGTCAGCTTGAAATATTAAAAGACGTACATGGGTCATAAAAAAACCCAACAAGACTGTAATGAAATCATTAAAAAATAAATATTTCCAAGAGAAGTGAGGAGTAATTGGCTGTAATTTTATCTATGCATCGTACTACAGATGCAGCCACAAGAAACTTCTCCACTTTCCCTGACTGGGTCTTGGCTGGTCCCTGACAGGTCCCTGACAGGTCCTGCCCACCCTGACAGTCATAGGCCGTAAACTCTAGGCCAGTGGTTCTCAACTGGTTTGGCTGCGGGACCCACCATCACCCTTTAATGA
Organism: Cetoscarus ocellatus; assembly: GCA_037902135.1. Classification (NCBI taxonomy): domain Eukaryota; kingdom Metazoa; phylum Chordata; class Actinopteri; order Labriformes; family Labridae; genus Cetoscarus; species Cetoscarus ocellatus. The sequence goes on along the minus strand of JBAMNC010001470.1, from coordinate 32,781 downwards.
CAAACTGTGAGCCAAATCATGGAAAATGTTCTAATCCTCAAATTCATTTAATAAAAAGATCGAACAGTTTGAGCCTGAGATGGAAAAGCATATCACAGTATGCCGACACGCACTAAAATAAGTTAATGGTAAATCAAAATGACCTGCATGTGGTGCTGCTACAGAGGGAAATATCCTTTAACACTAACTTATCTGCATTTTAATTAAAACCATAAAGTTCATCTCAGGAACACAAGGTTTTAAGACTATAAATGTCACTATAGCTGTGATAACCCTGCATCAGTGGATTCATTCTGAACAGCTCTGTATTAAAAGTATTCAATCAGCAGCGCTGAATAAGCCATTAAACCTTTTTAACAGACTCCACAGAGCTTCCATGCACAAACATGACATGAAAAGATCGGGCCACTGGAAAATGGTTTAAAAAAATCTCATAAATATGTTGCTTTAGCTGAGTATCCACTCACTGAATGAAAAAAACAAATTTCTATTAAAATGTGTGTTAATTAGCATTACAGGGTATTATCCCCATCTATCGTTAAGTAATGTTAAAAGATGGCACTCCACTGCATATAATCTCCTTCAAAATAAAAGTACAGGTGTTAGGTTATGACCCTATTTGTTTTTAATGTTGGACCTAAAAGCTTCAAGGAGGAGGCAGGTAAAAGTAGACAGTGATTTTATTGCTTAAGCACAATCCAAGGTTAGTACAGTGATCCAGTGAAAACAGGTGACAGCAGTGGTAAGGGCTCGAGGAGAACACTGTGAAGAGAGGAGCAGAGAGCGCAGGTAAGTTCTTCAGTATTCAACAAAGGAACAGTCACAAAAACACCAGAGAGCAAAAACACTCCAAAGAGTGAGCACAAAAGGTTAGCGTCTGAACGACTCAAAAATGGAGATATGAGAGTAACAAAGCAGCCTGAACAAACCACAGTAGGAGTGGAAATCCACCGGCGAAGCAGATCAGTTCAAGAGCCGGTTATATGGTGAGCGGTGATTGTGAACAGGAACCAGGTGTGCTGCTGCAGCAGAGCGTCTTCAGGGAAACCACGCCCACACTCCGAGCAGCAGAGAGCAGGGAAGCAGAGAGGGAGAGGTGAGAGCAGGGCAGAGAGGATACTCCTCACAACAGGATTTTTTTTCACAATATTTATTTTTGCGCAGGCAAAGGCTCGTGACCCACTGGAAAAGGGTCCGCCACCTACTTTTGGGTAAAAACCCACCAGTTGAGAATCACTGCTCTGGGCCATAGTTTGGTGAATTTGTGGAGTCAAGTTTGCTTTCTGTTGATTTGCCAGCTGATTTACTAAGTAAGGAAAAGATTGAAGGTATGTCACGTTGTGAGGGAAGCACCATGTAATGGAGACTCCCTGCAAATGCATGAATCAGCATGTTTTCAATTTATTCTTGGCACAACCTCAGAAAAGTGGAGGGGCTTCCAGTGGCTGGAAGTAGGCTGGTAACTGGCAGGGATGGAAAAACTGAAGTGGCTGCATCTGTACAGATCCAGCCACTTCAGTTTTCCCAATCCTGCCAATGAGGATATTCGGTTATTAGCATGTATGCCCGTTGACACCCCCCACCCCAGGCCACAACACTCACAAGGGATTTACAGTTGATCATGTCACTATTTTCCACTCCTACGGCTGCATGTCTTTTCATATAAATCTTGCAGTCTTGTCAGTTATGGTCTTTTTCCATGTTTTTGCAGAGGATGACATGGGAGCACTGAGCAGTGACAAATGGGTCAGAGGATTTGTTGTAGTGGGCCAGTTGCTTTGCACATAATCAACACACAGTGGAGCCCAAAGTGCTTCCACATGACAATCCTCAGATTTTTCTGTGCTGTCACTGTCCACTCAGAGTGGCTTTATTTCCTTGAGGCATCCTCTTCTTCTGTTGGTTTCCAGCAGATAAGATGCAGCTGTTGTTGAGGTCAAGAGAGCACAAGGAGCGCCCTCTGCTGGATCAGGTGGTTCACTGCTCCGGGCACCCCAGTGTGCTGTTGAGCTGTTAATTTTATATTGTAGTGTTTATTAACAGTTTGAGTACAGATTTTTACCCCCATGCTCAAAAAGATATTCAGATACCGAACATAAGGTGATATCCCGACTTAACACTTAGTACTTGCTTGTTGCAGTTATAGCCATTATCATTACCAAAAGTAAAAAACTCTATCCCAATGATTTTAGGGGAATTAATTGTTTGCCTTCTTTGGCACAACGCATTTCAGATGTCTGAGCAGCAACCATCTACATCTCCACTCAAACAGGAATCCGAGTCTTGGTGACTATCCAGAAGTTAAACTCTGTGTGGCTTCTCACAGATGAACATAATCCTTCTCATTTCAGTAGAGACTGACTGGGCTGCACAATAAACCACTGCAGAGCGCAGCATGTGCAGGCCTGCAGATGCCCTCTGCACAGCTTAACTGTGTCCTGTCACAGCCTCCCTCCCTCCCTCCGTCATCCCATCTCAACTCTCTCCTTGTTTATTTATTGTGTTGAAGATCTCAAGCCTCAAATTGACTTGTGGGATTGATTTGGCAACACCCTCCTCCCTCCCCTCCCCTTCATTTCCCTCCCCTCTTCTCCTTTCCCTTCCCTCTATCTCTCCCTCAAAAGACTTTTGATTAATCCAGCGACCTCCTCGGAGTGTTGCAGAGAGAGAGGAGACTCAAATGGAGGACGGAGAAAGAGAGGGATGGGAGAAAAGGGAAACAAAAGAAAGGTGGGATGCTTCTACAGTGGAGACATAAAGTTATGTGATCCATTTGATAAGAAACACTTTTTTGCTTAAAGATGAGAGAAGGAGCAAACTCTTTCTTGTAAAGTCATAAAAAGCGCGGGATGCATAGAGGAGATGAAGGAAACAAAAGATAAATGACTGTGAAAAGATGGTGGTAATTGAGCGATCTCTAAGTCCCGTTACAGTTTCTGAGCCAGTAAAGCCAACCAGTCATGGACTAGATAAAGTTTGAGAGAGCAGAAACTTTTTTTTAAATTTTTAAATCAAAAGGCTGTTTAATTTTTGAATATACAATATTTTTGTTAGTGAGACTTTATTCTAAGTGGTTTGTGTTTCGTACTTTACCCCTTGTAGTAGCACCCACCTACTACAATATCTAATTTGCCTGTAATAAATGTGATTGACAGAACAATTGTCCAATTGCCTGCTGGATATACTTTTGAAAGGTCCTGCCCTTTCCAAACACTTTCTAGGGACCACTGACCAGATGAACTAGTTAATATATTCTGTGTAGAAGTGTTTTTTCCAAGTGTGAGGCAGGCCTTTTCCTGGGGATGCAAGATGACTTCAAGGGGTAGAACGTAAAAGTAAACCAGCAAAAAGTGTTCTGCTAAGCCCAATTCTAATATTCGTTGAGCAAATATTAATTCACTTACCCCCCAAATAAGTATAAGTAAATGGAGAAAAGAAGAAGTCAACCAATAACCACTGCTGTGTATGTTAGGGCTGTAACTTTCCCAAAAACCAAAACTAATAAGTTTCGAGCATACACACTAAAAACAGAGGATATTCAGGGGATGTGGGGTGACTTCTGGGGCACTGGATCAATTAAGTAATTAATATGGTGCAAACAGACTGACAACTCAGGTGTCTTCCTCAGAGTCAACAGAGAGGAGAACGGAGATGTTGCCACAAAAAAACTTCTCCATTTTGCCTGATAGGGTCTTGGCTGGTCCCTGACAGGTCCATGGTAGGACCTGCTCACCCTGACAGTCATAGATTGTAAACTCTAGGCCATATTTGGGTGAAGATGTAGTGTCAAGTTTGCTCACGGTTGGTTTAAGGGAAGCGCCATCTCATGGAGACACTCTGCTAATGCATGATAACTACCATTAGGGAACGATTGTTTTTGCTCAATAACTGTCTAACTAATGATGATATCAACGTGATTCTGAGTGCTAGGTGTAGGTTTTCAGGGTCGAGGAATCATATCATGATGGTAACTTTAACATGTAACAATGACTAATAGATGTAACAGCAATATGTGAGCTACCTTGGTGAAGATAGCTCTTTCAAGTGCTTTCTAGTAGATAATGTTGCCACCTCTTGGTAATGGGGAGATTCTTTCAATAGCACATTAAAACTGTTTAATTTATCAAGTGATAAGTTTTGCCTTTGCTGATGTTTTAACGTGATCATGCTGGACAGGATTGAGGTAGACGGACCAAAAAGGCAGAAAAATGGCTTGAAGTTGAGAAAGTCAAGCAGGCTCCATGTTTATTGTCTCATCTGATGGAAGTCCGGCAGCAGCAAACTGTGCAAAGATACAAGAGAAGCACTGTTTATGTTGTGGGTCAATCCATCCACCATTTCACCAATTTACTCCTTTAGGGTTGTAGGAGGTTAAGTTCATCTCAGGTGACTTCTGGCAGCCTGGACTGGTCACCTGCAAATCACAGGGCTGGCACAGAGAGATATTCACACATTTACTTACACCTTCAAGCAATTTAGAGTCACCAGTTAACCTAACAAGCATGTTTTTGGTCTTTTGAAGAACCAGTATTGGGAGTACATGCAGCACTCCTTGCCATGGCCCGAGCTGGATCCATCACTGACTTTATTTTGGGAAGCTTTTCACAGACATGGAGTTCTGTACTTTAGGCATTAGAAGAAAACCAATTTTTGCTTTAAGGTCCCTGCTAGCAAGTCGGTTGTGTTCCACCTCCTGAGTGTGTCTCCATGTGCAGCAGGTTATGTCGGGTCATCGGCCCCACAGAGACGCTGCTGGTGTGTGTGAAGGAGCGAGAACCCGAGAGGAAAGGGCGAGACGGGGCAGAAGGAACGAGGCGATGCGTGTGTGCTCTGCTCTATTTGTCATCGCGGCCGCAGTCTTTGGTGACACCTTGTTCATTTGCGGAGCCGACTGTTTGAGATGCAGCGATCGATCGAGCAAATAGAAGCAGAGCCCTGAAGATGGAGGGAGAGGAGGAGAAAGAAGAGGGAGAAGAGGAGTGTGTGCACTTCTCATCTTCAACATTTACATCTTTAATCTGGACACACATCACTGTCTGCTCTGTGGCTACATTCATCCTGGTGAATCAGGTGGTTGCCTTTATTACAGTTTGCCGTGAAGACCTAAATTAAGATTCATATTTTCACACCTTTCAAGCCAACACTCTCAAATAACGAACAAGCTCATATGATCTCCAAACTGCATGATAAAGACTTTGACAGTAAATCTTTCTCCAGCTTAAAAAGTTCCCAAAACTTCACCTGGTCTAACATCGGTGTCATATCTCCACCTGATAACTTAACTTCCATCCATTATGTTGGCAGAACTTTTGATTTGAAATTGATTTGTTTAAAAGCAGCTCGAGGCTTCATGAATCTAAAACACAGTCCTGAGACTTCATTTTTCATCTCTATGAGAAATCTGTCATTCTGTCAGCTGTGCTGTCACTTCATAATGCACTCTTGTAATTTGTCAAACAAAAATAAACAGCTCAGCTGAGCCCCAACAGCATCACAGTGATCCTGGTGTTTTAAGGTCCAGTTTTCAAACAAAGACTCTGCTGGTATCACACGTTATTGTCAAAGTCGTGCAAACACTCAATAGATTTAACGTTGCTTTGAGGCATAAAGGTTTTGCGGTTGTCTGAGTGGCGTCACTAGAAATTGTGGCCAGGTAAGCAATTGTTTATCAATGTTACAGCGTGTTGACCAGGGCACCTTCCTCTGCCGCTGCGGGAGGCAGTTTTCCAGCGTTTTTGAATCACGCATGAAAGTTGAAACAATTTCAACAGCAGGGGGCAAAATATCACTTTCAGCCAAAGCAGACTTCAAATAAGATAAAAAAAAGGCAAAGTCTTCAGCGCTGAACCATGTTCTAGTTTAGCTTTTTCAATTTTTTTCATTTAACAATTATTATTACTGTTATTATTATTATTGTTATTATTATTATTATCATTAATAATTATTTATTTACTGTTTATTTATTTATAAGTGTATTTATTTTTAATTTTCATTCTTTCTTTCTTTATCAACCTAACCTGACTCATGGATATTAAATTTTATTTTTTCACTATTTGTATATCATTTGAACTGGATTTTGTATAATTTTTTTTGTGTGTGTTGTTTGCAGATTTTCTTTCCATTTTGTCTTACTTTGTTGTGTACTGTCATATTGTCAAAACTACATGACTTTCCTAATTATTTTTAGTATTATTGTACATGTTGAAATTGGGCAAAACTATCAACCTTTTTTGCATTTGTTGTTTCAATAAAAACAGAATTAAAAAAATGAAGGGGGAAGAAAACAGTCCTTCACTAAGCTGATGAATGACAACCAATGTAAAGTGCAAAGTGTTTAAGCAATGGTGAGAGAACTTATTGTATTTAGCTGCATGTTCACGGACACAGATCCTTTTGACAAGGATCTGTGACCACAGGTGAACCATGCTCTCCATCCTCCTAAGTTCCCATTCCAGGATCACCTAAGGCCCTGTTTAGGCGGAAACGTTTTCCCCAGAAACTGAGAGGTTTTTCCTTTGCGTTTTCAAAAATGACCTGTGTTTACATGAAGACGCGAGAACAATTAAAAACACTGTACGTGCATGCCAGGCCAGTAGATGGCGATGTCGGTTTGTAGAGAAACAGTGGTGTTACAACAGGCTTTTCAGTGAAGACAAGCTTTTAACAAAACAACAATGGCGAGTGGACGCACAAAGACGCAAGAGTTTCTTGTCTGGACAACAAATCTGTCTGGATATTTTTGTCTGGATAACAAACTGAGCACAGAAAGCAGCACACATGTCGCTCTGTAGACGGCTGAAGCTGTTGTTGTTGTTGTTGTTGTTGTTGTTCCTGGTATGCGCATGCTGCCTTTACGTGAAAGGGTACTGCGCAAGCGGTGACATCAGCATTTCACCCTGAAACACTGAATCTCGTCTCCAAGGAGCTGAAAACGGATCCGTTTTCAAAACCTTCCACTCTGGACTCTGGTTTCAAAAGTTTGCGGATTCAGGCACTCCGGGCACCGTTCTCGTGTAAACAGGAGGCGAAAACACAATGGAAACTCTCAGTTTTTGGCTGTTTTTGCTTTCGTGTAAACAGGGCCTAAGAGTGAATGGTGCAGTCTTCTACATGCTCCCCTGGGCCCAATCACGCTTGGAAGTACCTAGTGGATGTGTAAGGATTATGTTCTTGGACTTTTCATGTAACACCATCCAGCCTTGCTCCGGAATAGGCTTGAGAGCATGGGGGTTGATCGCTCCTTTACTTCCTGGGTCATGGACTACCTCGCAGAGCAGCCGCAGTTAGTCTTGCCGGGGAACTGCTCCTTAAGGGACAGTTCTGGCTTCATTTCTGTTTACCCTGTACACTGCAGACTTTAAGTACAGGTCTGAGTCCTGCCACATTCAGACGTACTCTGATGACAGGGCTATTGTAGCATGTATCAAGAATGGGCAGGAAAAGGAGTCCAGGGACCTGGAGAGGGCCTTTAGTGACACCTTCAAGACCAACACCCTGATCAAGGGCAGTAGCTCATGACCTGGACTGTTTTTACCACTACTGTTGCTACTGGATACCCAAATTTTTTCAAGGGGATGAATAAACTATCTATATGTAATGAGGTACAACATGTAACGATTGTGCATTTATGGAGGGAGCAGCACAGCTATGTGTGGGTAGCATTCACCAAAAAATGTGCCAAATTACCTTCTTCCCCTGGAAGAAATTTTACGGTTCTTCAATGTGTGAGGAACCAGGCATCTTGGTGTGTTGTCTTTGTCAGTCTGTCTGTCAGGATATGACCAGAGTGTTTTTAATGTTGGACCCAAAAGCTCAAAGAACCAAGAAGGAGGGAAATTTGAACAGGTTTTATTGAAGACTGGGCTCCTGAGCACAAACACAGGTAAGTGATACAGTTTTGAAGGGCAGCAGTGGTGAGGGCTCGTGGAGACCTGGAAAAAAGGGGGCAGAGGAAAAAGGTTAGTATCCAGAAATCCAAACACACGAAAACAAACAGGCCCCGTAAGGCATAAGAACGCCCCTGGACGGGGAGAGAAGGCTGAAAGCCAAAACAGCGAGTGCTGCAGATAACAGAGGACGAGACTAGCACAAACTGAGGTGAAGCGTGCAATTCTCCCGCGCCAAAGTCATCTCAGGAGCCGTCTTAAGTAGTGTAGTTGATGAGGTGAAACAGGAAATAGGTGCTGAAGCTGCCGAGCGGTGGACTCCGCCCAGGCAGAGGAAAAGGTGAGAGACAGTCCGTGAAGGAGGGGGAGAGCAGACTGCTGAGGATTCACTGAATCCTCACAGTACCCCCCCCCCCCCCCCCCCCCCCCCCGTCAACGGACGTCTCCTGACGTCCTCCCAGGCTTCTCAGGATGCACCGCATGGAAGTCCCTCAGGAGGGCGCCATCCAGGATAAATTTCCTGGAAATCCACAATTGCTCCTCGGGTCCATACCCCTCCCAATCGACCAGGTACTGAAACCCACGACCTCTGGGTCTGACATCCAGGATCTTGGAAACGATGAAGGCAGGATGGTCATCCACCAGCAGGGGGGGTGGAGGGGGTTTGGCTGGAGGGCTCAGGTCACTGGTGGCAACAGGCTTAAGGAGGGAGACGTGGAACGTGGGATGGATCTTCAGGGAGTCAGGTAACCTGAGTCTCACAGCAGAGTCGTTAATAACCTTTTCAACAGGGAATGGACCAACAAAGCGAGGAGCAACCTTACTTGAGTCGACCTGGAGGGGCAGGTCCCGGGAGGAAAGCCAGACCATCTGGCCAGGTTGATAGGGGGGCGCTGGAGAGTGATGAAGGTCCGCATTCTGCTTGTTCCGTGCAGACGAAGAAGTGAGCGCTGAGCAAGCCCTCCTCCAGACCTCCTTTATGCGTCGGATGTGAGCCCCCACTGATGGGACCGAGACTTCAGATTCCTGCTCAGAGAAAAGAGGAGGTTGGTAGCCATAACAGGCCTGAAAAGGGGACATACCCGTGGCAGAGCTGGTGAGTGAATTATGGGCGTATTCCACCCAGGGAAGATGGTCGCTCCAGGATACAGGGTGATGTGCTGCCATGCAGCGGAGGGCACTCTCCAAGTCCTGGTTAGCCTGCTCAGTCTGGCCGTTGGTCTGAGGGTGGTAACCTGAGGACAAGCTGGCTGCTGCACCAGGCCCCGAAAACAAACAGGCCCCGTAAGGCATAAGAACGCCCCTGGACGGGGAGAGAAGGCTGAAAGCCAAAACAGCGAGTGCTGTAGATAACAGAGGACGAGACTAGCACAAACCGAGGTGAAGCGTGCAATTCTCCCGCGCAGAAGTCATCTCAGGAGCCGTCTTAAGTAGTGGAGTTGATGAGGTGAAACAGGAAATAGGTGCTGAAGCTGCCGAGCAGCGGACTCCGCCCAGGCAGAGGAAAAGGTGAGAGAGAGTCCGTGAGGGAGGGGGAGAGCCGACTGCTGAGGATTCACTGAATCCTCAGCAGTGTCTTTGACTTCAGTCTGTCACATCAGTCAAGTTTCCTTTTATTTTTGCACATTCATGTTCCATGTCTTGTCTTTCCTGTTTTATTTTGAAATCACTGACACTTGTCTCTGTCGTAGGTGTGTCCTGTCTGCCCTCGTCACACCTGCATGCTGAGTGTTTCTTCCCCACCCGTCTCTCATCACCTCATATTATCTCTTGTAATTAACCTCATGTCTCTCACTGTCTTGTCGCTAGTTTATTGTACTCCTCAGTCTTTGTCCCAGCACTCTTCATTGTTCGTCTTGCAGTGTATTACTGACTTCGCTTTTCGCTTCACGCTTCCTGGATTTTTCTGCCTGATCTGATTCCCTTTTAGTGTCCTGCCTGCTGTTTGTTCCTGATTTTCTGGTCTCACGTTTTTGGACACTGTCGCCTTGCAGACTGTTTACCCGTGTACCAAACTAAGCCTGTTTTACCATTAAACGTTTTGCCTTATTGACTCTGGTTTTGGTGTTGTGCATTCGTGTCCAACCCATCTGTGCTACTTTATGATACAGTCTCATGGACCTTGCTCCTAAGTTTGGAAATGATACCACAGCTGGGGCCAAACAATGCTGCCTCTCTGCACACCAGACCTTCTCTCACATCCCATCCCACAGCTACACTGTCATGGCCGTGTTTGCTCAGATGACAGTGTGAGCACAGAGCAGCTGGCGGCTGGAGGCTGCTGTGTCACTATCACTCATCTTACCGTGTCACATCTCATAAGGCGCTGGTTTGGATGGTGGGCACTCAAGAGGATTGCAGAAGATAGCTCATGCTAATCCACATGCTGGGGTTGCTTGAGCACATGGGCAGGAACAAACAAAGTCACATGAACATCAAACACACTCAGGGTCCAAACTTATGGATACACAGTGTGATGGCAGGCTGAAGTTATGGAGAACTATGCACATAAGAAATCCAAGGCTCTGTGTGAAGGGGAACTGCATTACAAAGTGCTGTTTACTGTGTCAGGACAGAGGAAATGAATTCAAAGTAGGCTCAGAAGATGTCACCGTCTAATGTACTGTATTTTTAAGCTCTCAGCCAAGCCATACTCTCTCTCTCTCTCTAGTGGGGAATTCTCCCTCCTGTCACTCCCCGTCTTTGTCTGACCTCCGGTGTACCAGCGAACCAGACTTTATTCCTCCTAAATCTCCCCCTCCTAATCCTCCCCTGCCTCTCACTCTCTCTTTTTCACACACTTCCAATTCCCGCCTCTGACAGATATACTGTACAACAGGGGGGGGATGAAATAAGAGACAGCCGGAAAGCAATTGTCTTTTTATGCCGTGTGGAAGCACTGTGAGCGTTTAGGAGGAAGAATGATTGCTCTAACATCCTTTCACTCTCTCTTCTTTTTTATTACAGTGCAGTTCAACTTGATTCCTGTGGGGCTCAGGATAGTCGCCATCCAGAGCACAAAGACAGGGCTCTACGTTGCCATGAACAGCGAGGGCTACCTCTACACTTCGGTACAGTGATGTCTTGATTTTTACTCCAGTGATGTCTGAAAAGACCCGCCTGCTCTGCTGTTTCTGTTTTTGCCTGTGGTTAAAGGGCTATAGTTTGAGTTTTAAAGTGAGGTTGCTAGAGGCCCATGCATGGTGCGAGCTACGGGGGAGCCAGGGGGGTCTCAGCGCCCCCTGAGCTCCCCTGAAAACATGATTTGTGAAATTTTGCTGGAGTCTCCAAAATATTGGCAAAATATTGTTTTTCCCATGCATTTCCTTTATGTTTTGTTTTGTTGTACTGTCATAATCATGGATCCTGTAAATTTAGGTTATTTTTAATGTATGATTTGCGCACAAGAGTGATTCGCCACTATCTTACTTTAATAAATATGCCGGACTGCGTGCGATTCTTGTCCTCACCACTGAAGTGTGGGGGCACTATGTCTTAAATGTCACTTTAAATCAGACATCGGAACTAAAAAAAAGACCGTGCTGGAGCCTCTCAATTTCGGTGCTGAATCTGATTCAGCTTCTGTTTTAAGGTACGGGCTAATCAGTAGAAACTGTATTAAGTGTTAGCATTGTGTTGTACATGATGTTGCTGAGGAGACTGGATCTCTTGTAATAAGCCAGACTGATTTCTTTAATTTATGATGGTCATGCGTCAGGTGTCATTGTTTGGTTTGTTGATGTGTGTTATAGTGTTTCAGAGGTTATTTTTGCGCATGTTATTGCGGACTTGATTCTTTGTAGCCAGGCTGGCATGTTTTAGTTTTGATTAAGATGTGATGCTTGTGTGGAGGTTGGATATGATATCTGCTTATATGTGACATAAGGCAAGCAGACTTACAGGCTTGTAATAATGGATGTGTTTTGAGTAAGTCCTCGCTCTGAGGCATGTGCAAGCCCCTCCCCATATAAGTGAGCCCCCTCCAAAAGCCTTGGAATAGTTCGCACACTGGGCCCATGGCTCTAGTACACATGAGTGCCAATAAGGAACTTGTGAGCTTTGTCCCTGGGGGGAGATATCTGAGGGTAACCGAGCTGTAGGTGTGAAAACCACCTTAATGGGCAGCATTGTTTTTGTTTTACACCCGAACATTCGTCATGTTTTGATTGAGTGCTCACAAATTTTTGCTTCTGTTGGAGCACATTGGTGTGTTTCTGTTTAAGAGCTCAGACTCCATGCTGGGATGGTCCTGTTTTAAGGATATTGTAAATGATTGTGCCTCGACCACTGAAGCAGCTTAAAAATGAAGTTACACTCTTTATTCCCAGTTCCCAACATGGTCCCCCTCATAAAAGTGCGATTAAAATGTAATTTATGATTTTTTTTTTCCACTTTAGCCAAGTCAAATCTTTTAAAAACTTCAGAACCAACCATAGATAAAAAATATAATAGGGGTGCTGGTTTGGTGGAGTGGCAGCTAAGTAAGACCCATATACATGCTTCTGCAGGACTTGGTTTGAGTCCTGCCTGTTGCCAGGTTGCAGAGTGTCCTCCCTTGCTCTCTCTCGCCCGCTTTCACAAGCCTATCCACTGTCACTCTCTCTCCACACAATGCCAAAAAAATAGTCTTTAAATAAAAAGAGTATTTTATTATTTTTTATGCCCTTTTAATAAGAAACTAGTTTTTTCCCAATGGTAAAAACACAAAATATGCAATATTTTTCAAAAATGAGGTGTAAATTTGAATATTTGGGATGAGGTTATCACAGCCTTGACTAGGTCAATAACTGATAACATCATTGATTTAAATGCATCATATTTTATTTGGACCAATGAGAGTTTATTAAAAGGACTTAAATTATTTACCCATGGATTCCACAACAGTTCTTCTCATAAAAGTGTAAAAAATGTTTTTTTTTACACTTTTCCCACATCATATATTAAAAAACTCAGATCCAACTATAAATATGTTTTTTTTTTTTTTTTTTTTTAATATTCTCTTATATATTTTGTTTTAAGCCCTTTAGTTACAAGAACCCCTGTTCAATGGTGAAAACATAAAATAATCAATATTATCCAAAAATTAGGCACAAAGTGGATTATTTGGGATAAAGCAATTACAGTCTTGAATACAGATATCTGTCCTCATCATATTTGTCTTTATTGATGTGTATTCGAGGTTTGCACCTTGAGATGTGACATCTAGTTTTCAAGAGGGACCTCATGTCCATATCCGAAAAGGTATTAATCATGGTGGTATAATCAATAATGATATGGATTAGAGAGATCATTCCAATATTAACATAAACAGCTATTATGATTATAAGGTAGAGAGGGTTGAATCAATTAAAAATATATAATTTATGTTAAATTATGTCATTTCTGTTGATGGTTGATGTAAGATAAACACTTGGAGTAAAGGAGGTCCACAGCAGGTTGTTGTTGCAGGAACTACCATGTATTTTATTTTGTTGATCTTTAGGAAGTTAATGTCAGGAACAGGAATGGCTACAGGAATGGCACATATTTTTAATTGTAGTTATTGAAGCTTTGTAGGTCCACAGCAGCAGGTCGTCCACACCAATGATCCCAAGCAGCCTTCAAAAGTAAAAAAAGACAGATATGAGTACAGGAGCAAAAAAAAAAAAAATAGTATATTTATATTCCTTTGGTTGAACTGTATGTTGTATGTTCACTGAAATTATCCTATATTTTTGTGATATGGCCCGTCCCTGATTAAAAGTGACAAAGATGAAACACACACAGACTCACACACACAGCAGTATCACATTAGCCTGGCCGAGTATTATCCCCTCAAACTGCCTCCCTTTTGTCACTCTGTACCAGGCTGAGGTGGTGACATGGAAACTGCGAGCGTATGAACCTGTGCATGAAACACTTTCCCTCCCTCAGTCACAGCGGCACTTGTCGAATACGACAGGTGAAACCGCTCATACGGCACTTCCAGAGAGTCGTTCGGCACTGATGTGCAGAGACCCGGCACAGCCTGAGCGGCAGATTTGAGAGGTAGATGGAGGAGTAGATGAAGAGACAGAAGGTGGATCAGAGTGCACGGTATCAGGATGCAGAGAAAAGCCCCTTTTTCAGCCTTTTTCTCCTGGCACACGAGCAAAGAGTGTGAGATCTTGTTTGAAGTGCTTCAGTGCGCTCACTTCAAAGCCCGTCTAACGCTCACCGCATGCATAGGAGGTGAGCAGACACTGGCTTTCTATCAGGTAGGAGAGCTACATCCTTCCTCATATGCAGTGTGTAAGCACTATTCTGATGAGGGAAGTTCTTCTTCATGTCTGTCCTCTCTCTAGTACCTCACTCTGTTTGAGCCTAAAATATGGAGGCTTAAAGGTAAAGGGTGATGAGAAGTTTGTTTGACCTCAGCAAAGCTCTGATTGGCTCTTCATTTTTTGCTTATTCAAATTAAAAATCGTATGAATCAAATGGCAAGTCAAGTAATGATCATGCAATCCAGGAGCATCTAATTCTTTACGTCTTTAAAAGGATATTTCTGTGTTTTTGAAGTTTTACTAAAAACGAGTCACAGAACTATGTTGGGTCAAATGTACAATTTAACAAGACGTTTCAGAGGTCTTAATTTTCCCCCAGGAAGTCCCTGTGTTTGCCACTATCCTTTCTATTGCTATAATTATAAAATTCGGACAATTTTCTTTTTTTTTTTTGTCTTTTGTGTCAATAAATGTGTCAGGATCTTTTGTCACCTCCTGATGACAAAAAAATTTACTTAGGCAAAAAATGCGGCAAAATATGGCAGAAATATAGCAAATGAACGGCAAGAAAATACTCCAGAACAATACCAATGCTAATATTTACAATGTTTTTTACATTATTTACACAGAAAATACAGATAAACCACCAATGAATCACTCACCTGATGGCTTTTCAGTCCTCTCACTGCTGTTTGGCTGACCACAATTCCAACTCCACTTCCGAAGGCATTCCAGGGTCCACCATAATGTACCATATATGACTGGACAGCTGCGCTTCTTATCTTTCATAATATGTTGATAGGTTTTGGATAGCATGAATACTCGAGGAATTACAGTAATTGGAATCACGCATGCCTTTTCCCTGTAGCCGACAACAGCTTTTGAAAATGAGGTTAACAACATATGATATCAACATATAAGTTAAAAACACATGACATTAACATACAAGTTAAAAATACATGATTCCAACATAAAAATGAACAACACATTTTTATTTTTTTTTTAACCTTTATTTAACCAGATAAAAGACCCATTGAGATCAAGATCTCTTTCACAAGGGTGACCTGGCCAAGAGGTCAGCAGCACACGTCATGAAAAAAACATATTAAATGGTGATAATATACAATAAATTAGAGTACGCATATTTTGTGAGTGCAAGATTTTGCGAAAAAGTGCAGTAAATTTTAACATAAATAACAATTCAGAAACACAGGCACTGTTCAAAGGTCTCACCCTGTTTATCCATCAACAACAGCCGAAAAGCTCCACATCATGTTAACATACAGGTTTAAGTCACATGATATTCACATAAAACTTTACAACACATATGAAAAGGAATCTTTACAACACATGATATTAACATAGACTTTAATAGGACATGATACTTACAGTTTAACAAAACATCATATTACCAGACAAGTTAACAACACATGATATAATCATGCAAGTTTAATAGCATTCTGAACATACAAGTTAAAAACACATGATATTAACTTAAAAGTTAAGAACACATGATATTAAAGTACAAGTTAAAAACAAGTTATCTTAAAAGGAAACTAAACAACACAAGACATTAACATACAAGTTAACAACAAGTGATATTTATATGCAAGTAAACAACCATGATATTAAAAGGAAACTTAACACGTGATACTAAAAGGAAAGATAACACATGATACTAAAAAGAAACTTAACAATATATACTAAAAATAAACCTTACAACAGTAAATACCAAGATAAAAGTTAACATCACATGGCATTAACATTAAAGTCAAAAACACTTGATATAAGAGGGAAACATAATAACATGCAACAGTGACCCGATCCTTAGGTCACCAAACAGGACCCCCTCCATACACTGCCTGCGCCTATAAATTCTGTCCATAAAGGTTATGACCAGAATAGGGGACAAACAGGAGCCCTGGCAGAGTCCAACCCTCACTCCCCTTATTAAGAAATATGGTTATACATTAACTACCTTACTTATCTGATAAAGCTTACAGGTGGAACAAACATGGACATACATTTACTACCTTACGAACCTTATAAAGCCCACCTGTGGAAGAAATATGGACATACATTTACAACCTTAATGACCTTATAAAGCTTACCTGTGTAAGAAACATGGACATACATTTGCTACCTCACTTACCAGTGTAAGAAACATGGTTATACATTCACTGCCTTAAATAACTTATTAATCTCTCATCAAGTAGAGCAAATCTCCTTGGGGGATCTGTTCCTATCTGAGACATATTTGTATCTGTCCAGCAGAGGTGGACCTAAACCATTACAGGACCTTTACAGGCTGTAGGCTGACACTGCAGCATCCTCTTACCTCTCAACTACCAGAAACCAAATCTGAAAATCAAAGGCGGTGATGAAAGGAGTGTGCAAACTTCCTATTGATTATTTTGTCATCTCTCATCAATTACTGCAAATATCTATAAGGCATTTGTTCTTACCTGAGATGTGTTGGTAGACAGGTTTGTAGACAGGCTGTGAAAGTCTTCTCTCAACAATCTTAGTCATGAAAAAATGACACAAGTATTAAATTAGGTGGCAAAACAGCGGGTGTTACATGAGAAATGTGACCGCACTAATTAATCAGGTGCCAAAACGTGCTGTCACATTAACACATGTGAAGGGTTAATGAAACAGGCGCAACATCAAACTGTCACATAAAAACATGATATCAAAAGTAAACTTAACAAAGCATGATATTAAAAGTAAACTTTACAACACTTAATATTAATAAACAAGTTAACATCACATAAAAACATGACAACATGTGACATGACTACGGAAACAGGTGCTATAACATGCTGTCACATGATGGCGGGATTAATGAAACAGGTACGAAACGAACTGTCACATGAAAACATGCGACATGTCTATGTAAACAGGTTATATAACAGGCTGTCACATGAAAACATGTGACAGGACAAATGAAACAAGTACCATTTAGTGCAATCACACCAAAACATGTTACATGACGAATGAAAAAATGCAAAAATGCACTATAACATGAAAACATGTGACATGACTACTTAAACAGGTACCAAATAGTGCAATCACAGCAAAACATGGAAACTGTCAAATGGAAAAAGTCCAAAAATACACTGTCACATGAAAACATGTGACATGTCTATGGACACAGGTTCTATAACAGGCTGTTACATCAAAAAAATATGACAGAACAAATGAAAAAGGTACGAAATAGTGCAATCACACCAAAACATGTAACATAACGAATGAAAACATCCAAAAACATGCTGTCATTTGAAAACATTTGACATTTCTTTGGACACAGGTTCTATAACAGGCTGTCACATGAAAACATGTGACATGAAGATGGAAACAGGTTCTATAACAGGCTGTCACCTGAAAACATGTGAAAGGACTAATGAAACAGGTTCTAGAACAGGCTGTCACCTGAAAACATGTGAAAGGACTAATGAAACAGGTTCTAGAACAGGCTGTCACCTGAAAACATGTGACGGGAATAATGAAACAAGTCCTATAAGATGCTGTCACATGAAAACATGTGACATGACTGTGGACACAGGTTATAGAACATGCTGTCACATGAAAACGTGACATGACTGTGGACACATGTGCTATGACAGGCTGTCACATGAAAATGTGACATGACTGTGGAAACAGGTTCTATAACATGCTGTCACATTATTACATGTGATATGACTGTGGAAACAGGCTCTATAACAGGCTGTCACATGAAAATGTGACATGACTGTGGAAACAGGTTCTATAATATGCTGTCACATTATTACATGTGACATGACTGTGGAAACAGGTTCTACAACAGGCTGTCACACGAAAACATGTGATATGTCTATGGAAACAGGTTCTATAACAGGCTGTTACATGAAAACATGTGACATGACTATGGAAACAGGTTCTATGACAGGCTGTCACATGAAAACATGTGACATGTCTATTGAAAAAGGTTATAAAACAGGCTGTCACATGTAAACATGTGACATGACTATGGAGACAGGTTCTATGACAGGCTGTCACATGAAAACATGTGACATGAATGTGGAAAAGGTTCTATAACATGCTGTCACGTGAAAACATGTGACATGACTGTGTAAACAGGTTATAGAACATGCTGTCACATGAAAACATGTGACATGTCTATGGAAACAGGTTCTATAACATGCTGTCACATGAAAACATGTGACGTGACTATGGACACAGGTTCTTTGACAGGCTGTCACAAGAAAACATGTGACATGACCGTGGAAACAGGTTCTATAACAGGCTGTCACTTAAAAATGTGACATGACTGTGGAAAAAGGTTGTTTAACAGGTTGTCACATGAAAACATGTGACATGACTATGGAATCAGGTTCTGAGACAGGCTGTCACATGAAAACATGTGACATGACTGTGGACACAGGTTCTATTACAGGCTGTCACAAAAAAACATGTGACATGACTGTGGAAAAAGGTTCTATAACATGCTGTCACATGAAAACATGTGACATGACTAGGGACACAGGTTCTATGACAGGCTGTCACAAGAAAACGTGACATGACTGTGGAAAAAGGTTCTATAACATGCTGTCACATGAAAATGTGACATGACTGTGGAAACAGGTTCTATAACATGCTGTCACCTGAAAACATGTCACATGACTGTGGAAACAGGTTCTGTAACAGACTGTCACATGAAAACATGTGACATGTCTATGGAAACAGGTTATAAAACAGGCTGTCACATGAAAACATGTGACATGACTATGGAGACAGGTTCTATGACAGGCTGTCACAAGAAAACATGTGACATGACTGTGGAAAAAGGTTCTATGACATGCTGTCACATGAAAAGATTTGACATGACTATGGAAACAGGTTCTATGACAGGCTGTCACATGAAAATGTGACATAACTATGGAAACAGGTTCTATAATAGGCTGTCACTTAAAAATGTGACATGACTGTGGAAACAAGTTGTATAACAGGCTGTCACATGAAAACATGTAACATGACTATGGAATCAGGTTCTATGACAGGCTGTCACAAGGAAACGTGACATGACTGTGGAAAAAGGTTCTATAACATGCTGTCATATGAAAACATGTGACATGACTGTGGAGACAGGTTCTATGACAGGCTGTCACATGAAAATGTGACATAACTATGGAAACAGGTTCTGTAACAGGCTGTCACTTAAAAATGTGACATGACTGTGGAAACAGGTTGTATAACAGGCTGTCACATGAAAACATGTGACATGACTGTGGAAAAAGGTTCTATAAAATGCTGTCACATGAAGACATGTGACATGACTGTGGACACAGGTTCTATCACATGCTGTCACATGAAAACATGTGACATGACGTGGACACAGGTTATATAACAGGCTGTCACACGAAAACATGTGACATGACTGTGGAAACAGGTTCTATAACATGCTGTCACATTATTACATGTGATATGACTGTGGAAACAGGTTCTATAACATGCTGTCACATGAAAATGTGACATGACTGTGGAAACAGGTTATAAAGCAGGCTGTCACATGAAAACATGTGACATGACTGTGGACACATGTGCTATAACAGGCTGTCACATGAAAACATGTGACATGTCTATGGAAACAGGTTATAAAACAGGCTGTCACATGACAACATGTGACATGACTATGAAGACAGGTTCAATGACAGGCTGTCACAAAAAAACATGTGACATCACTATGGAATCAGGTTCTGAGACAGGCTGTCACATGAAAACATGTGACATGACTGTGGACACAGGTTCTATAACAGGCTGTCACAAAAAAACATGTGACATGACTGTGGAAAAAGGTTCTATAACATGCTGTCACATGAAAACATGTGACATGACTAGGGACACAGGTTCTATGACAGGCTGTCACAAGAAAACGTGACATGACTGTGGAAAAAGGTTCTATAACATGCTGTCACATGAAAATGTGACATGACTGTGGAAACAGGTTCTATAACATGCTGTCACCTGAAAACATGTCACATGACTGTGGAAACAGGTTCTGTAACAGACTGTCACATGAAAACATGTGACATGTCTATGGAAACAGGTTATAAAACAGGCTGTCACATGAAAACATGTGACATGACTATGGAGACAGGTTCTATGACAGGCTGTCACAAGAAAACATGTGACATGACTGTGGAAAAAGGTTCTATGACATGCTGTCACATGAAAAGATTTGACATGACTATGGAAACAGGTTCTATGACAGGCTGTCACATGAAAATGTGACATAACTATGGAAACAGGTTCTATAATAGGCTGTCACTTAAAAATGTGACATGACTGTGGAAACAAGTTGTATAACAGGCTGTCACATGAAAACATGTAACATGACTATGGAATCAGGTTCTATGACAGGCTGTCACAAGGAAACGTGACATGACTGTGGAAAAAGGTTCTATAACATGCTGTCATATGAAAACATGTGACATGACTGTGGAGACAGGTTCTATGACAGGCTGTCACATGAAAATGTGACATAACTATGGAAACAGGTTCTATAACAGGCTGTCACTTAAAAATGTGACATGACTGTGGAAACAGGTTGTATAACAGGCTGTCACATGAAAACATGTGACATGACTGTGGAAAAAGGTTCTATAAAATGCTGTCACATGAAAACATGTGACATGACTGTGGACACAGGTTCTATCACATGCTGTCACATGAAAACATGTGACATGACGTGGACACAGGTTATATAACAGGCTGTCACACGAAAACATGTGACATGACTGTGGAAACAGGTTCTATAACATGCTGTCACATTATTACATGTGATATGACTGTGGAAACAGGTTCTATAACATGCTGTCACATGAAAATGTGACATGACTGTGGAAACAGGTTATAAAGCAGGCTGTCACATGAAAACATGTGACATGACTGTGGACACATGTGCTATAACAGGCTGTCACATGAAAACATGTGACATGTCTATGGAAACAGGTTATAAAACAGGCTGTCACATGACAACATGTGACATGACTATGAAGACAGGTTCAATGACAGGCTGTCACAAAAAAACATGTGACATGACTGTGGAAAACGGTTCTATAACATGCTGTCATTTGAAAACATGTGACATGACTCTGGACACAGGTTCTATAACAGGCTGTCACATTATTACATGTGACATGACCGTGGACACATGTGCTATAACAGGCTGTCACATGAAAATGTGACATGACTGTGGAAACAGGTTATAAAGCAGGCTGTCACATGAAAACGTGACATGACTGTGGTAACAGGTTGTATAACATGCTGTCACATTATTACATGTGATTTGACTGTGGAAACAGGTTCTGTAACAGACTGTCACATGAAAACATGTGACATGTCTATGGAAACAGGTTATAAAACAGGCTGTCACATGAAAAAATGTGACATGACTATGAAGACAGGTTCTATGACAGGCTGTCACAAGAAAACGTGACATGACTGTGGAAAAAGGTTGTATAACATGCTGTCACATGAAAATGTGACATGACTGTGGAAACAGGTTCTATAACATGCTGTCACATGAAAACATGTCACATGACTGTGGAAACAGGTTCTGTAACAGACTGTCACATGAAAACATGTGACATGTCTATGGAAACAGGTTATAAAACAGGCTGTCACATGAAAACATGTGACATGACTATGGAGACAGGTTCTATGACAGGCTGTCACAAGAAAACATGTGACATGACTGTGGAAAAAGGTTCTATGACATGCCGTCACATGAAAAGATTTGACATGACTATGGAAACAGGTTCTATAATAGGCTGTCACTTAAAAATGTGACATGACTGTGGAAACAGGTTGTATAACAGGCTGTCACATGAAAACATGTGACATGACTGTGCACACAGGTTCTATGACAGGCTGTCACAAGAAAACATGTGAGATGACTGTGGAAAAAGGTTCTATAAAATGCTGTCACATGAAGACATGTGACATGACTGTGGACACAGGTTATAAAGCAGGCTGTCACATGAAAACATGTGACATGACTGTGGACACATGTGCTATAACAGGCTGTCACATGAAAATGTGACATGACTGTGGAAACAGGTTATAAAGCAGGCTGTCACATGAAAATGTGACATGACTGTGGTCACAGGTTGTATAACATGCTGTGACATTATTGCATGTGATTTGACTGTGGAAACAGGTTCTGTAACAGGCTGTCATATGAAAACATGTGACATGTCTATGGAAACAGGTTATAAAACAGGCTGTCACATGAAAACATGTGACATGACTATGAAGACAGGTTCTATGACAGGCTGTCACACGAAAACATGTGACATGACTGTGGAAACAGGTTCTATACCAGGCTGTCACATGAAAACATGTGACATGACTATGGAAACAGGTTTTATAACATGCTGTCACATGAAAATGTGACATGACTGTGGACACAGGTGCTATAACAGACATGAAAACATGTGACATGACTATGGACACAGGTACTATGACAGGCTGTCACAAGAAAACATGTGACATGACTGTGGAAAAAGGTTCTATAACAGGCTGTCACATGAAAACATGTGACATGACTATGGACACAGGTTATATGACAGGCTGTCACATGAAAACATGTGACATGACTGTGGAAAAAGGTTCTATAACATGCTGTCACGTGAAAAATTGTGACATGAGTGTGGAAACAGGTTATAGAACATGCTGTCACATGAAAACTTGACATGACTGTGGACACATGTGCTTTGACAGGCTGTCACATGAAAATGTGACATGACTGTGGTAACAGGTTGTATAACATGCTGTCACATTATTACATGTGATTTGACTGTGGAAACAGGTTCTGTAACAGACTGTCACATGAAAACATGTGACATGTCTATGGAAACAGGTTATAAAACAGGCTGTCACATGAAAACATGTGACAAGACAATGAAGACAGGTTCTATGACAGGCTGTCACAAAAAAACATGTGACATGTGTATGGAAACAGGTTATAAAACAGGCTGTCACATGAAAACATGTGATATGACTGTGGAAACAGGTTCTACAACAGGATGTCACACGAAAACATGTGATATGTCTATGGAAACAGGTTCTATAACAGGCTGTTACATGAAAACATGTGACATGACTATGGAAACATGTTTTTTAACAGGCTTTCATATTAAAACATGTTACATGTCTATGGAAACAGGTTCTATGACAGGCTGTCACATGATACATGTGACATGTCTATTGAAACAGGTTATAAAACAGGCTGTCACATGTAAACATGTGACATGACTATGGAGACAGGTTCTATAACATGCTGTCACGTGAAAACATGTGACATGACTGTGTAAACACGTTATAGAACATGCTGTCACATGAAAACATGTGACATGTCTATGGAAACAGGTTCTATAACATGCTGTCACATGAAAACATGTCACGTGACTATGGACACAGGTTCTTTGACAGGCTGTCACAAGAAAACATGTGACATGACCGTGGAAACAGGTTCTATAACAGGCTGTCACTTAAAAATGTAACATGACTGTGGAAACAGGTTGTATAACAGGTTGTCACATGAAAACATGTGACATGACTATGGAATCAGGTTCTATGACAGGCTGTCACATGAAAACATGTGACATGACTGTGGAAAAAGGTTCTATAACATGCTGTCACATGAAAATATGTTACATGACTGTGGAAACAGGTTGTATAACAGGTTGTCACATGAAAACATGTGATATGACTGTGGAAACAGGTTCTATAACATGCTGTCACATGAAAATGTGACATGACTGTGGAATCAGGTTATAAAGCAGGCTGTCACATGAAAATGTGACATGACTGTGGAAACAGGTTGTATAACATACTGTCACATTATTACATGTGATATGACTGTGGAAACAGGTTCTGTAACAGACTGTCACATGAAAACATGTGACATGTCTATGGAAACAGGATATAAAACAGGCTGTCACATGAAAACATGTGACATGACTATGAAGACAGGTTCTATGACAGGCTGTCACAAGAAAACATGTGACATGACTGTGGAAAAAGGTTCTATAACATGCTGTCACATGAAAACATGTGACATGACTATGGACACAGGTTATATGACAGGCTGTCACATGAAAACATGTGACATGACTGTGGAAACAGGTTCTATGACAGGCTGTCACATGAAAACATGTGACATGACTATGGAGACAGGTTCTATGACAGGCTGTCACATGAAAATATGTTACATGACTGTGGACATATGTGCTATAACAGGCTGTCACAATATTACATGTGATATGACTGTGGAAACAGGTTCTGTAACAGACTGTCACATGAAAACATGTGACATGTCTATGGAAACAGGATATAAAACAGGCTGTCACATGAAAACATGTGACATGACTATGAAGACAGGTTCTATGACAGGCTGTCACAAGAAAACATGTGACATGACTGTGGAAAAAGGTTCTATAACATGCTGTCACGTGAAAACATGTGACATGACTATGGAAACAGGTTCTATAACATGCTGTCACATGAAAACATGTGACATGTCTATGGAAACAGGTTCTATAACATGCTGTCACATGAAAACATGTGACATGACTATGGAGACAGGTTCTATGACAGGCTGTCACATGAAAATATGTTACATGACTGTGGACACATGTGCTATAACAGGCTGTCACATGAAAATGTGACATGACTGTGGAAACAGGTTCTATAACATGCTGTCACATGAAAATGTGACATGACTGTGGAATCAGGTTATAAAGCAGGCTGTCACATGAAAATGTGACATGACTGTGGAAACAGGTTGTATAACATATTGTCACATTATTACATGTGATATGACTGTGGAAACAGGTTCTGTAACAGACTGTCACATGAAAACATGTGACATGTCTATGGAAACAGGATATAAAACAGGCTGTCACATGAAAACATGTGACATGACTATGAAGACAGGTTCTATGACAGGCTGTCACAAGAAAACATGTGACATGACTGTGGAAAAAGGTTCTATAACAGGCTGTCACATGAAAATGTGACATGAGTGTGGAAACAGGCTCTATAACATGCTGTCACATGAAAATGTGACATGACTGTGGAATCAGGTTATAAAGCGGGCTGTCACATGAAAATGTGACATGACTGTGGAAACAGGTTGTATAACATACTGTCACATTATTCCATGTGATATGACTGTGGAAACAGGTTCTGTAACAGACTGTCACATGAAAACATGTGACATGTCTATGGAAACAGGATATAAAACAGGCTGTCACATGAAAACATGTGACATGACTATGAAGACAGGTTCTATGACAGGCTGTCACAAGAAAACATGTGACATGACTGTGGAAAAAGGTTCTATAACATGCTGTCACATGAAAACATGTGACATGACTATGGACACAGGTTATATGAGAGGCTGTCACATGAAAACATGTGACATGACTGTGGAAACAGGTTCTATGACAGGCTGTCACATGAAAACATGTGACATGACTGTGGAAAAAGGTTCTATAACATGCTGTCACGTGAAAACATGTGACATGAGTGTGGAAACAGGTTATAGAACATGCTGTCACATGAAAACATGTGACATGACTATGGACACATGTGCTATAACAGGCTGTCACATGAAAATGTGACATGACTGTGGAAACAGGTTCTATAACATGCTGTCACATGAAAATGTGACATGACTGTGGAATCAGGTTATAAAGCAGGCTGTCACATGAAAATGTGACATGACTGTGGAAACAGGTTGTATAACATATTGTCACATGAAAACATGTGACATGACTATGGAGACAGGTTCTATGACAGGCTGTCACATGAAAATATGTTACATGACTGTGGACACATGTGCTATAACAGGCTGTCACATGAAAACATGTGACATGACTGTGGAAAAAGGTTCTATAACATGCTGTCACGTGAAAACATGTGACATGAGTGTGGAAACAGGTTATAGAACATGCTGTCACATGAAAACATGTGACATGACTATGGACACATGTGCTATAACAGGCTGTCACATGAAAATGTGACATGACTGTGGAAACAGATTCTATAACATGCTGTCACATGAAAATGTGACATGACTGTGGAAACAGGTTATAAAGCAGGCTGTCACATGAAAATGTGACATGACTGTGGAAAAAGGCTCTATAACATGCTGTCACATGAAAACATGTGACATGTATTGAAACAGGTTTTAAAGCAGGCTGTCACATGAAAATGTGACATGACTGTGGAAACAGGTTCTATAACATGCGTTCACATGAAAATGTGACATGACTGTGGAAACAGGTTCTATAACAGGCTTTCATATTATTACATGTGATATGACTGTGGAAACAGGCTCTATGACAGGCTGTCACATGAAAATGTGACATGACTGTGGAAACAGGTTGTATAACATGCTGTCACATTGTTACATGTGATATGACTGTGGAAACAGGTTATAAAGCAGGCTATCACATGAAAATGTGACATGAATGTGGAATAAGGTTCTATAACATGCTGTCACGTGAAAACATGTGACATGACTGTGGAAACAGGATATAGAACATGCTGTCACATGGAAACATGTGACATGTCTATGGAAACTGGTTCTATAACATGCTGTCACATGAAAACATGTGACATGACTATGGACACAGGTTCTTTGACAGGCTGTCACAAGAAAACATGTGACATGACTGTGGAAACAGGTTCTATAACATGCTATCACATGAAAACATGTGACATGACTGTGGACACAGGTGCTATAACAGGCTGTAACATGGAAACATGTGACATGACGTGGACAAAGGTTCTATAACAGGCTGTCACACGAAAACATGTGACATGACTGTGGAAACAGGTTCTATAACATGCTGTCACATTATTACATGTGATATCACTGTGGAAACAGGTTCTATAACAGGCTGTCACATGAAAATGTGACATGACTGTGGACACAGGTTCTATAACATGCTGTCACATGAAAACATGTGACATGACTGTGGTCACATGTGCTATAACAGGCTGTCACATGAAAATGTGACATGACTGTGGAAACAGGTTCTATAACATGCTGTCACATGAAAATGTGACATGACTGTGGTCACATGTGCTATAACAGGCTGTCACATGAAAATGTGACACGTCTGTGGAAACAGCTTGTATAACAGGCTGTCACACGAAAACATGTGACATGTCTATGGAAACAGGTTCTATAACAGGCTGTTACATGAAATCATGTGACATGACTATGGAAACAGGTTTTATAACAGGCTTTCATATTAAAACATGTGACATGTCTATGGAAAAAGGTTCTATGACAGGCTGTCACATGATACATGTGACATGTCTATTGAAACAGGTTATAAAACAGGTTGTCACATGTAAACTTGTGACATGACTGTGGAGACAGGTTCTATGACAGGCTGTCACATGAAAACATGTGACATGACTATGGACACAGGTTCTTTGACAGGCTGTCAAAAGAAAACATGTGACATGACCGTGGAAACAGGTTCTATAACAGTCTGTCACTTAAAAATGTGACATGACTGTGGAAACAGGTTGTATAACAGGTTGTCACATGAAAACATGTGACATGACTATGGACACAGGTTCTATGACAGGCTGTCAGAAGAAAACATGTGACATGACTGTGGAAAAAGGTTCTATAACATGCTGTCACATGAAAACATGTGACATGACTGTGGACACAGGTGCTATAACAGGCTGTCACATGACAATGTGACATGACTGTGTAAACAGGTTATAAAACAGGCTGTCACATGAAAACTTGTGACATGACTGTGGAAAAAGGTTCTATAACATGCTGTCACATGAAAACATGTGACATGTCTATGGAAACAGGTTCTATAACATGCTGTCACATGAAAACATGTGACATGACTGTGGACACAGGTGCTATAACAGGCTGTCAAATGAAAACATGTGACTTTACTGTGGAAACAGGTTCTATAACATGCTGTAAAATTATTACATGTGATATGACTGTGGAAACAGGTTCTATAACAGGCTGTCACATGAAAATGTGACATGACTGTGGAAACAGGTTCTATAACATGCTGTCACATTATTACATGTGATATGACTGTGGAAACAGCTTCTACAACAGGCTGTCACACGAAAACATGTGACATGACTATGGAAACAGGTTATAAAACAGGCTGTCACATGTAAACATGTGACATGACTATGGAGCCAGGTTCTATGACAGGCTGTGACATGAAAACATGTGACATGACTGTGGAAAAAGGTTCTATGACATGCTGTCACGTGAAAACATGTGACATGACTGTGGAAACAGGTTCTATCACATGCTGTCACATTATTACATGTGATATGACTGTGGAAACAGGTTCTATAACAGGCTGTCACATGAAAATGTGACATGACTGTGGAAACAGCTTCTACAACAGGCTGTCACACGAAAACATGTGACATGTCTATGGAAACAGGTTCTATAACAGGATGTCACACGAAAACATGTGACATGTCTATGGAAACATTTTCTATAAAATGCTCTCTCATGAAAACATATGACATGTCTATGTAAATAGGTTCTATAGCAGGCTGTCACATTATTACATGTGACATGTCTAAGGAAACAGGTTCTATGACAGGCTGTCACAAGCAAATGTGACATGACTGTGGAAACAGGTTCTATAACATGTTGTCACATGAAAACATGTGACATGATGTGGAAACAGGTTCTATGACATGCTGTCACATGATAACATGTGACATGTCCATGGAAATAACATACAAGTTTGCAACACATGATTTTAAACAGAAACTTGAGAACACATGAAATTAAAAGTAAACTGTGAACTACTTAGTATTAAGTCAGAAGTTAAAATCACATGAAACATGAAAACGTGACATGACTATGGAAACAGGTGCTAAAACACATTGTCACATGAAAACATATGACATGTCTAGGGAAACAGATTCTATAACATGCTGTCACATGAAAACATGTGACATGACTGTGGAAACAGGTTCTATGACAGGCTGTCACATGAAATATGTGACATGTCTATGTAAATAGGTTCTATAGCAGGCTGTCACACGAAAACATGTGACATGTCTATGGAAACAGGTGCAATAACATGTTGTCACATGAAAACATGTGACATGACTGTGGAAACAGGTTCTATGACAGGCTGTCACAGGAAAATGTGACATGACTGTGGAAACAGGTTCTACAACATGTCGTCACATGAAACTGTCACATGACTGTGGAAACAGGTTCTTTAGCAGGCTGTGACATGACAAAATGTCACTTTACTATGGAAACCAAGTTCTATAACAGGCTGTCACATGAAAACATGTGACATGTCTGTGGAAACAGGTTCTATAACAGGCTGTCACATGATAACATGTGACATGTCTATGGAAATAACATACACGTTTGCAACACATGATTTTAAACAGAAACTTGAGAACGCATGTAATTAAAAGTGAACTGTAAACTACTTAGTATTAAGTCAGAAGTTAAAATCACATGAAACATGAAAACATGTGACATGACTATGGAAACAGGTGCTAAAACACATTGTCACATGAAAACATGGGACATGTCTAGGGAAACAGGTTCTATAACATGCTGTCACACGAAAACATGTGACATGACTATGGAAACAGGTGCTGAAACACATTGTCACATGAAAACATGTGACATGACTGTGGAAACAGGTTTTATGACAGGCTGTCACATGAAAACATGTGACATGTCTATGGAAACAGGGTCTATAACAGGCTGTCACATGAAAACATGTGACATGTCTATGGAAACAGGTTCTATAACAGGCTGTCACACGAAAACATGTGACATGTCTATGGAAACAGGTTCTATAACAGGCTCTCTGATGAAAACATATGACATGTCTATGTAAATAGGTTCTATAGCAGGCTGTCACACGAAAACATGTGACATGTCTATGGAAACAGGTGCTATAACATGTTGTCACATGAAAAAATGTTACATGACTGTGGAAACAGGTTCTATGACAGGCTGTCACATGAAATATGTGACATGACGATGGAAATTTGTTCTATTACAGGCTGTCACAAGAAAATGTGACATGACTGTGGAAACAGTTTCTATAACATGTTGTCACATAAAACTGTGACATGACTGTGGAAACAGGTTCTATAACATGCTGTCAAATTAAACATGAAAACAAGTCTAAGGACACAGGTTCTATAACATGCTGCCCCATGAAAATGTGACATGTCTATGGAAACAGGTTCTATAGCAGGCTGTGACATGACAAAATGTAACTTTACTATGGAAACCAAGTTCTATAACAGGCTGTCACATGAAAACATGTGAAATGTCTGTGGTAACAGGTTCTATAACAGGCTGTCACATGATAACATGTGACATGTCTATGGAAATAACATACACGTTTGCAACACATGATTTTAAACAGAAACTTGAGAACACATGAAATTAAAAGTAAACTGTAAACTACTTAGTATTAAGTCAGAAGTTAAAATCACATGAAACATGAACACATGTGACATGACTATGGAAACAGGTGCTAAAACACATTGTCACATGAAAACATGTGACATGGCTATAGAAACAGGTGCTAAAACACATTGTCACATGAAAACATGTGACATGTCTAGGGAAACAGGTTCTATAACATACTGTCACATGACAACATGTGACATGACTATGGAAACAGGTGCTAAAACACATTGTCACATGAAAACATGTGACATGACTATGGAAACAGGTTTTATGACAGGCTGTCACATGAAAACATGTGACATGACTATGGAAACAGGTTCGATAACAGGCTCTCTCATGAAAACATATGACATGTCTATGTAAATAGGTTCTATAGCAGGCTGTCACACGAAAACATGTGACATGTATATGGAAATAGGTTCTATAGCTGGCTGTGACATGACAAAATGTCACTTTATTATGGAAACCAAGTTCTATAACAGGCTGTCACATAAAAACATGTGACATGTCTGTGGAAAAAGATTCTATAACAGGCTGTCACATGATAACATGTGACATGTCAATGGAAATAACATACACGTTTGCAACACATTATTTTAAACAGAAACCTGAGAACACGTGAAATTGAAAGTAAACTGTAAACTACTTAGTATTAAGTCAGAAGTTAAAATCACATGAAACATGAACACATGTGACATGACTATGGAAACAGGTGCTAAAACATTGTCACATGAAAACATGTGACATGACTATGGAAAAAGGTGCTAAAACACATTGTCACATGAAAACATGTGACATGTCTATGGAAACAGGTTCTATAACATGCTGTTACATGACAACATGTGACATGACTATGGAAACAGGTCCTAAAACACATTGTCACATGAAAACATGTGACATGACTATGGAAACTGAGTTTATATAACAGGCTGTCACATGAAAACATGTGAAATGTCTATGGAAACAGGTTCTATAACATGCTGTTACATGACAACATGTGACATGACTATGGAAACTGGTGCTAAAACACATTGTCACATGAAAACATGTGACATGACTATGGAAACAGGTTTTATGACAGGCTGTCATTTGAAAACATGTGACTTGTCTAAGGAAACAGGTTCTATAACAGGCTGTCACATGAAAATGTGACATGTCTATGGAAACAGGTTCTATTGCAGGCTGTCACATGACAAAATGTCACATTACTATGGAAACCGAGTTTATATAACAGGCTGTCACATGAAAACATGTGACAGGACTATGGAAACAGTTGCTTAAACACACTGTAACATTAAAACACGTGACATGTCTGTGGAAACAGGTTTTATGACAGGCTGTCACATGAAGACATGTGACTTCTCTATGGAAACAGGTTCCATAACATGTCACATGAAAATGTGACATGACTGTGGAAACAGGTTATATAACATGCTGTCACATTAAACATGAAAACAACTCTAAGGACACAGGTTCTATAACATGCTGCCCCATGAAAATGTGACATGTCTAAGGAAACAGGTTCTATAACAGGCTGTCACATGAAAATGTGACATGACTGTGGAAACAGGTTATATAACATGCTGTCACATTAAACATGAAAACAACTCTAAGGACACAGGTTCTATAACATGCTGCCCCATGAAAATGTGACATGTCTATGGAAACAGGTTCTATTGCTGGCTGTCACATGACAAAATGTCACATTACTATGGAAACCGAGTTTATATAACAGGCTGTCACATGAAAACATGTGACAGGACTAATGAAACAGGTTCCTTGACAGGCTGTCACATGAAATATGTGACATGACTATGGAAACAGGTTCTATTACAGGCTGTCACATGAAAACATGTGACATGTCTGTGGAAACAGGTTCTATAACAGGCTGTCACATGATAACATCTGACATGTCTGTGGAAATAACATACAAGTTTGCAACACATGATTTTAAACAGAAACTTGAGAACACATGAAATTAAAAGTAAACTGTAAACTACTTAGTATTAAGTCAGAAGTTTAAATCACATTGTCACATGAAAACATGTGACATGACTATGGAAACAGGTGCTAAAACACATTGTCACATGAAAACATGTGACATGTCTGTGGAAACAGG
>JBAMNC010001469.1:0-324267 GCA_037902135.1 Cetoscarus ocellatus | reverse complement strand
CACATGAAAACATGTGACATGACTATGGAAACAGGTGCGAAAACACATTGTCACATGAAAACATGTGACATGTCTATGGAAACAGGTTCTATAACATGCTGTCACATGACAACATGTGACATGACTATGGAGACAGGTGCTTAAACACATTGTCACATGAAAACATGTGACATAGAAAACATGTGACATGACTATGGAAACAGGTGCGAAAACACATTGTCACATGAAAACATGTGACATGTCTATGGAAACAGGTTCTATAACATGCTGTCACATGACAACATGTGACATGACTATGGAGACAGGTGCTTATACACATTGTCACATGAAAACATGTGACATGACTATGGAAACAGGTGCGAAAACACATTGTCACATGAAAACATGTGACATGTCTATGGAAACAGGTTCTATAACATGCTGTTCACATGACAACATGTGACATGACTATGGAGACAGGTGCTTATACACATTGTCACATGAAAACATGTGACATGACTATGGAATCAGGTGCAAAAACACATTGTCACATGAAAACATGTGACATGTCTATGGAAACAGGTTCTATAACATGCTGTCACATGACAACATGTGACATGACTATGGAGACAGGTGCTTAAACACATTGTCACATGAAAACATTTGACATGACTATGGAAACAGGTTCTATAACATGCTGTCACATGACAACATGTGACATGACTATGGAAACAGGTGCTAAAACACATTGTCACATGAAAACATGTGACATGTCTAGGGAAACAGGTTCTATAACATGCTGTCACATGACAACATATGACATGACTATGGAAAACAGGTGCTAAAACACATTGTCACATGAAAACATGTGACATGACTATGGAAATAACATACAAGTTTGCAACACATGATTTTAAACAGAAACTTAAAAAAACACATGAAATTAAAAGTAAACTGTAAACTACTTAGTATTAAATCAGAAGTTAAAATCACATTGTCACATGAAAACATGTGACATGACTATGGAGACAGGTGCTAAAACACATTGTCACATGAAAACATTTGACATGACTATGGAAACAGGTGCTAAAACACATTGTCACATGAAAACATGTGACATGTCTATGGAAACAGGTTCTATAACATGCTGTCACATGACAACATGTGACATGACTATGGAAACAGGTGCTAAAACACATTGTCACATGAAAACATGTGACATGACTATGGAAATAACATACAAGTTTGCAACACATGATTTTAAACAGAAACTTGAGAACACATGAAATTAAAAGTAAACTGTAAACTACTTAGTATTAAATCAGAAGTTAAAATCACATTGAAACATGAAAACATGTGACATGACTATGGAATCAGGTGCTAAAACACATTGTCACATGAAAACATGTGACATGTCTGTGGAAACAGGTTTTATGACAGGCTGTCACATGAAAACATGTGACATGTCTATGGAAACAGGTGCTAAAACAGGCTGTCACAAGAAAATGTGACATGACTGTGGAAACAGGTTCTATAACATGTTGTCACATGAAAATGTGACATGACTGTGGAAACAGGTTCTATAACATGCTGCCCCATGAAAATGTGACATGTCTATGGAAACAGGATCGATTGCAGGCTGTCACATGAAAAAATGTCACATTACTATGGAAACCATGTTCTATAACAGGCTTTCACATTAAAACATGTGACTGGACTAGGGAAACAGGTTCTATGACAGGCTGTCACATGAAAACATGTGACATGACTATGGAAACAGGTTCTATTACAGGCTGTCACATGAAAACATGTGACGTCTGTGGAAACAGGTTCTATAACAGGCTGTCACATGATAACATGTGACATGTCTGTGGAAATAACATACAAGCTTGCAACACATGATTTTAAACAGAAACTTGAGAACACATGAAATTAAAAGTAAACTGTAAACTACTTAGTATTAAGTCAGAAGTTAAAATGACATGAAACATGAAAACATGTGACATGACTATGGAAACAAGTGCTAAAACACATTGTCACATGAAAACATGTGACATGACTATGGAAACAGGTGCTAAAACACATTGTCACATGAAAAGATGTGACATGACTATGGAAACAGTTGCGAAAACACATTGTCACATGAAAACATGTGACATGTCTATGGAAACAGGTTCTATAACATGCTGTCACATGACAACATGCGACATGACTATGAAGACAGCTGCTTAAACACATTGTCACATGAAAACATGTGACATGACTATGGAAACAGGTGCGAAAACACATTGTCACATGAAAACATGTGACATGTCTATGGAAACAGGTTCTATAACATGCTGTCACATGACAACATGTGACATGACTATGGAGACAGGTGCTTAAACACATTGTCACATGAAAACATGTGACATGAAAACATGTGACATGACTATGGAAACAGGTGCGAAAACACATTGTCACATGAAAACATGTGACATGTCTATGGAAACAGGTTCTATAACATGCTGTCACATGACAACATGTGACATGACTATGGAGACAGGTGCTTATACACATTGTCACATGAAAACATGTGACATGACTATGGAAACAGGTGCGAAAACACATTGTCACATGAAAACATGTGACATGTCTATGGAAACAGGTTCTATAACATGCTGTCACATGACAACATGTGACATGACTCTGGAGAAAGGTGCTTAAACACATTGTCACATGAAAACATTTGACATGACTATGGAAACAGGTGCTAAAACACATTGTCACATGAAAACATTTGACATGACTATGGAAACAGGTGCTAAAACACATTGTCACAGGAAAACATGTGACATGTCTATGGAAACAGGTTCTATAACATGCTGTCACATGACAACATGTGACATGACTATGGAAACAGTTGCTAAAACAAATTGTCACATGAAAACATGTGACATGACTATGGAAATAACATACAAGTTTGCAACACATGATTTTAAACAGAAACTTGTCACATGAAATTAAAAGTAAACTGTAAACTACTTAGTATTAAATCAGAAGTTAAAATCACATGAAACATGAAAACGTGACATGTCTATGGAAACAGGTTCTATAACATGCTGTCACATGACAACATGTGACATGACTATGGAGACAGGTGCTTAAACACATTGTCACATGAAAACATTTGACATGACTATGGAAACAGGTGCTAAAACACATTGTCACATGAAAACATTTGACATGACTATGGGAAACAGGTGCTAAAACACATTGTCACAGGAAAACATGTGACATGTCTATGGAAACAGGTTCTATAACATGCTGTCACATGACAACATGTGACATGACTATGGAAACAGTTGCTAAAACAAATTGTCACATGAAAACATGTGACATGACTATGGAAACAGGTGCTAAAACACATTGTCACATGACAACATGTGACATGACTATGGAAACAGGTGCTAAAACACATTGTCACATGACAACATGTGACATGACTATGGAAACAGGTGCTAAAACACATTGTCACATGACAACATGTGACATGACTATGGAAACAGTTACTAAAACACACTGTCACATGAAAACATGTGACATGACTATGGAAACAGGTGCTAAAACACATTGTCACATGAAAACATGTGACATGTCTATGGAAACAGGTTCTATAACATGCTGTCACATGACAACATGAAAACAAGTCTAAGGACACAGTTTCTTTTACATGCTGCCCTATGAAAAAGTGACATGTCTCTGGAAACAGATTCTATAGCAGGCTGTCACATGACAAAATGTCACATTACTATGGAAACCAAGTTCTATAACAGGTTGTCACATGAAAACAATTGACATGTCTGTGGAAATAACATACAAGTTTGCAACACATGATTTTAAACAGAAACTTGAGAACAGATGAAATTAAAAGTAAACTGGAAACTAGTTGGTATTAAGTCAGAAGTTAAATTCACATGAAACATGAAAACTTGTGACATGACTATGTAAACAGGTTTTATAACAGGCTGTCACATGAAAACATGGGATTTGTCTATGGAAACAGGTTCTATAACATGCTGTCACATGACAACATGTGACATGACTATGGAAACAAGTGCTAAAGCACATTGTCACATGAAAACATGTGACATGACTATGGAAACAGGTTTCATGACAGGCTGTCACATGAAAACGTGACATGTCTATGGTAACAGGTTCTGTAACAGGCTGTCACATGACAACATGTGACATGACTATGGAAACAGGTGCTAAAACACATTGTCACATGACAACATGTGACATGACTATGGAAACACTTACTAAAACACACTGTCACATGAAAACATGTGACATGACTATGGAAACAGGTGCTAAAACACATTGTCACATGAAAACATGTGACATGTCTATGGAAACAGGTTCTATAACATGCTGTCACATGACAACATGTGACATGACTATGGAAACAAGTGCTAAAGCACATTGTCACATGAAAACATGTGACATGACTATGGAAACAGGTTTTATGACAGGCTGTCACATGAAAACATGTGACATGTCTATGGTTACAGGTTCTGTAACAGGCTGTCACATGACAACATGTGACATGACTATGGAAACAGGTGCTAAAACACATTGTCACATGACAACATGTGACATGACTATGGAAACAGTTACTAAAACACACTGTCACATGAAAACATGTGACATGACTATGGAAACAGGTGCTAAAACACATTGTCACATGAAAACATGTGACATCTCTATGGAAACAGGTTCTATCACTTGCTGTCACATGACAACATGAAAACAAGTCTAAGGACACAGGTTCTATTACATGCTGCCCTATGAAAATGTGACATGTCTCTGGAAACAGATTCTATAGCAGGCTGTCACATGACAAAATGTCACATTACTATGGAAACCAAGTTCTATAACAGGTTGTCACATGAAAACAATTGACATGTCTGTGGAAATAACATACAAGTTTGCAACACATGATTTTAAACAGAAACTTGAGAACAGAGGACATTAAAAGTAAACTGGAAACTAGTTGGTATTAAGTCAGAAGTTAAATTCACATGAAACATGAAAACTTGTGACATGACTATGTAAACAGGTTTTATAACAGGCTGTCACATGAAAACATGGGATTTGTCTATGGAAACAGGTTCTATAACATGCTGTCACATGACAACATGTGACATGACTATGGAAACAAGTGCTAAAGCACATTGTCACATGAAAATGTGACATGACTATGGAAACAGGTTTTATGACAGACTGTCACATGAAAACATGAAACATGTCTATGGTAACAGGTTCTGTAACAGGCTGTCACATGACTACATGTGACATGTCTATGGAAACAGGTTCTATAACATGTTGTCACATGAAAACATGTGACATGTCTATGGAAACAGGTTCTATGACAGGCTGTCACATGAAATATGTGACAAGACTGTGGAAACAGGTTCTATAACATGTTGTCACATGAAAACATGTGACATGACTGTGGAAACAGGTTCTATAACATGTTGTCACATAAAACTGTGACATGACTGTGGAAACAGGTTCTATTACAGGCTGTCACATGAAAACATGTGACATGTCTGTGGAAACAGGTTCTATAACAGGCTGTCACATGAAAACATGTGACATGTCTGTGGAAACAGGTTCTATAACAGGCTGTCACATTAAACATGAAAACAAGTCTAAGGACACAGGTTCTATAACATGCTGCCCTTTGAAAATGTGACATGTCTCTGGAAACAGGTGCTAAAACACATTGTCACATGAAAACATGTGACATGTCTTTGGAAACAGGTGCTAAAACACATTGTCACATGAAAACATGTGACATGACTATGGAAACAGGTGCTAAAACACATTGTCACATGAAAACATGTGACATGACTATGGAAACAGGTGCTAAAACACATTGTCACATGAAAACATGTGACATGTCTATGGAAACAGGTTCTATAACATGCTGTCACATGACAACATGTGACATGACTATGGAAACAGGTGCTAAAACACATTGTCACATGAAAACATGTGACATGACTATGGAAACTGAGTTTGTATAACAGGCTGTCACATGAAAACATGTGACATGTCTATGGTAACAGGTTCTGTCACAGGCTGTCACATGACAACATGTGACATGACTATGGAAACAGGTGCTAAAACACATTGTCACATGAAAACATGTGACATGTCTATGGAAACAGGTTCTATAACATGCTGTCACATGAAAACATGTGACATGACTATGGAAACAGGTGCTAAAACACATTGTCACATGAAAACATGTGACATGACTATGGAAACCGAGTTCATATAACAGGCTGTCACATGAAAACATGTGACATGTCTATGGAAACAGGTTCTATAACAGGCTGTCACACGAAAACATGTGACATGTCTATGGAAACAGGTTCTATAACAGGCTCTCTCATGAAAACATATGACATGTCTATGTAAATAGGTTCTATAGCAGGCTGTCACATTATTACATGTGACATGTCTATGGAAACAGGTTCTATGACAGGCTGTCACATGAAATATGTGACAAGACGGTGGAGACAGGTTCTATTACAGGCTGTCACATTAAACATGAAAACAAGTCTAAGGACACAGGTTCTATAACATGCTGCCGTATGAAAATGTGACATGTCTCTGAAAACAGATTCTGTAGCAGGCTGTGACATGACAAAATGTCACATTACTATGGAAACCAAGTTCTATAACAGGCTGTCACATGAAATCAATTGACATGTCTGTGGAAATAACATACAAGTTTGCAACACATGATTTTAAACAGAAACTTGAGAACACATGAAATTAAAAGTAAACTGGAAACTAGTTGGTATTAAGTCAGAAGTTAAATTCACATGAAACATGAAAACATGTGACATGACTATGTAAACAGGTTTTATGACAGGCTGTCACATGAAAACATGGGATTTGTCTATGGAAACAGGTTCTATAACATGCTGTCACATGACAACATGTGACATGACTATGGTAACAGGTTCTGTAACAGGCTGTCACATGAAAACATGTGACATGTCTATGGTAACAGGTTCTGTAACAGGCTGTCACATGACAACATGTGACATGACTATGGAATCAGGTTCTATGACAGGCTGTCACATGAAAGCATGTGACATGTCTATGGAAACAGGTTCTATAATAGGCTGTCACATGAAAACATGTGACATAATAATTGAAAAAAATGCAGAAATTCACTGTCACATGAACACCTGTGACATGACTGTGGAAACCGGTTCTCTAACATGCTGTCACATGAAAACGTATGAAAGGGCTAATGAAACAGGTGCCAAATAGTGCAATCACACCAAAACATGTGACATGACTAATGAAAAAAATGAAAAAACGCACCGTCGCATGAAAACATGTGCCATGACTAGGGAAACAGGTCCTAAAATGCACTGTCGCATGAAAAACCTGTGATGGTAGTATGGAAGCAGGTGCTGAAAACACACTGTCACATGAAAACTTGTGATGGCCTTAATTAAACAGGTGCTAAAATGCACTGAAAAAATGTGACATGACCATTGAAAAAAGAGCAAAAAGAACACATGGTTTTAAAAGGATAACCAATAACACATGATAATAACATACAACTGAACATCACAAGATATTAACATCAAAGGTAAAAACACATGATATGAGAAGGAAATAACATAATACATGATTTTAACAGTAAAGATAACAACAAATGATATTATCATACACTTTAACAACACATTGATATTCCCATACAAGTTTACAACACATGATACTAAAAGTAAACCTTACAACACTTAATATTAAGATAAAAGTTAACATCACATGGCATTTACATGTAAAGTCAAAAACACTTGACATAAGAGGGAAACATAATAATATACAACAGTGACCCGATCCTTAGGTCACCAAATCGGACCCCCTCCATACACTGCCTTGTCGCCTATAAATTCTGTCCATAAAGGTTATGACCAGAATAGGGGACAAACAGCAGCCCTGGCAGAGTCCAACCGTCACTTCCCTTATCAAGAAATATGGTTATACATTAACTACCTTACTTTCCTGATAAAGCTTACAGGTGGAACAAACACAGACATACATTTACTACCTTACGAACCTTATAAAGCCCACCTGTGGAAGAAATATGGACATACATTTACAACCTTAATGACCTTATAAAGCTTACCTGTGTAAGAAACATGGACATACATTTGCTACCTCACTTACCAGTGTAAGAAACATGGTTATACATTCACTGCCTTAAATAACTTATTAATCTCTCATCAAGTAGAGCAAATCTCCTTGGGGGATCTGTTCCTATCTGAGACATATTTGTATCTGTCCAGCAGAGGTGGACCTAAACCATTACAGGACCTTTACAGGCTGTAGGCTGACACTGCAGCGTCCTCTTACCTCTCGACTACCAGAAACCAAATCTGAAAATCAAAGGCGGTGATGAAAGGAGTGTGCAAACTTCCTATTGATTATTTTGTCATCTCTCATCAATTACTGCAAATATCTATAAGGCATTTGTTCTTACCTGAGATGTGTTTGTAGACAGGTTTGTAGACAGGCTGTGAAAGTCTTCTCTCAACAATCTTAGTCATGAAAACATGACACAAGTATTAAACTGGGTGGCAAAAACAGGTGCAACAGCGGGTGTTACATGAGAAATGTGACCGCACTAATTAATCAGGTGCTTTGGCACCTGATTAATTAGTGCGGTCACATTAACACATGTGAAGGGTTAATGAAACAGGTGCAACATCAAACTGTCACATAAAAACATGTAACAGGACAAATTAAACAGGTGCCACAGAGTGTGTCACATGAAAACATGTGACAGTGCGTTTTGGCACTTTTATCATTAGTCCTGAAACATGAATAAATATGATACAATTTGTAGGGTCATTTCTGACCAAAACATGACCATGGTGAGCAAAGGTCTGTTTTTTCAATGGATTTGTCATCTAGGAGGGCTAAATAGAAAATTGGCTTTCATTGGGAGGGAACGCAACTCACGGACATATGATATTAACAAAAAAGTTAAAGACACAAGATATTAAAATACAGGTTCACTCCACATGTTCCCTCTTCAGTGGTCTCTGTGTGAACAGTTTTCTGCAGACTCAGGTCTTGACGACCAAGATGTGGTGTGGAATTAAGGAGGTCTAACTTTTTTAGCTTGAAGTTCTCGGAGAGTACAAACCTCTGCTGAGACATTTCTGTCCCTCTCAGCCAAGCTGTGATGGAAAGTATGAAAAAACTGTCCTACCGTTTGATGTCGACAAATCTTTCAAATCTCCTGAATCTGCATCCAGATCCTGAACACCAACATAATCCAATCACCTCTTCCTTAGGCCATGTCCAGCATCTTCTGAAATCTGCGGAGAACTCTCTTGCTTGCAGTCCGACAGCTTCACTGCGTCAAGACTATGAGCTTCTTCTTCTTTTTCTTCTGTTTAGGTTCATACTGCCACCGACTGCACTGTGTATAGGGTACACGCTACAATCAACTCATCATCATTCTACTTTACTCTTTATTCTGAAGATGGAGTCTTTTTATAGACCAGCATTCTCTTGATGCTCTGTACAAAGCATCAAAGGCATCAAAGAATGCCTTTGATGTTCCAGAAACACCAGAGCTTCGTCGACGAATCAGAAGACAGTAACCAGGACATTGCTTCCCCATTGGACAGTTTGAAAACAAACAACATCAGGAAAATCTTTGAACTGAAAGTTGAATGGTCTTTGAATGAGAACACAACGATTAACTGAACTAAAATAGAGAGAAAGGTTCTGAATATTTTGAAGCAAAAATGAAATCTGTGGGTGAAAGTTTGTTAAAGTCAAAGAACTGAAAAGATGACTGACCGAGAAGAAATCTGAAGAGTCTGATTAACTAACTGTCCAAATTGTTTCTGAATTAAAACATTACATAAAAGGATCCTAGACTCAACAAAATGATACCAGGAACAAGTTAGCGACATGTTATTTTAAAATACAAACTACACTATATACACTACTGGTCAAAAGTTTTAGAACATCCCAATTTTTCCACTTTTTTACTGAATAGTATTTAGTTTAATGTCTTACTGCACTCCAAACTCTTGACTCATCAAAGTAGCCACCTTTGGCAGATATAACAGCTGAACACACTTGAGGCATTCTTTCTACAATAGAAATCAAATACTCTAAAGAAAGTTCTTCCCACGTCTGTTGCAGAAGTTCCCATAAATGTGTAGCACTTGTAGGTTGCTTTGCTTTTACTCTTCTGTCCAGTTCATCCCAAACCAGCACAATGGGGTTCAAGTCTGGAGACTGTGCAGCCACTCCATGTTTTCAAACTTACCATCTTGTTCTTTTTTCCTGAGGTAGTTCTGGCATGGCTTGGACTTATGTTTTGGGTCATTATCTTGCTGTAGGATGAACCCCTGACCAGTTAGGCACATACCAGAGGGT
Organism: Cetoscarus ocellatus; assembly: GCA_037902135.1. NCBI lineage: Eukaryota > Metazoa > Chordata > Actinopteri > Labriformes > Labridae > Cetoscarus > Cetoscarus ocellatus. Next base: position 313,806 of record JBAMNC010001469.1, on the reverse strand, counting down.
AATGCATGGTGCTGCAGTATGCTGTGGTAGCTGTTTTGGTTCAGGGTGCCTCTCACTCTGTACAAGTCACCAACCCTGGATCCAGGCAAACAGCCCCAGACCATCACACTTCCTTCTCCATGTTTGACAGTTGATGTCACACACTGTGAACCATCCTTTCACCTACTCGACGGTGTACAAAGATCCTGCGTGATGAACCAAAGATTTCAAATTTTGATTCATCAGTCCATAATACCTCCTTCCAGTCTTCAGTAGTCCAATGGCAGTGTTTCATGGCCCATGCAAGCCTCTTTGTCTTATTCTGACATCTTAGCAATGGCTTTCTTGCTGCAACTCATCCTGTCAAACCTGCAGCTCGGAGTCTTCTCTTCACAGTTGAAACTGTGACTTGTTTACTACGACCACTATTAAGCTGTGCTTGAAGCTGTTGTCCTGTGAGCTGCCTGTCACGCAGACTGTTAACTCTCAGAAACTTGTCCTCTGATTTAGTTGTGGCTTTGGGTCTCCCAGGCTCTTCCTGTCAGAGTTTCCCCTGTTTCTGAGTGCCTTTTGATGGTGAAGAAAACTGTACTCACCTTGCCACCTTGACTTTCTTTGCAATTTCTCTGTAGGAAAGACCTACATTTCTAAGTGTTATTATGGTCTGTCTCTCTTCCATTGTTAATTTTGAGCACCCCCCCCCCCCCCCCCCCCATGCCAAAAAAAAAAAAAAAAAAAAAAGAATCAGATCGATGGAAAGCCTTCTATAAACCTGGCCCAACACACCATCACCAACTGGTCAATTATTAACCACTCTTTTTTCAACAGAGATAAATGAATGCAGTTAACTAGACATTCAAAAAAATGATAATCAGGGCCGTAGGGAATTGTAATCTCCAGTCCACATCTACACAGAATTATCCCCTTTTCTGTCTCATGATTGCAGGCTGGCAAGCAGGGATGTTTGTGCCACAAAGTTTTTTTTTCAACAACATACATGCCTACCTTCCAGTGGTGTAGTCTGGTTTATTCTAGTGGGTATACTCTGACACGCTCTGATGAATGGTTGTCCTCTCAGGGCCTCCATACACTGAAGACATATTTGCCACATTTTCACCTGATTTATACACCGCCCAGTGAAAACAGCTCTGAGACCCACATGGGCCTCCACCCACAGGTTGAGAACTGCTTGATCCTTCAAAGACTGTTCTTATATCATAGAGATTAAGTGATGCAGGATACCTCAGGATGAATTTATCATTTAGAAAACAGTGAGTGAATAAAAACAGAGGGTCAGAGCTGGACTGCTGAAAAATGATGAGTTTTGATTCATCAGGCTGACTCGTCACTTTTTAAGTCTTTGTGTTCACTTAAATGCACGTGAGCTATCAAGACACCAACTAAATTATAAAATCACACAAAGTGACTGATGATCCCTCACTGACCATCTGTCTGCGTCTTTACGCTCACCGGCACACGGGAGGAGTGCCCAAAGACACTGAGTGATTCAGTAGGCATTTAGATCAAATGTTCTCATGTACATCAGCTGCACTGCAAAATGACATAACTGACAGGCAACAACGGTAACAGCCACACTTTAAATGGAAAATGTCAGGCCTGTAGTCCACAGAGTGGATCATGGCTGCATCAGACAGAGAGAATGTGTCCTCTTGCGCAAGATGGGCCTCCCATGGATCGTGGGGTCCTATGCACAGTGCGTGTTTTGCGTACAGGGACAGGTGGCTCTGGATAATGGCTTAATATTGATAGGGACATGTCCCTAGCGTCCCTGCCCAATTCTGCGCCCCTGTTCTGCAGTACAGTGCTGTTTAAGTGATGCTCACAAGGGTATGGTACCACAGGGTTTGCTTTTATGCAGACAGAGGGGGCTGTAAGCAATCAAGAAAAGTTGGAACACCTGCAGGAATTAGTAGAGCTTTGTTTTGAGTAACCTAAGCCTAACCTTAAGCTATGGCAGTACAGTGCTTACCTTTGTGACATTTCAAGCTATTCATTCGACTTGCACGACTTCAGCTGCAATAAATAACTGGAAAAATTGGGGTTTTCTAAAACCGTTGACCGGTAGTGTATACATGAAAGTTAACAACACATAAAATAAACATACAAGTCAAAAACACATGGAATTAACATACAAGTTAACAACACGTGACATTAAAATTATAATTAACAAAACATGATATAAATATACAAGTTAAAAACAAAAGATGTTCACAAAAAAGTAACAACACATGAAATTAACGTTAAGGTTCACAACAATTGGCATTGAAATGAAAGCCATATATTCTATTTTCATTTTATTGATAGACTTATTTATGTATTTAATTAGATCTATCATTTTTATGTAACTTTTACTAAACTGCCACTGAATCCCAATTTCCCTGAGGAAGTTTTTCCAAAGGGATCAATAAAGTTATATCTAATCTAATCTAATCTGAGTTAGAAAGATATGATATACAGGTTAATGACACATGATGTTAATATAATAGTTAATAACACATGATATTAACAAACAAGTTTTACATAACATATTAGCATACACTTAAACAACACATCGTATTAACATGAAAGTTAGAAAAAAACATTATTAGCATACAAGTAAAAAAGATATGATTTAACAAAGGCTTAAAAAAAAAATTTTTTTAAAAAAATATATATATATATATTTATATATGTAAATATATATAAGATAAAACACATGATTTTAACATACACATTAACAACAAATGATATAAAAAGGAAACTTAACAAATGATATTAACATACAAGTTAACACATGATATGAAAAGGAAAAATTTAAACATGAGATTTTACCAGACAAGTTAACAAAACATATTAACATACAGTTCAATAAAATATTATCTTATTATACAAGTTAAAAACAAATGATATTAACATAGATGTTTAAACTCATTATTACCATAGAAGTTAAAAACACATGATGTTGACATACAAATTAACAACAAATGATATTAACACTTTCCCCACCAGTCTTTGAAGGACCACTATAAATGTTGTGTTTGGAGCATGTTAACACTGAATACATCAACAGAAAGAACAGAGCTTCAACTTTTAAACTCACAAAAAAAAAAATATTTAATTGTATCTTCATGTGTTGAGTTATCAACATTTGAATATCTGTCTTTTTCATCAAAATGCATTTGGAACAAAAAAAACAAGGAGATTGCTTTTTTTATCAAATACATTTATTTTAGACATAAAACTGATTTGTTATTTACAATTTTGACTCTTTTTGTGTAAAAATAGTAACAATGTATTTAAAAAACACAATATGAACCAATGATAATAATAAATATCTGGAGAAGATATCCCAGCGTTCTCCAAAATGTTAGGGGGCATCAAAAACTTTACATCAAGAAAACGCATCCCATGAAGCGCCATATTTCTTATAATCTTTACATATTTACATACATCAATTAAGTAAATCAATACATATTAACTTAATTGTGTTTTGTTTTGTCAGATTTTTTGATTTATAGACATGCCTGTATAAGAACACCCAACATGTGAACTTTACACTCATACATGTAATAAAATATAATTACAACGTTTTTACATCCAACAGGTCAAAGGCTAACTTCACTCACGTAAACTTTATATTTCTGTAATGCTCTGAGGGATTTTTTTACAAATCTGTCACAAACATTCACCTGGATGCAATGATGAACGGATTAGTGTACACTACCTTTTAAAAGTTTGGACACACTGACATAATGGGTTTAATCAGAACCAGAACCGGACCCAAAAACGACAAGATGACCGAGGAGAAAAGGCAGCAGCAACAAGGATGAAACAGGAACTGGGATTTTCAAAATAAGATCAAAACTCATGTAGCGGAAAGGTGTGTCCAAACTTTTGGCTGGTGGTGCAGGTAGCCAAGGCCAAAGTCACTGACAAAAATATATCTTTGATTATGAACGATTGATTGATTTATAGGTTTTCTTTAGTGATTAGGTCTGACTGATTTGTTCAGGCATTAGGATGTACCTTTGAATGGTACACCGTGTAACATTCCCCAAAATGTAAGGGGACACCACAGCCTTTGCAGTAATATGATGTCTCCCTCTGCAATCCCTTCCGTGTGCAAACCCTGTATCTTCTGGTTGGGTGCTCTTTTTTGTGTGCTGGCACGATGGGAACAAGTGGATGATGTTATGATATGGCTTGTTTCTGTTTAATTTTGTCTGGTTTTTCCTGGTGTTGACCTCTTGTTCCCCTTGTCTCTCATGTTTCCTGTTTTATTTTGAAATCCTTGTGTTCCTTGTGGTGTTTTCCTGCCCACCCTTCTGTGTGCCTAGTTATTTGTTTTTTGTTGAACTTTTCAGTGATTTTGATTTGTACTTTGTTTTTGAGTCTCTAGAGTTTTTTTTCTCCAGTTTTGATTTGTAACTTTGGTTAGAGATTTTTGTTTTGCATTTTGAACTTTTTGTAAAGGTTTGGTTTTTGGCTTTTTCATCCCCTTTTTGTCGGTTTATAATATAACAGTTTTGTTTGATCTGCTCTTGGGTCCTTATCTTTGTTTTTGTTATATGGGTTTCAAACCGTGACAGGATGGTTGCAGAAATGACATCCACCCTGACATCTAACCCTAACCCTTCCTAGAGTCAGTGTTGTATGGTGCTTTAGGGGTTTTCTGAGCTGGAGGGTGATCCTGCTTCAGCATCAGTTTCCTGACCATCAGCCTGTCCCCCAGGTTATTGGCTGGTCCATGACTGCACAACATTTTGAATGACAGGAGAGTGCTGCATTTGCCGTGTGGAATTTTGGCTTCAGAAATGAGAAAAGCATTGAACAAACTAATCTGAAATAAATAGGTTACAAATTTCTTTGTCCACTTGTGAGACAAAGGGGTAGTACGCAATGTTTCGGTCTAATTTATCAACTCCATTCATCGCATTGTTGTATTCAACAATGCAGGCTGGCTTTTTCTTCAATCTGATGGAACGTTGTCACCATTTTCACAACTTTTTTGTCTTGCCAAGCTAAGACCATACCATTATTTTTGTGACGCATAATTTTTGTTCCCTATATCCTAAGGTCAGCATTTCCAACAGCTTGATGGTTCGCCTTGTTTTGTTTGAGTGTGCCACAGATGCTGGTTTTCAGATCAAGAAGACGCTCACATAGGGCAACAGAGTTCTAATAGTTGTCTATGAACAATCTGTAGCCATGACCTGCTAAGCGGTCAAGAAGAGAGGGTGACTGTGTCTCCTAGTGCAGCACTTTCACAGTAGGGTTTCAAATTAAAAAAGTACCCTGTCTCCAAATCACCAACAGTGTAGGACTTAATTCTATATTCTGTCAATTTTTGGAGATTGTACACTTTAAAAGCCAGATGCCCACGCCACAGAAGCATTCCCTCATCAATGCTAATGTTTGTGTTGGGTTGATACATTTCCCTAAATTTAGACACTAGATAATCCAGGACAGGGCAGGCTTTTTAGAGCTTGTCATCAATGTTGGCTGGCCTTGTTTCATTATCAGGGAAGAAATTTCCAAATTTCATCTGTTGACCAGTACATTTCAAGCTCAGGTTTACCGATTATACCAGTGAGAAACTAGAAAAGCACTTGGAGAGCGCAGACCTCCGCCAAGAAACAATACTGGATCACCACATGCTCCGATATGACGGCAGAGTCCTCGCTCACGTGGAAAACTCCTCCGCTGGCATTGCAAGGGAAGTTGGGAAATGAAGTGACATAGGCTTGAAAAATGTTGACACGAGTTTGCATAGAAACTACAATTCCCACAAGCAGCTTCAGTCCACTTCAGCGTTGATGGTCCTATCTTGCAATGTTGAAGAATCCTTAAAACAAGTCCTGTATGCGGATGGTGATCTGGATCAGTCCCAAAATGTAATCATTTGTTCCTTATCCCATTCCACACATTTCCTGAAAATTTCATCCAAATCCGTAACTTTTCAAGTCATCTTGAACACAAACAGACAAACAGACTAACCAACGCTGGAAAAAACATAATCTCCTTGGCCGAGGTAAAAAGAGCCCCAGGAAGGTTTTCATTTCTGCCACTGTAACTGGTTTCCATGCATGAGTACGAGTATTGTCTTCCTCGTTGCTGTGTCTAATCTGTAAAAAATTATATTAACATATTTATTCATCAACTTATGAATCAGTGCATTTATGTATTCATTTATCTGAGTATGTATTTATGTATGAATGGGGATATATGCATTTATGTATGGATATATTTCTGTTGATGTATGTGTGTGGATGGAAATATCTATTTGTTTACTTTTCTATTTAACTGAGTATGTGTGTGTATGCATGAATATATGCATTTATTTATTTATCTATTGTAGTGTCTCATTTTCTCAGTAAATACTGAATGAGCTGGCTCATAACTTCTGCGCAGGAATGGCCGCTAAGATGAAAAACATGTAAAAATTTGTCCTTTCGCTCTTTAAGGAAGCACGAACGCAGGCAAAGTCCACTTTCCAAAAACTCGTTTATTAAAGTCACAAGGTGAAAAATAACAAACAGGAGTTGATTTGTGTCACGACACCCTAAAACAACTGAAGCTTGAGTTATGTAAGTTATATAGCCGTAGTCCCTCCCATTATATAGCCGATGGGAGGGACAAAGAACCTTTACAGGCATAATATTTTGTGTGATAATTCTAACTACATTGTGAGATTTATATATATTATTAAAACAATCTTGAAACATGCATTCTGTGGTCATTTCTAACTATTGTAAGGCCCTGAATAGTCAATACACTCTGAACCCATTTCTACATTCAGTAAGGACCTCTCAGTAACATTAAATGCTTGCTTTTGACGTGTATATGTGACTAAATATTCAAGAGACTATATAAACATTATAAAATGTAAATATAGGAATATTATTATGTATGATATAAAATTATGCCTAAAAGGCTTAGATGTCGTACAGGCCCAGTATATAAGGTAACCTGTCCTTGAATACAAAACCCAACATAAGGCAAAATATGTGCCTGGTAATATAAAAAATGTTACATACGCTGTATTTGTATGATAGTGTATAACTACTACTACCAGCTAATGCTAAAAAAAAGAAAGTTATCTGAGTTACCAACATGACCAACATACCAACATTCAACATTCCATTATTGAAAGTACGTAAAGAAAGATAAAAACATTAAAAGTATGAGTAAAGTAAAACTCATTAATTAACAGTGATACCAACAAGACATTGTACGACAATTTTTCAGCACACTATTTATTTATCTATGCATGTATGTATCTACATATTTATGTATTTATTTACTTTTCTATTTATCTGAGGATGTGTGTGTATGGATGAATATATGCATTTATTTATTGATAAATTTCTGTTGATGTGTGTGTGTGCATATGTGTGGAAGAATAAATTCATTTATTTATCCATTTATATATCTATGCATGTATGTATCTATATATTTATTTATTTATTTATTTATCTATTTATCTGAGCATGTGTGTATGGATGAGTGTATGCATTTTGCATTTTTGTATGTATTTATGAAAAACACATTTATTTATCTGTTTATGTTTGTATGTTTGCATGTATCTATATATTTATTTATTTATTTATTCATGTATTTATCTGAACAGAAGCAACAGAAAACTGCCTTACCTCTTGAACCTCTGGAATTTTGGATGGAAGAGCAAGATCTGTGCCTTGAATCCCTCCACTCAGGGTCCAGAATGTCATCATCTGAGCTCCCACTGACGACTCGATGCTCTTTGTCTTGTCCCACGTCTTGTCTGTCTTCCACTGGCACGTACATGAAATATATCCCTGTTATTTTCCTCCTATCTCTGATTGTTTCTGGGAACTAACAGGAATTTAGGGGAACAAACCTGAAATTCACAAAACTGAAGGTTGACCCTGTAGTTGGGGGAAATATATTGAAGCATAAGCTTGGCTAAAACAACCAGGTTGTATGCAAGAACACTTGAGAATACCTCTACTATTCCTCGATCACATGCACATAGCACAATGTTTACTGCAGAAGTGTTGAGGCCACACCCCTTACATGCACTGTGCATCCCTCCATCAGGTGCACAGATTATTTCTAGAGCCCTGGACTATTGTGGACACAACATTTTGAGCCTGTGGGTTTTATTTAATAATTCAAACTTGAAAAAGTTTTACTACCAAAGAAAATCTCTTAAAGCAGCACTAAGTAAGATTCCAGCTTTTTAGCTCTCTAGGGGCCTCGATGGTCGTTGAGTGTAACTGCGCGGTTACAAAAACAGAGCGCCTCACACCAATGTGCATTTGTTGACATACAGAGGGAGGAGAAGCGAGCCTACAGGACGTCCCAAGAGACAAATAAACCATGTGGACTGATAAGGTACAGTCTGATCATGTTTTTTAGTTTGTAGTTGTTTAGTGTGGAAGTGTTCCTACCATCCACATCAAAGTTACATAGTGCTAGTGAAGGTGATACAGACCCCCTCAGACTATGACAGAGGTGTCATTCAACCTGTTGTAAGGTGATGTACCATCACAATGATTCTAGAAATATTATATTAGGGTGGAAAAACTACGTAGTGTTGGTTTAAAAGTAATGTTTTTAACGGTGTTATTTCACATGGATGTCTGCCTGTGGTAACAAAAATGTTTATATTAATGTTTTGATATGATACAGTTTGTTTAAATTACCCCTAATTTTCAATAATTCCCATAAGATCCCATAATTCCCATGGAAAGTTTCCAATTTGGAATATTTCCAAAATTTCCAAGCTTTAGTTCCCATGGAAAGTGACTGCAATTTTTCCACCCCTTTGCAACCCTAAGATGCAAAGATTTGCAGACAATAAAACCGACTGTAGAGGCTAAAAGTATCAATGAATAAAATGCAACAGTCCAAGAACAATCAAAGAAACATCTTTGTCATAAAGGACTTCCTAAGAGCAAATCTGCCCAGACTATACAGGCTCTTCCTGTTTGTCCATGGCTGATGACCTGGGTCCAGTTGCCAGAGATCCTCAATTTAGGACAAGGGCAGATAAGTCATGATGGTAGCAGGAGTTGTTAATGGTAAGAGCCGAAATAAAGTGTTCTTCTTCATAGATGTAACGCATGGGAGCTCAGCTTATGAAGACTTTGGCTTATTATGGTTGGACACTGCTGAAACTTTACATACATTTTCATTCAACGAACGCCATGACGTATATGTTAATTCAGTATTCTGACACCATACCTAGAGAAAGAAAAATGGCTGTCCCCAAAAGGCCAACTTCAGTAGTCCAGTCCCGAGGAGGAAGCAGCTGAAGCCAACAGTGATAAACGCAGCTTTAACTGAGGGTAGTGAAGGTGAGCGTACAAGCATGTTGAATCCAACAACGTTAATTTTTAGGCTTGTCAAAAAATGTCAACATATCAAACATCAGCATTGGCCCAATGAGGTTAAATACATTCTGAGAGCTTGACTTGCCTTGACGTGGCTTCATGTTTTCCCTGTATGTCAGTAAATGTGGCCTCAGGTTGACCTATGACCTATTCAAAATCTAATCAGTTCATTCTTGTGTCGGAACAAATATTAATGCAAAGTTTCATGGGAATCCCTTTTGGGGGTTTGTTTCAAGACTTGTGACCTTGACCAATCTGCACATTTAAGTCTTTTATACTGAAATGCTGAAGTGACAGAGTTAAAATTTCCCACGAAACCTTGCTTATCATGTACATTCTTATGGACAGACAACCCAAAAATATTATGCCCCCCTGCCTGTGCTGTTGCCAGGACAGAGGCGTAGACATATTCTAACATTACCCCACTAAAATAAGCAAACTTTCCCCCCTAATGAGCCCTAGAAAATGGTCCTTGTGCATGACTTTTCCGGGGCTTGGAAGCCCCCTAGACAGTAAGATCCTCACGTACACAGAGGTTATACTTACCCCGGCATTCTCCTGGCAGAAGAAAGGTGACCCATTTTCACTGAGGGAAAGAATCAGGGGGAAGAGAAAGGAGAGAGCAATGTGAGAAAATCCCTCTGAGATGAGAAAAGAGGGAGGACAAAAGAGAGGAGGGGGAGGATTCTTCCCCCTGTCACCTTAAAAAACCTCCTAAACGTGAGGGAGGCAGCGCGTAGGACTGAGCCGAAATGGAGGAGGAGGGCAGAGATACCCTGAGGGTCTGCGGAGAGGCAGAGCAGAGCTACACCACACAGTTATGTAATCATTAACATGTGAAGGGAATGAGGTCCCTGCGTAGTCCCCTAAAGGCGACCGGAGATTTCAGCCCGCCGTCGAAGAATTAACCTCATTTCAAAAGTTCAGCATGAACACGGAGACATTTTGGAAAATGCGTTTGGTATTTTAGGTTAAAAGTACAAATTGTTTGCTGTAGTGGAAACTGAAGTGGGACTTTGGGTTAAAGGGATATTCCGTTGTTTAATTTCTCATGTGTGCTGCCTTAAATATTTATAATGGCGGTGATGTTTGAGATAATGGATGTTCATTCTGGATTCATAGTGCTCGAATACGGGATAAAGAAACCCTGGTACAGTGGGGCAAGACCACTCACACAGAGCAAACTGTTAATACAACTACTATATCTGCATGCAGGTTGTATTCTTACCAGTTATTTAATGACATTTTAATAAATATCAGTTTAAATCTCAGGTTTAAAACGATGTTATTTAACATTTCATAGTTAAAATCAGGTTCATATTGACAAGGTGAATGAAAAGTGTCTTCATATGTTAATCAAAGAATGAACAAGATGTAATTTGTCACCCCAACTTTCTTTTGCTATTTAAGAGTGCTGCACTACTAATGTGGTCTAAACCAGGAGTCAGCAAATAGCAGTTCTCAGGCAAATGTTTTTAATGTCACTTTGTGTTGAGCCAGAACATAATCAGAGGTTAATATATAAAGGTGGTTAAAAAATAAATGCTCCCCTTGTTTTCCTAAAATAAAGAGTTTTAGTTGATTTTGCCTCCATGATGCATAAAGGAGAGAGAGAGAGAGAGAGAGAAATCACTGGATTGATGGACACTTTGTGTCTCCATTACTCACAGAATCAGAGACAAAAACATGAATCATGTGTCTTTACAGTGTTTGTATTCTGATATCTGATAAATTTAGTCTATTAAAACTGCACCAACATCTTAAATGGGATTTATCAGGCGGAAATAACAGTTTTCAGGTAGAGGAAAGTCACATGTTTTTATTGATTTATTGGAATATTGAGAAAAATTCATGTTGAAAGCAGCTTTAACAGCTCTCCATAAAAAAAAAAAAAACATTTCACAGTGAAGGTTCATACAGACGTGTTCCTGAGCTTTTTATAATTAAGAGATTACTGATGAGCCGATGAATCAGTGAACAGTCTGCTCTCAGATAAACTAAGAAACATCAGAACAGATGAGAAAACTAAGTTTTGTCTCTTTTTTCACCTGCTCCACACTATGGCTCAATCCATGTGTTACAGCTCTGTGCCGTTTTATTTCTCTTCTGCAGCGATCTTTCATCTGAAAAGAGTGTTTAGGTTCATAAGAAATAAAATATATAATTACTTTAATAAGGGCTCACTCAAGGTGAGCTGCTGTAGCATCAGGTTCAGTGTTATAGGCCTGAACAGAGGGGGGATCTCAGGAGCTGACTGAACCAGATCAGTGATGAGCCGTAGAAGCCCAAGGTCAGAGGTCATCGTTGTTGGTTTGAGTGAAGTCCTGTCTGTTTATGAACTTCTCCAGCACTGAGCGGCACAATTTTGGTTCTTTCGTGTGTTTTGCCCCTCATCACATCTGCCTTAAAACTCTCTCCACAGAAGCACTTTGATTAATCAGATGATCGGACTCTTAAAAATCATCCAGAATCTGCAGAAATAGTGAAAGCCTCCACTCTGGTGTGGAAGCTTTCATTGAGTGGCCAGGTTTGTCCCCGGGGCCGCTATTTGCCGACCCCTGGTCTAAACCACGACTTAAAACTGCAGAGTGCAGTTTATTTTATGACCTTAAAAAACATGATTATCTGTTATGATATTATTATTAGACACCTATGCCCCGTCCTGGCTCTGTATTCAGCCTTCAGAATGTCTACCAAGAGACGCAGGCTTTTCAACCAATAAGGGCCCAGACTAGAGAGGGCTCCTCCATTAGCTGCGTACCTAAAGTACATCCAGTTTCTCATCTCATCAGGGAGCGCTATGGTATTGGCTGCTCTGAGGGATCTTGCGTGCACTGTGTGCCATCATGTGTCTGCATAGTTAGCAGGAAGTATATCTCCAGCTGTGAGATTTAAGCCGAACCACATTATCCATGGAGTGCTAGAGTAGCTAGTGCTAGTAGCTAGTGCTACATAGACTACATGATCCAAACTGGAGCTTTAAGTTATCTTTACTTGTTAGTAACTTTGATGTTGCAACTTTATATGTTACCCTTGAACGTACATAACAAGATGTTTTCACAGCCAAGCACTCGACATGATGCCATGGGAGTTTCTTTAAGGCGTGAGTGGCAGTCATCATCCTTTATTTCTTTACCCTGGTCGACATTTAGGATGTGTTCCTCACACTCAAAGCAACCAAGGCAGCGTGGTGTTTCATTTACCTTTTTTCTAGCATAACAAAAGCTCTCCTTCCTCTGCTGCGGCACTGTTCCAGTGGCTACTCAGCATTAATCTTTCATGGGCCTCTGTGGCAGACGTGTTCCCCTCCACTACCACACACACACACTCCTAAACACACACAGCAGCAGATAATTACAACACTTATTTAAAGGATTTGAAAATGAAGTACCTCCTCCCAGCTGTACATTTGCCAGTAATGACTCTGAGAAAAGAGAAAAACAGTTTTCCAGCATCTGAAGCTGCATCATTTATCTTTATTTATCAGTTTAATCATTCACATTTAAGTCTTCTCTGTTGTGTTTTGCTTTTTTCAGTGCTTTCTGTTTGCTCTGAGTTTATTTGTCTCCACATTAATAATTATTCTCACTACTCTGCTGCCATGATTCATTTTCCCCACTAGGATCACTGAACGTTCGTCTAAGCACCTCATCGTCGTTAATTAAATCCTCTTTATAAATGTTTCAAAGGTTTGTGGCGACCTCGCTTTATCATGCTGGTTAATGTAACACAGTGCTTACAGTCATTGTGGTAAATGTGCTTGATCATGTGTTCCTTTCTCTTTCATGGAGAAGCTGGTCATGTGACTGTGATATTAATCAGTTAACATCGCCTCAAGGAAAATAAAAACTGATCAGAGGGAGACAAAGTCCCAGAAGCAATTATTGGTCAAGGTCATTGACGCCCAAAGAGAATTTTTCTTGTGTTCCTCCACAGGGAGGTCAAAGGTCAGATAAGGCAAACGAACTGTAGTCCCAAATGTTCCTTTAGATGTCTGAATTTTCCAATGAAAAAGTCCTGTGGATAGAAACGTAGTTTAAGGGCCTTTTTTTTTTCATTTGAACGTTGTTTAAAAAGCAAATCAACATGCACTACTGTTTGCACCCTGGAGTTTGTCTGAAAATAAGCAGTGATCAGGAGCAAAGCTGCAGTGCTCCTTGCTTGAGGGCGCTGAAATTGACTGCTCATACCTGGGCTAAAGCCTAAAGTCTGTGGCACAAAGAGTTTCTGCCTTTTACGGACGTTATTGAGTGGCGAACATCCAACAAAACAAAACATGCTGAACTGAGCTTGTTTCACTCACATTGGACGCACAGCAGCTCACCTCCACCATTAAATATCAGAGCATTTGTTGTAAAATTCAGTTTAAAGTTAATGAGGAGATGGAGAGCTGAGGGACATTGTGCCTTTTTTGCTACGAAATAGCACAAACAACAGAGAATAAAGCAGAGGATTCCTCTGTGAATCATGAAACGCCACCCGCCTGGTGCACACTGATTTAAAGAAAATGAGAGCAGACACAGTCACGTTTAATCAAAGCACGCAGGGGCCGGCTGGTCCATTAGGCAATACAGGTAAATGCTAAGGGCGCCATGGCCTCCATGGGGCACCACAAATTTGGGAAAAAAATCACCTTAAATATAATCATATATCACAAAGCTGTCGCCAGTGACAGAAAAAGACATGAGTGATTCAAACTACTGTTACTCCTCGAGTATCCACACTATTCAAATAATTCCAGTGGATTCTGAAAGCGGATACACGGTACATTACGGTAGAGGCTGGATTGCCTGAGGGGGAGGAGCAGGAAGTGAGCTAAGCCGGAGAGCAGAGTGAGAGGATTCAGAGCCCAACATGTGAGGATTTATCAGTGGAATATCAGTATTTTCTGTGTAAATAATGATGTGTGAGGAGAGCATGCTTAGGCTCTGTGTTCAGCTGAACAGGAACTGCTTCAGGGACTTATTGTCATTAAGAAAAATCGCCCGGACATGGTCTATTCCAAAAAGCTGTAGCATGGGCACTAAATGCTGTAGGCAAACAAAAATGTTTGCATGGATGTAAAATAGGTTAAGTTTATTTTTGGTCCTCTCAAAAAATTGTACATGTTTATTTACAATTGTTTATAAAGAGAAACCTGTTGAAAAATCAAATCTGTTTTTATTCTTTTCTTGTAATCACACATAGTTTAAGCATTTAAAACATTATAATGACAAATACTTGCTGGAAATGTTTACTTTTATTTCTCTTGAAAAGGGGTATAAAAAGGGTTACTCAAAGGACACATTTATTGACAAAAAAAGCAAAAAAGACCAGCCGGCCTGTTTCAGTTATGGTATTAAAAGGGTTTATTACTATTAATTCTTGAAATGAGGTTGGAAAGGTTACATTGATTCAAATGTAAAGCAATACCCAAATACAACAATCAACATTGTTTGATGTTGATTGTTGTATTTATAAATTATTACTGTTATTATTATTTATTCTCTTGTTTACAGGATTTTTATTTTGTGTTCAATTTATATTGTATTTTAGAGTTTTTTTGTATCTAACTTGTTCAGCACATAAATTGGGTGAGCTGTTGTCTTATAAGTTGAAGATAATGGTAGGCGGAGGGCGCCATATAAAATCTCACCGAGGTCGCCATATTGGGTAGGGCCCTAAAATGTAAAAAGTAGACCGGCATACCCCTAACTCTTGTGCACCACATACATTAGAAAACACACTTCACACAAACAAAAAAGGGCTCAAAGGCTGCTTTGTCTCTTCTGCAGCTGACAATGGGATTTTATTATGCTAGATCACATTAGAAGTCTGCTTTATTTGTCATGCAGTAACTGTGTAATGATTATATTGTGTTAAGATCCATATCATACTGTTGTGATGTTCTTTTGGCACCATTAGCTGTCCACCATATTTGAGCTTCTGCTACCTGGATCATGGTAATTTAGCTCTCTGCACTCGCAGTTCTGTTGTGAGGAGCAGACAGCCTGTGAGAGTTGTGCTGCCACCACCACTTATTTTCTTTCACAAGGCAAACTAGCTCTAAATATTTTTTACTTTCTTCACAACATATCATGTCCATTTTTTATTCAGCTGCAGGAATACAACTTAAAAGCCCATGTGATGCAAAATCAGGTTTTTTTTTGCCAATAGTATCGATACAGATTGGTACAGTATTGCCAATACTGTAAAAACGTGATCAGCTGATTGGAACTAATGCCTGTAAACACTGATGCCTACCACCAATCACCTGTGGATTAACCTCATGTTTACTCTTGGATGTTCTGTCATCCTCTTAAATAAACGGCAGCAGAGTCTCCAGAACTTTGTCTTTGGTCCACTTAGTCCAACATTTTAGTCCAGCATCTAAGTCTGAGCTGAAATTAACGCCAAGACTGACACCCTAAAAACTAATTATCTGCACATTGCCCCAAAACAAATGCACGTCCTTTTTAGTGATGCCTTTGAGTTCCATTGAGAAACATTGTGATGCGTTCAGGTTGGCTTGGTAAAATGAGTATTTGGATTTTCATAAAAGTTTGTATAAATATCCACCCTTATCCAAGGATGAACTTAATGCATTTTGGAGGTGCAAGATCACTGCTGTCATTTTTTTGTTGTATGTAACATCAAGTCTACAGTTATTGAGAGAAAACTGCTTTAGATTATAAGTTGCTAAGACCTCACCCCGTCTTCTTCAAAACTTTCCTTGTTCTAAATTCGGCTTTCTCACAGTAGCTTATAACCAACAGGCAGATGTTCTTCTTAAAAAAAGGAAATAAGAGATTTCCTCAGTTTCCAATGTGGTGTATCCCTCTGCAAATACACCACATTAATTATTGATCACACGCAAGTTCAGTAAATCCTCATCTCCTCTGCTCTACACTTAAACCTTCAGACAGATTTAACATTGCTGCAGTGAAAGCAGCTCCTTCCAAGACAAAAAGCGCAATAAACAAGAATTACTTACTGATGAGGGATGAGCATTCCTCTTTTGTATTGATACACCTCCTCGGGAAAGGATTTGGCATCCCAGTTAAGCCGTGACATATTTAAGGACGACCCGAGTTGCACTTCTAGCTTCTTTAAAACGCTCTGAAGAGATTGGGTGAGAAAAGGCTGTATGTAAATTAGCAAAAAGTAATCTACTGTGCAGAAAAACAACACAATCCTGGTGCTTGACTGTGGGAGCTGTTGTGCACAAGATCAATAAAGAGGGAGCGGGAGTGACGGGCTAAATGATGGAGCAAATGTCCTTTTGTCCTTACACCAGCCTCTTGTTGCAGGAGGATAAAACGAGATGATAATAGAGGTGAGGAGGAGAACAGAGGAGTGAGTCACCGTGAAGAATCAGTTTTTCCACGTTTTCATTAAATTGTGCCGGACGGAAATGGAGTTTGGCTTAAAAAAGAGACACCCAGGCTTAAAATAGAGGCGTAAAACTGAGTATTACACACATTTCTGACCTTGCTGTAAGTGAAAAAAGATCTCTTGTGTGTCCGAACCAAGCACACAATCAAATATTCAAGTCCAGGGCACCTCAACTCCTATGGGAAGCAAAGAGGTGGCAGGGCGGTTTGATTGACAGGACGGGCTGAATCCTTCCACCAGCAATAACAAACAAGCCTGATTGTTGTCTCTGTCTTGGACGTTGGACAGAAAGAGGCAGCAATGGATTCTGGGAGCAAGAGAGAGAGAGGGAAGAGAAAGATAGCCTGACAGGCCGAGATGCAGAGTGAACATAACGTCTCCGCTGGGAGCAACAGCCGCCACTATGCTCATCTTTCTTCCGCCCTTCCATCCTCAGCCCCCTCCCCTGTCTGACTTGTACGGCTTTTACTCGCCTGTCAGTCCGTCTCGCTCCCCGTCCGGCCATTTGTGTCTTCTGGCCTCTCTTGTGGTTTGTCTGCTTTCCTCCGCGTCTTGCTTTTTCTCACCCCCGTGAACCTCCTCTATTCGGACTAGATGTGCCGCTCTTGATGTGTCCCTTATCTGCTGTCCTCGTCCTCTGTCCGTCCTTTCGTTCTCTCTGATGCTTCCCTTTCTTCTCCTTCGCCCACTGCCTTCTTTACTTGAAAGAAGGGGTGTGCTCACACCAAGGCCTTTTGACAGGCCTTGCCCCATTGGCCTGCAGTCACTCTGTCCCTGCCTCAACAAAACGTGCTCACAGCTGGAAGAGCATTGCAACACATAAACAGAAATAAAACTTTTCAATTTTGCAGCATGTTTTGTGACATTTTAAAGAAATATAGCCTTTCAACACACTGCTAATATAAGAACTGATTCCTAAAAAGATTGGTCATGTGATGAACAGAACAGTGATGTCTTTAATAAAGCCGTCATATGTCATTGTCCCCTGCAGCTGATGCTTTCTGTGTTGGTTGTTCCCTTTTTTTGAGGGGGGTTGTTGCATTTTTGTGCCTTAGTAACCCTCCTCCATATGTGGACCAGCTGATTTGTACTTTTTCAAACCAGAATTATATGTGTTTGCACCCATTTTTGTCTGTTTTGTGTCATATCATGCACAGTTTTAAGATGAAAACTTTATTGGTGCCTCTATGGGCCTGAAAACACAATCTACAGGCCAAGCCTCTAAGCCCATGGGACGATTTTTTATAGGTAGAGCACCACTTTAAAAGGGCTGACTGCAGTCTAGCATCTGTTTGACTTCCTGATGAAGGCTTGGTACCGAAACGTGTCAAAGTTCGTTTTAAGGCCTACATGACGTGGTAAAAGTATTTTGGTTGTCCAGGAAGCACTCCTGTCTTTGGTCTAATGGTGCAGTCTGTTTGATGATAGAGTCGCAAATTATATAAATCACCGGGAAAGCCCCCTCTGGTTGGAATTTCTGCTCAGGAAATCAGACCATCTTCAGGTATCCCTTCTTTACTCGTTCGTAACTGGAACGTGTTTGACTTTGATGTGGCGTAATACCCAGTTTCCATGTGGGAGGTAGTGGAACAAGAATGTCATGCTTAAAAAGATCTAAATTATATAAATATAAAGAATGATGACATTTGATCAGGTCACACATTAGGCAGAAGAAGCAGGACACAGGGTGGAAAGTTGTGTGTAAAAAATGGCAAACAAGGGTCCCTAGTTTGTTGGAGTGGTAAGCAGCCAGGCATGTTTTTTACATGATTGGGCTGGCCCGGGTTTGATTTCTGCCTGAAGACCCCTGGCTGTGGGTCATCCCTCGCTCTCTCTTACCCCTTTCACAAGCCTACCCACTGTCTCTCTCTATCAAACAAAAAGTAAAAATGACCAAAAATAAACTTATAATTAAAGCTGCAAGCAGCGTTGGTCAGGACCTCGCTCTGTTGACCATCTTTTGTGCCTGTCTGAATCATTTGATGCATTAAAGTGTAGACACAAAGTCCATTTCGAAGGTTTCATTTGACCTCATGTGACCTGCTCAGGGGGCCAAAGGAGTATTACAAACTTATTGTCGTCCTTGAGAAACCAGTTTTACATAACATGAGCTTTGTGACATGGCATCTTATCCAGGAGAAAGTAGTTGCAGATGGGCAGACTGTGGTGATAAAGGATGAGCAGGGTCAGAAACAACAGGCTGTAGCATTAAACTGATACTCAGTTGATTTTAAGGGGCCCAAAATGTGCCAAGAAAATACCCCCCACACTGTTACACCTCCACCAGCCTGAACTGTTGTTGCCATGTAGGATGGATCCATGCTTGCATGTTGTTTATGCCAAATTCTGACCGTACCATCTGAATATCAGCAAAATATCAAGACTCATCACATCAGGTAACATTTTATTAAACATTCATTGTCTCATTATAGTACAACATGTGAACTGGAGCCTCAGTTTTCTGTTATTAGCTGATTGGAGAAGCACCCGCTGTGGTCACCCGTCTTCCTCAAGGTTTGATGATTTGTGTGGTCAGACATCTTCTGCATACCTTGGTCATATATGACGTGTTTCTTTGAGTGACCTCTCTGTCACCCATGGATATCCTCCTCTAACCTCAGACTGTTTTCATCCAGAAAATTGTTATGTCTACATGCCTTAATGCACTGAGTTGCTGCCATGGGATTGGCTGATTAGCAGTTAAGATAATAAGCAGTTGAACAGCCTTACAGTACTTTATAAAGTGGTCATCAATGGTGTGTATACATTCAGAAAATCTGAATTTCTTGTAAATTATTCCAGCTTTTCAATAATACAATATTCAATAATGTAAAGATATTCAATCTGTACAATAAAACAATCTTTTTGCTTTTGAGTCATTTCAATGACGGCACATGCCCTCATGTTTTGACTGAAGTGATGCATCTCCTCAGAAACTAATCTAGTGATGTCTTTCATTTTAATGCTGGCTCAGCCAAACTGTCACCGTGCCAACTTAATGACAGCTCTGCTGGGGAAAATGTTAATCGTGAGAGCTTAATACAGCGAGTACAAGACACATTAAGGTGACATGCTTGGAGATAAAATGATTATGTAACATGATGACATGAATCACACAATGATTTTAAATGGGAGCAACAGTACCAGCTGACACAGAGTGGTTATGAGCATATACTCAATCAGAATTTGAGGGGGTCTTTTATGGATGATAAATGATTTAAAAAGTCAAGCACATGATGTATAAGACCCAAACAAGACCATCAGGGACAAGATCGATGACTTCTTTATGCTTATTCTTAATGCCTGACTGCTGCCACTGGAGAGCTGTCAGACAAGACTAATATTGAACATCCTGAAGAAACAGCAATGCTTTAAGTTTACTGTAAAAATGTATTTATTCATCAATATAAACACACATCAGTGTCCAGAGAAGCTATTTTCACAAAGAGAATCAGGGGAAAACTTTGTGTTTAAAGCCTCATGTAAATACATATACTGTGATATTTGACTTTGGTCCATGCACACAAACCCTGTGTTCATAAATACATGACTTAAGTCCATGTATGTATCCTTTTCTACATTTATATATCATATTAATTGATAAACATACTTGTCTGTACATATAGGTCTATTCAAATGTGCCTCTATGAGTTAATTTATTACTTAAAGGATAAGTTCGGTTTCTACAGCTTTCACATAGTTTATAGAATGAAGTAGACCAATATACTCGCCCAGAAGGCTTTCCTGATCCAAACAGTGCTTCGGGAGATATTTAGATCCAAATCGAGCGGTGGACATCTGTATAAATGCTTACAGACGGGGCATGTGTAGCGCCGCTCCTAAAACTGCATTAATCGTCCAAAAACTCATTAGTTTCACCAACATTTCATCACGGTCCGCTCGCGCTACCCCTCCACGACAGTCCGGTGTCACTCCATCCATGTTTTTGTGACTGTGCTGACCTCTGAACTGAAAAGTTTCTTGCCTCCGCGTCCTCCTTTCGATGAGCTCCTCATCTGTAAACTCTGGCTCGAAACTGTAAGGACACCCGTCATATTCAAAGTTCTCGTCCACAACATCTTCATCCGATAGATATTCGTCCATTTTGCACAAAACTGGAAGAAGAAAGTTATTGTGTAGCCACCACTCGCCGCTGAAACAATGAGCCGTACTGCGCATGCGCGCAACCCGAAAGAAACTTTTCAGTTCAGAGGTCAGCACAGTCACAAAAACATGGGTGGAGTGACACCGGACTGTCGTGGAGGAGTAGCGTGAGCGGACCATGATGAAATGTTGGTGAAACTAATGAGTTTTTGGACGATTAATGCAGTTTTAGGAGCGGCTATACATGCCCTGTCTGCTACCATTTATACGGATGTCTGCCGCTCGATTTTGGATCTAAATATCTCCCGAAGCACTGTTTGGATCAGGAAAGCCTTCTGGGTGAGTATATTGTTCTACTTCATTCTATAAACTATGTGAAAGCTGTAGAAACCGAACTTATCCTTTAAGTCCATGCGCATTCTTCTGGTAATTCATGAGGTGCATAAGTCCATGCACACACCTGTTTATCACTCTACCTTAGTCTATGTACATGTACTTTTTTTCATTTATAGATTACTTGAGTCTTTTTACATGTGCTTGTTACTGAAATTCATTCACACATACTCCTCTTGATCTACAGTGCATGCATTTTGACCATTTGCCGACTAATCAGTGTCTGTAATAAGGCAAATCCATCTTGCTAAGTTCCAAACTACAATGACAGAGCACAGCCCAAAGCTGCATGGCCCAGTCGGCGTCCTTTAGAGCAGGAAGAGGTGCGAGCTAAGAGCGAGATGACAGCAGGAAGTGGCTGCTTGTACAGAGATTAGCTAGAAGCTAACAGCTTCAGCAGCATTTTTGTCAGATCTGGATCTCATTTCTTTATTCAGTGAAACACAAATAATAACTCTTCAAGCACTTCTTGACAGGAAAGATATTTTAGCTCCACTTCTGAGATGTTTTGGGGAGAGTTTGCTCTACGAAGTGGCTCATGTTTTGTACTTAACACTGCAACAGTAGTGCCCGCCCACGTCATCATTTGATTGGCTGGAAATGAATGCGATTGATGGAATGATCGTCCAATCACACGACAGATATGCTTTTAAAGGTCCTGCCCTCCTCACTATATATGAGGCTGTTGAAATATGTGTTATTTAGTATTCACTGAACGGTCCACCTAGTGCATCAGGTTAAGTATCTGTGGTTCTTGGGATAACACTAAGCTCTGACATCAGTGAGATTCACTTAAATATCGATCACTGTAATATTAGAACTAGAAAAAGCAGAACTAAGGTCTGGCCGGCACTGTTATTATACACCTGACATGCAGGATTTAAGGCTTTATATGTACTGCTGATGCTTCACTGATGGACTCCAAACAAAAATGTTCAAACTTTTATCAGCAGTTTTTTTTTTTTTTTTTATAACTGATTATTATTCAGTTTGTGATTTAGTTAGAAACCTTCAAGGTAAATCTGGAAGAAAAAATGAGCAGGGACGGTGTCAGCGAAAACGTGAGAGAGCAAAAACTCAGCAAACATTTTCCTATAATCCTGCAGGGTGACCTCCATTGATAAACGTTTCACTTTGCTGCAGTTCAACGATAATAATCAGTAATAAGTGAAGCCTGACTGAGAAACTTTTTCATTTTCGCTCCTGATAGTCCATCTGTACAAAGAAGGAGGCCAGATGGTGTGTGTGTATCCATCTGTCTTTACACATCCCCAACAATACACACCTCCCCTTCATCAGTCACTCTGTCTCCCTCACCTCTGCAGTACCTGTTTTAATCTGGTTTATGTCTCTTTGGGGTCCCACCCATGTCTGTCTGTTCACTGTCTGATGCTTTGCAGATTTCAAATCAAACACACTGAGACAGAGACTAATCATTGTTAAGATACTGCACTCAGGAGTGAGGGAGGAACATGAAGCCCAGTGACCTTGACCTTTGACCTGGAGCTTCAACATTTAATTAGGACATTTATGCCAAGTCTTACAACAATGCCCTGGAGCAGTCTTACAAGGCTGAATTTGTAAGTCCCAATACCAATGAAGTTAGGACATTGAGAAAAAAGCAAAAAAAAACAGAATACAATGATTTTTATTTTATTTAATCTATCTATCTATCTATCTTTCTGTCTGTATGTTTGTGATGGTCAAACCTGTATTTCTTCACCCTTGAGTCAGAGCAATTTTGAAAGAAACTCTGTCCATGCATTCTTGGAATTCATGGGTTATTTTGGTCAGATATGATTGTTGAGAAGAATATTGCTTTATGTTCTTGTTACAAACACCAACTCTTTCTCCTGCATGAATCAAGCATACCATCTAGGGGAATTTAAGCTGATTTCAGCTACATTATGCAATTAATGGAGAATATGCTAGTAAACAAAATATATTCTTCAATATTTATATATCTGTTTCAACAGCTGGTAGAAATGAGTCTCACCGAAGCAGTTGCAGCCAATTATGTCTCTATTTTTCTGAAAATATTACAATACTTTCTAATACTGCCATTGCAGATTTTGTCCTAGGATAAGTCACAAATGGTTATTTTTTGCTGATGAACTGGATCCAGGAAGCACATCAAGGATTTTTTTTTAACATTATTTGTTAATATTGTGTGATTGGACAGCTTTCCACACTTATGCCAATAACTCAATAAACAGATTTTAATAACATTTTCAGTGAATGTTGGTCATGGCACAAGTTAGAACTGGTTACATCTTGGCGGTGATCTGAATACAGATGTGGATCCAGGATTTTTTTTTTCAATGAGTTGTTAACGCTGCAGGATTTTTCACATTTTAACAAAACTGCTTTACTCTCTCAATGTTCAAAATGCCTTGGTGGAGGCTGATGCTCCAGGAGCACTGCTGCTTTAATATTTGAGACTCACTGGTAGATCACATTTAGTGAGTTGGAGCCAGTTGCACACCCCTCAGCCAGAGGAACATTACTTGTGTCCATGTCAGGACAAAGACGGTGTATCATGCTTGACACATTGATCAAATGAACTAGACTTCAAATATGTTTGTAAACTAGATAATAATGTGTGCATGTTTAGAGACGTTCTGTCCACTAAAAGATGGCCTCAACAGGTGGACAGACAGCCCAGAAGAAGCACGTCTCTATCCCTAGCTTTTTCTGGCAAGGAGGCCCAGAGGTCCAAATAAACCTTAAGGTTCATATCCTGGTGTGTTTGACTGTTTACATCGTGTCTGTTAAGCAAGGATTTGATTTAAGTTGAATAATTGGCTGCCCAAACAATGTCTGATGGGAGGGGGGAGGAGGGGTTACAGATGATGTGGACTTTTGAATCAATCATGGCGTCTGCCTGTGATAAGCAGAAAACACACATGTAGGTGGAGCCTGTATATCTATGACATCATAAACCCCTGGAAGAAAAAACAGACCGTTTTCAGGAGCATTTTTCTTTAAGAGTTTAGTAGAAGGTGTCATGATCTTCTACTCCCCAAGCCCTGTCATCAACATTAAGTGCAAATAAATTTGATTTTGCAGGACATGAGACCTTTAAGTCATGATGACCCTGCTTGCTTTCACATCTATTGACAATTTTTGAGACTAAAAGTGGTCCTTTGAGCTCTTTTTTATCACTACAGGTGGAAGGATCAGATCCATGCAGTGGGGCGTTCAGGTGCAGCTCGGCAAAGGTTAATAGCGCAGAGGGGAAACTCCTTGTCAGGGCTCCATTGTGTGAGGCACTGGGACCCGCTTACCTGTGGGCACCTCCTGAAAATTGCTTTCTGATAAAAATAGTGCACAGCCTCGGCCCTGGCCCACTTTATTAGTCCTGTGCTCTGGAAAAGCCTCCCGGGTAGAGAGATGGCAGCGTAGAGGGAGGGAGGGAGGTGTAATGTGAAGATTTTAGAGGGGTAGATGTTGTAAAAAGGCACACACTCACACACACTAACTGTACACACACACACATAAACTCCCCAGTGCAATTTAGCCACCCTCCACATCCTCACAAAACACACATGTGCAGCCAGGTATAAACAATCTGACAGAGGCAGGCAGACATAATTGGGCCGGACTCTGATACCCGGGACCAGCCCCGGCCAAATTCTCCTGCAGTTAGATGGGGAAAGTTTGTCAGAGTAAAACTTTACGCGGGCTGGATGACATTGTGGATGTTCACTCAGAGGGTGAACTAACACAGCTCCACTTATGGACTGAAACTGAGAATCATTGGCGGGAGGAAGGGAAGCTGAAGAAAATCTTTTTCTGCCTCTTTTCACGAGCAGTTTCAGAGGAGAGACAGACGAAACAATAATGTGAATCCACAGAAAGCCTGGAAGGAGTCAGAGACGTGTTTTCCAAAATTAGATGGATGCTACTTAGGTCCAAATAGGCTTAGAACAAGTTATACCCCAATGTGGGCTCAGGCTGAAGTTGAAGTTGAAGAGGGTTTCAAACTTTTATCAGAGTTTGTGTAATGACCCTCTTCTTTAAAGGGTGTACACTAACACCACAATATGTGCACCAGAGGAGCAGGCCCAACTGCTTAGTGGCAGAGAGAGCAAACAGGGAAACACTTCAGTTCACCTGAAAAGTGCTGTTTTAAGTCATAAGTCATGAAGTCATTTTCAGTCATTTATTTTTTATCATGTTCATCACAGGTAATGTAGAGTCTGCGCTGATATATTTACAACCATGCACCAGAGTTTGCAGCCTGGACAAAATATTACCAATTACGTGCTGTTTTATTTATCAGTGTCCTTGAATTAGCTGTACGAGTTTCTGATCTTATTAGCATCAGAGCTAATCAGTTGACAGTTCAAAAAGTCATGATGGAATAATGCAGAATACCAAGAAAAAGCAATGTGAGCTTTGTCCATAGCAGCACATATCAGTCCATGGTGCCACCGAAAGCCTTGTAGTTAACCCACTTATAGGCTAACTACTCAAAAAACTATGTTGGCTTGACTATATGTTACAGTAAGACTCTTTACAGTGTTAAACCTTTCGTTGACAAAGCCCCTGTGTTTAGAACTACTGTGTGACTTACTAAAGGGCGACGTATCCTTCCACCATCAGCTCCCCTCTTTAGATCTGGTCAGAGTGCTGCAGCAGGGTCAGGCAGCGTTCACTGGAGGACAAACTGATAAAAATCACTAAATTTGTCTTGTTGTTTTAAATATGGACATCAGGGCGCACCGCTGTAAGAGGTGTAAAACATGACTTCAGAAATTCATGGAAACATAAAAAATGCCTCACACTTTACACTTCATATTTCAGTCAACTAAAATGTTGTGAAATTTCATCAACTAAAACTTGACTAAAATTTAAACAATTTAAATGACTAAATTATGACTAAAACTTAAAGATATTTTAGGCAAAAGACTACATAACTACATTAAAAGTGCTGTCAAAATTAACACTTGCTCACAAGTGTCTTTATTGGCAATCATATTTACTAGCAAAAAGCCCGAACTAACCCTAACCTAACCTTATGGACTTTTGTTTTATCCTCCCCAATCTTACTGTTTACGCCTCCTGACGTTCTTCTTCTTGGTATTTTTCCCAGTTTCATCATGTGAAGTTTAACTGAAGAGGGAAGATATGACAGAGCTACCATCTTGTTAGTTCTGATGCTGATAGTATTGGAAGTTCACAGTTTATCCAGAGGACACATCTGTAGAGACTGACTGCAGAGTATGATCTGAAGTGGGTTTAACCGAAGGCTCACTCCAGCATTTATCAGAATGTAGACCCAGACACAGCGTCCCTCTTGTCTTCATTCTACATTAATGCGTTCCACTCCCCGACCCCTTCCTCTAACATTTACCTCTCATGCCTCTGATATGCTTGTTTTTCAGACTCCCCCCCCCACCCATCTCTGCTCTGTTTGTGCCTCTCCTCCTAAGCTGTCCACTGGGGACTCCTTTAGCGATGCACGGAGGCACCGGCTGCTAAATAGAGAACACCTCTGCTCGCACGGACAATCTTTAAGAGGAGGAAGGGGGGAGGAGATGAGGGAAGAGAAAAGATAGGACAGGGGGAAAGAAGTAGATGATGTGGGGCATCATGAAGGATGAGGAGGATATGACATGAGACATGCCCACTAAAAAGTGTCGCAGCTACACTCGGAGAAACGAAACAGCCTTGGTGCATTTTGACAGAATTATGGGCATCCCAGGAGCGGTGAGCTGCTCTGCATCCTGATCACTGCCAGGATAGTACCAAGAGCCTTGGTACTATCCTTTTGTTTGTGGATTTTCTGTCCAGTTTTCCATCGGTAAAAGGTCATGATTATGGAGCTCATGTTTATCTTTAGCTTTATAACTCTATGTATCCAAAAATGCCAGGTCTAAATTGCAAAAAAGTGCTCCCTGTTCAGAGATCGAGTCCATATTTTAATTCAATATGCCCTGAATTGTGTTTCACTTCAGAACTTTTACACACAAGAGCAAATTTCTGCACAATTGGGACAATAGGCCCTTACACACAAGAGCAAATTTCTGCACCATTGGGACTTCCCCCCTCATTACAGCACCAGTTGCTGCAGAAAATGGCTAGTCTGTCCCCTGAATGGACCTACCACTGTGACACCCGTCCATTGTTACATCAACAGTTTAATCCGATTGGCTCGTGGTGGGTACGACGGTAGCGCTAACATGACCATTTACCACGAAGTCCACCGATCACCCCAAGTTAACTGTTGTGCTGTTGGGACTGTTAACTACAAGATTTTTGGTTTTAAATTTGAACTGCAATAAAATAATGAAAGATAGTTTTACTCATATTCTCTTTTCTGTTTTTTCATGAAGGGGTCCATCTTAAATTTATGTCATGATAGTGACATGCCAGTTTTAATTATATACCACTGACAGTTTTTTTTTGTTTTTTTTTAATACACTATAATTCAAACTTCTAAGAAATAAAATACTTTGATTATTAAGTACTGTCAGCTGATCCATCTGAATGATACATGGAAAGATTGATTTTGGTGCATTATTATTTTTCAATAATGTCAAATGGAACAAATTAGTTAGTTTGGGATGGTTAACTACAAGATTTGTAGTTTGGACTTTGAACTCGAAATAATTATGCAAAATACATTTTTTTCCAATATTCCTCTTCAAATTTTTTTAATGAAGGGGTCTTTTTTCTCATGAAAATGTTTTTTCTGTTTAATAATTCTGACCAAAAGAGGTTATCACTAACTACATATCAAAACCATTACATAGAGGTCAGTGGGGGAGGAGCTAAAACGGGCAGATTTTGTGATTCTCTTTATTTTAACAAAAATACATGGAATGTGCTTCAAAACAATGGAAAATTAAGGAACCGACCTTATTAATTTAAAGTTGGGGCAAAAAAAAAATTTGCTTATGGAAGTCTATGGTACAAATCTTGTTGTTAACAGTCCCAATGTAACAAAAACATCTCACACGGTCAAAATGCAGTGAATATGTATGAAACTCAGAAAAATGTGCTTCATTTCTAAAAGGAATAGTTCATTTCTTTTCTACATAGGGTTGTGTGAGGAACATGGCATGAATCTGAACATGTGCCACAGTGTCACAGCTCCGTTCTCTCTCTGTTCAGAAATCTCAGGAGAGACGCTAATGCTTTACGTTGCTGTACATGGTGCCAAACTCTCCACTTAATTAAAAGAATTGTGGGAGGTGCCAGGAGTGTCAACTAGTTTGCCTCACAAGAGGAAAAAGCATCACCAAACAGGATAAATTGGTGATTTTTTAATTGAATATGACCACTGTTTACTTTGGATACTTTGGAATACGTATTGAATTATTTGGGATGAAGTATTATTTGTGTATTTAGCCAAATTCAAGTAAGACCGTAGTTCGATCCCTATGCTGCTGGTGGAAGGACACGTGGACTGTGCCGTGTCCCAAAATAGTGTCTAATCAACGCAGCTTGGTAGTGGTAAATTAAGTGGATATAAACCGACTGTTTATAGCATGTGATGACCCCACACTGTTTTTGTGGCTTGTTTTCTCCTAGAATTCTTTCAATCAAGCTGAGAATCTGGCACCGTGTACACATTAGCGTCTGTCACAGCTCAGGCTCATGCCATGAAACTCACACAACCCAACTTCAAAAAACCTGAACTATCCCTTTAATACCGTTCAAATACTTTTTGAAGGTAAAAAATTGTCTTTGACATTTGACAAACACAATTCAAGCAATCACAGTTCGTGCCCTTCTTTTTGACTAATCACTTCTGTTGTTTTGCTGTTTGGTTTGTTTACACCTTGTGATTGTACATTACAAGTCAGATTCTCTGGTTTATAGTTAACAAGCATAAATGACCAGAAACAGGTCAAGTGTAAGAGCTTCACGTTGTTCCTCTACTTTCTGAGGGTGCAGTGTTCTTTATGAATCTCACGCTGGAGCATTGCGCTGTCGTGTCCTACAGCAGTGGTTATTTGGGATGAATGGTCTTTGGTGATGTAGTGCGATACCACATCCATCATCTCTCTGTGTTCTATAACAGTGAGCAGGTTCTTCTCTGTGGAGACTCGCAGATAAAAAGTGTGTATGTGGAGGTGTGTGTGTGTGTGAGGATAGACTCTTCAAGATATTTAGTTCACTGGTTTTCCTGCAGAGCTTTTGTGAAGAGTAGGTCAGAGAATTCATATAGGGACGGGGATATACTTGGAGAAGTTTCTGGAGAAGTTCTCCGTAACTTTTCTGTGAACTTTTGAGAACAGGAACATCAACATTTTTGTTTATTGATACTTAGTTTAGTTGAATAATGTGTGTTTCATTCTGTCTGATGTTTCAGAAAATGATAAAGTAAGTAAAAGTCTGGTTGCTTATAAAAAAATGAGATGTTTATCGAATCATAGAATAACTTTTAAGGGCAGGTGGCCTTAGCATTCTTAGTAATTTGATATGATAGATAGTAAGACAAATCATATTTACATAATGTATTATAATCCAGATTAAAAATAAAGATGCTCAGTGAAAAAATGCTCTACATTTTGACGGCGTGAAGCGTGTTTAAAAGCATGTGGCACGCAACAGTTTGGGGCATCGATATATAATCAGCTTTTTTGAGTATGCATGTTCTAGACACAAAACCAGCCACAGGGCATGAAGAGGCTGTATTACGTGCTTTGATTAAACATCAGGGTGTTTTGGGTTTAACATAGATCAAACCAATCTGAGAGTCAGCTCTTAATTCTTTTAAATCAGTCCATGCTGCCTAGCTGCCATTTTGCTATTTTCATTGCAGAATTCTCTGTTTGGTCTAAATTTTGGCTGCTTAATTAAACGCTCTCCTCTTGTTGTGTCACTTTACTGAAAAAACCACGCACAACACTGTTATAAGTATGAAAACACTCAGAGTCTGGTTATGGCAGTTGGTAACACAGCTAAAAGGAGTTGGCTTTTCTCGCCCTGGTTAAAATCTTGCTCCCTCAACCTTTAACATTTAACATTAAAACCTACGATTGAAACAGGGTGAACTAGTCGTCAGGCATAATTAATGGAGAAGTTCCGACCTGGCATGTGTTCGGAAACCTGACCTGAATACTCAGATTAATGTGCTGTTTTTTTAATCAAAGCACCCCAGAAAGAAATGATTAAGGATGAGACAAACACTTCCATAACAAAGTAAAAGCGAAACCCCAGTTATTAAAATCTCCAATTAAAACTTTCACAGTCAGGCAGTTTTATGTTTATAATTTACCTGTTTCTTAAACATCAAATAACTGTGAGCTTTCAGCAGTTGCTTTTCTCATTTTCCAGCAGGAATCGTTGGCTTTGTTCTTCACTGCATTTGCAAAACACACTGTACAGCCTGTTTTATGATCTGTGAGCATAATTATCAGGACAATGGGATCAGTGTCTCCTGAAAATCTTTAATCCTGTGTACGTTTTTATTGTTTCTTAGAGTATTACATGCATTGGTGTATGAGAATATAGCACACCAAGCAGTGCCGCATAAAAAGGTCCTGCTATGAATTTTAACCTGAAACTTTCAACAAATGGTCTGATATGTTATGTAGATGTGAGCTGCTGTGCATCTGTGAGTGAACACACAGCCATTTTCTGCATTGCAAAATAGTCCCAAACACAGAGACTTCCTGGAGGAAAAACAAAGTGTACATTCAACCCAACATAGTTTTGTGGCTCATGTTTTTGGGTAAAACTCACACAATTACATGACATAACTGTACCCACCAACAGCAGTGTACCCCAGCCCGAGCTTGTTCTCCTTAAAGGTGCAGCGCTGCTGGCAGTCCTTTCAGACACTTCACTGATTATTGTCAAGTATCTGATACAACACACTTAAAAAAAAACTGAAATATCCCTTAGTACTTTTAGTTAGAAACAATATATTTTTTAAAAATGTAGCTTGAGATAGAAACCACAAATTTTGTTGGCATTCTTGAAGTGAATTAAAAAACAATACATGTGACTCCAACATATTAGTTTATTCATGCTCTCATCCATGCAGTTGAACTTGTCTGGCAAGCTTAAAGTTAGCTGTAACAGAAAATGAAGTTCATTCACTGTGTTAAAGAAGAGATATCAATTTGAGCTGCCACTACTTGCCAAAAAGCCGGTCTTTAAATTTTACCAGCTCAAAGATTTTGAACAACTCTGTAAATGTTTTCCTATGATTTTCAAGATCAAGTGAGTAAAAATAAAAGCAGAAATATCCACACAGGTCCAAACACAAGATGGCCATAACCCAAAAGTCCCAACTATGGCCTTCCCATGCAGATTTGCCCAGCGATATTTAATGACTTTGGATTAAATAAACTTTCTTTCTCCAGCTCCCTCTTTTTATATCTGCATGTGGCTTTAACACTTGTCATGCTGCATGATCCATCCTGCATCTATAATGTAGTTCAGCCTCTGAAAATCAGCACAAAACCTCATAGCCCATGGAGAATTAGGGTATCACTGAAGTCTGCAGAAATGTCCATAATGATTATGAAAGATCAGGCATCAAAAAGGAGCTTCTTGAGCAAAAGTGCAAGTGCACTGTTGTTAACTTTTGATGGATTCATTGTTAACTTTGTTAATGTTTTAGCTTAGTTACAGTATCATGAATCTACACTGCATTTGTTATATGTGCATACATGAGATATCAGAGATGCCTTAAATGATCAGCAATCAATCATAATAGTAATGATAATAATTATGAGACCCTTAATTGTATATTACTAAGGAATTATGAGGGCAACAGCTGATTATTGTACAACATGACAAGCAGTAAAATCAACCATTAAAACAATGAATTGTAAAATAACTGTTCAGTGAATGGCAAAAATCAGAGTGAAACCAGTATAACTGTTTCCATATTTTCAAGCAGACATGTCGAGCTTTGAAAATGTTCTCAGAGGTAGAAGCATGACAGATCAGTGTCATGGGATCAAGTGCTCTCAGCCTCAGTTTCACAGTGCTTCTTGCCAGTGCGTAATGTTGCCTAGTAACAAGAGCTGAAGTCCGCGTCTCTCGGTTACACACATAACCGTGAAATTGCTCCGTGTTCATATTTCTTTAGTTCACCAAAATATCACAAAGAAATCATACAGCACAGTCAAGGTTATGTTTTCGCCAGGGTCTGTCTGTTTGCTTGTTTGTCTTTTAGCAAGATTATGCAAACCTACTGGATGGATTTACATGAAAATTTTACCAGAGGTGTGGTTTGGTCTGAGGCAGAAGCCAATACATTTTGGTGGTGATCCACATATTTGTCTGGATGCAAAAAAAAATCCCAAAATTTTCTGAAAATCCCATAACTTAACATTGGGCTGTATTTTATAATCATATCTCTGACATCACTTGATGGATTTGCCTAAAAATTTACAGGATAACATATATAATGTAACTCTATCATAAAAGTAAATTTCATCTGGATCCGATCCAGGCTGATGTCACAACAAAAACATTGGAGTTTATTATGGCAAAGCCCATTAATTTCCCCTTGGCTGCTGTGAAGGTTTTGCACCCTTTACATCATTATGGGAATTGTAGTTTATTTGAAAACTGACATCAACATTTTTCAAGCCTACGTCACTATATTTCCCAGCTTCCCTTGCGCAGAATTGTGTCTTTTACGGGGGTTGTGGAAAAGCCACTGCCGTAACTGAGCTGCTTGGCAGAGGTCTGCGCTCTCTGAGTGCTTTTCTAGGTTATTTATTTATTTTATTTATTATTTAGTTATTTTCATTTTTTAAAATGGACATACATTGACATTAGTGCTGCAACATTAACAATGCCAATTCATCAAATACAGTTGTTCCAGCATGACTGCACACCCGTGCACAAAGCAGGTCCATAAAGACCTGGATGAGGGAGTTTGGTGTGAAAGATCTTGACTGACCTGCACAGAGTCCTGACCTCAACCCAGTAGATCACTTTTGGGATGAATTAGAGGTGAGACTTTGAGCCCAGCCTTCTCGTCCAGCATCAGTGTGTGACCTCAGAATGTGCTTGCATTCTCATACACACTCCTAAACCTTGAGGAAAGCCTTCCCAGAAGAGTTGAAGCTGTTATAGCTGCACAGGGTGGGCCAACATCACATTAAACCCTCTGGATTAAGAATGGGATGTCACTGAAGTTTACATGTGTGTGAAGACAGAAGAGTGAATACTTTTGGAAATATAGTGTTAATTTCCAGTTCCTTAGTTCCTTTTCCTCATAGTAACACATGAGCAGCTCCTTTTACACATATGCACACTTATAGACCAACCTGACAGGTGGCAAACCAGCAATTAGCCAGATCCCTCCACAAAGCTTTGAAGAGAGTCCTCTTACAGTCTGACCTGAGAGGACCATGCTGCCAAACTCTCTCTCTCTCCCTCTCTCTCGCCCACACCTCCTTTCGCCTCCATCTCCTCTCCTCTGACCTTCCTCACTTGAATCAGAAACCACTTGTCTCTTTTTCTTTGAGTCAGCACTCTTGCCTCCTTCCCTCCGCTCCCCTCTTTCTTTCCTGCACTCTGATTGACCCCCCCACCACCGCCAGCCCTCCCCACCACCACCCAACACACACACACACACATACACCTTTCCCCTCTGATGTGACAGCAGACACACGTGGCCCTAAAGAAGCAGATGCACGGAAAACAGGGATGGAGGGAGATGGGAAGGCTGTAGAAAAAGAGAGAGAAAGAAAGGAAGGATGGGGGATGGATGAGAAGTAAGAGGGAGAAAAGGAGGAGAAAAAAAGAGGGGTGAAAATGTAGTGTGGAGGTAAGGCAGGTTAACTCTGGCTCCCTCTGGAAAATCCCCAAACGCACAGCAAGGGTCTGGCAGTCAAGGTGAGAAGCAGAGGACATCCCTCCCTCCCTCTCTTCTTCTGCACCCGCCTGCGCCCTGTCCAGCTGTTCTCATTACAGCCTGAGAGTGTAACAGAGACTTCTATTCCTTCTTCACCAACAAACCCCAATAGCAATGAAGTTGGGACGTTGCGTAACTAAAAATACAATACGATGATTTGCAAATCCGTTTGAAACACTGATGAACTTGTTTTGTTTTTGT
The DNA here is from genome assembly GCA_037902135.1 of Cetoscarus ocellatus. Classification (NCBI taxonomy): domain Eukaryota; kingdom Metazoa; phylum Chordata; class Actinopteri; order Labriformes; family Labridae; genus Cetoscarus; species Cetoscarus ocellatus. Next base: position 279,534 of record JBAMNC010001469.1, on the reverse strand, counting down.
AATATTCACTCATTTTGAATTTGATGTCTGCAAAATTTTCCAAAAAAAGCTGGGACAGGTGTATGTTTCCCACTGTTACATCACCTTTTTAACAACATTCACTAAGAGTTTTTGAGCTGAGGACCAAGCTTAGTAGGTAAAAGTCTTTCCTATTCTTGCTTGGTGTAAAACTTCAGTTGCTCAATGGTCCAGGCCCTCGATTGTATTTTGCCCTTTATAATGCACCACAGATTTTCAAAGGGAGGCAGGTCTGGACTGCAGGCAAGTCTAGTACCTGCACTGTTACTACTACTGCTTCTTACTCCGAAACCTCACTGTTGTAACACGTGCAGAATGTGGTTTGGCATTCCTGAAAACGTTGTTCCTTGGATGACAGAATATGTTGCTCCGAAACCTATATGTGTCTCAGCATTAATGGTGCCTTCACAGATGTGCAGGTTGCCCATGCCATGGGCACTAACACACCTCCATACTATCACAGATGGTTTTGAACTTTGCTCTTTAGCCTGGAGGACACCACGTCCATGATGTCCAAAAACAGTCTGAAATGAAATGAAATGAAAACTTTTCCACTTTGCCTCAGTCAATCTCAGATGAGCTTGGCTCAGAGAAGCTGGCGGCGTTTCTGTGTGTTGTTGATTTATGGCTTTGTCTTTTCATGGTAGAGTTTGACCTTGATCTTGTAGATGTGGAGACAAACTGTGTTAACTGATGATGGTTTTCTGAAGTGTTTCTGAGCCCACATGGCGATATTCTTTGCAAAATGATGTTGTTTTTTAATGCAGTGCTGCCTGAGGGATCAAAGGTCACAGGCATTCAGTGGTGGTTTTGGTCTTGCCACTAACATGCATAAGTGTTGGACTATCACAAAGTGGTGGACCTCGCTCCATTCTTGCTTGTGAGCCTTTTATACCCAATCATGACGCTCACCTGTTTCCAATTGACCTGTTCACACATCAAAATGGGTGTTTTTAGGCTTTCCTCAAAGTTCCCAGTCTTTTATTGCCCCCGTCCCAGCTTTTGTGAAACATGTTTCAGGCATCAAATTCAAAATAAGTGAATATTTGCAAAGAAAAAAAAAAAAGTTCATCTATTTTAATTTATTTAGTTTTTTCAATGTTCCAACTTCATTGGAGTTGAAGTTTGTAAAATAACTCTATTGTCTTCATTGATAACATTGATAACAGTGCGTCAGGCTTGGTCAAGCTCCAGCCCTCCTCAGGGCGTCCCTGTAAATGCCAGAATGTTGGCAAGGGTGAGGACCCCTCTGAGCCTGATCCAGTGAAAACTTTGTTCTCCTCTCCGTCGCTTAGCTACTCAGAGGCACACAAAAGGGTTCAGGAGAGCTCACAGAGGCCAAGAGGTGGAAATCAGACAGAAAATAACAGAGGAAAGAGATTTAAATCAGCAGCTGGGTTTGTAACGTGGTCTGTTTGAGTCATGAGCGAACAGGCCACTCAAATACTACAGCTGTCTGACTTTTGATGCTTTAAAGTTTCACTCTTTCTGTTGTTTTTCTTTTGGGTCTGTATAAGGTCATTTTTTGGTATATTTAACTGTAGACTTATTACACTTCTGCCTGTTGACCATTTGGACTTGTAGTCACATTACGTCCCTTTTGGCTGGATGTCAAAATCAATGCTATCCAGCATGTAATTCAATGGATGTTTGTGCTAAATAGATCTAAATGACCCCACGGCGAACTTAAATCAAACATAACTATCTCCTGCTGTGAGGTGGACTATTCTAACAAGGTTTTTAATGTCAGTTTTAAATATCTGTAAGTCATTCTGTGAAGCTTAAACTATCATTTGCAACAGGAGCATCCTGTGGGCTAATGCTAATGCTAGCAATCATCAAGTAGACTTATCATTAAAAACATGACTGTGTCTTCATCCGATAAACAATCAGTGCGAGCCGAATATTTACTCTGGCCATAAACATTCATTTGGCTCTTTCTGTTTGTCTTTTGAGTTTAAAAACATTGATTTGGGTCTATACAGGTATAAATGTGCATTACAGCAAGGAGGATCTGCATGACTTAAGTCACAGACTACAGATATACACACATCAGCTGCTGCCATCCTCTGATCCTGAAACATCCTGAAGCATCCGGAAGTGTTTTTACCAACCACACTGGTATTTCACTGAATTTGACAACCCAAACTCCCATTGAAAAGCATTTAACAGTTTGGCATCTCTGTGCTGTTATAGATATTTATGCGGTTAAAACTCTGTCAAAATACTCAAAAGATTGTGCATGTGGCACATGTTACTCTGATTTGAGGTATCCTGAGAGTCGAGTGTACTTTATTCTGTCAAAGCAAAGTGTCTCCTTTGGATTAAACTTTGTGGTCAGCTCAACATAAAGATCAAGAAGGATGTCTATGCTGGCTGTAAAATCACATTTATGCACAAAAATAGATATTTTATATAACCTGGTAAATACACATTAACCTGACACACCACATGGATTTTTCAGTATATTTAACTAATCCATTTGGGAAAGAGCCCATAGAAAGTGTTTGAGCAGAACCTTTTAAAGGCACTTCTGGCAGGTGAGTGGATAATTGTTATGTCAATTACATTCGTTACGGTCAATTAGGTAATCTAGCAGGCAAGTGCTACTAAAAAACATGTTGGAAGTGGAGTGAAAATACCCATTTTAACTCTTAGATGCATAAGTGGGGTCAAAAATGACCCCAGCGGTTGTTTTGTTGCAATATCTTTGTAATGTAAAAATTTTATTGTTTAATCTTCCATATATTCCTCAAAAATGTTGTATTTAACATGAGGCCATTTGGATTTGTATCGCATTGTTATATTTTTTAAGTTATTGCATTTTTTGTATTAGTGCCACACTTTTCCATACGTAGGGTCAAAAATGACCCCAAGCATTTTCTATGGAATTTCAAAGGGTAACCCGAGGAACTTTGATTTCTATCAACTGTGACTGTCAGGTATACATTTACTGTCAGTCCACACATCTAATGGCAACAGTCTAACCACCCTGAAGATTATTTCTACTCAGCAACATTCATGTAATTATCATCATTTTTATACCTCATTATACCCTTTTATAAAATATGAACTTTTTTCCACATCGCTCACGCTTCGCCCATGCCTAAAACCGTCACTTTTTATAGCTTCCTGCAATAAACTTTAACCCATTAGGTGGCCTATTATACTATTATTGATAACTCAATGATATTATAAGTGTGTGTGTGTGTGCGTGCGCATGTGTGTGTACATGTGCACGTGTATGTCTGTGCATATACTCATGCAGCTACATATTTATTCATATTTTGTCTGCTAATCAAAAAATCATTTTTTATGTTCTCATCTAGAGTATCACGGCTGCTACGATGTAATGATCAGCTTTTCTCCCTCTTTCTCTCTTTTTCGCCAAAATCGTTAGGAAAAAAAAACAATGAAAAGAAATTGCTTTGAAAAGCAATCTGGCTTACCATTGGTAAGATTCTCCAGAGAATTAATTACAGCAGTGAGCTAATACTTTCCCACAATTCTGATCAACAGTATTTTACTGTATATACCACTTACAAAAAGGAACTGGTGATATTACAGTAAAATACTGTTGAATTTTACAAAAAGCCATTACCGTGTGAGCATCCAAAGGTCAACAGAAAACTAGAGTTATTCATCATTTCCCAAAAGACTTAAAAGAAAATTTGATTAAGGTATGTTGTCTTTTTCAACATCTGAGAAAAAATTGCTTCCAAAAGTTGGCATAAATTACCAGATGAACCACAAAATGTAAGAAATCAATATGAAAACATGAAATCATTTACATGTTGAGATCATTTTTGGACGTTTATACTTTTCTCAAAGCTGTTTTGTGATTAAAATGTTAATAAAAAGTCATAAATGAAAATGTCAAACAGGAAATAATTCTTTTGTTGATCAAGATATAATAATCTTTAACCAAAATGAATGAAAAATCTTAAGTTTACAGCATAAAATGCATTCATGCTAACTGGGGTCATTTTTGACCCCACTCATGGAAGAGTGTAGGTATTGGTAGGTCATCCATCTAAGGGCCGAAGAGAAGCTGCTGTCGTCTCACCTCTTCCTGCTTTAAAGGACTCTGATAGGGCAGTGCCACTTTGGGTTGCTCACAGTCATTGTAGACTGGAGCTTGGTAGGATGGATCTGCCTGATAATTGACACTGAATAATGCCGATCCATCTGCACTGCAAGGTTAAACTTTTGCCTCTAATAAGAGGAATGATGTAAATATCTGATCTGATAAATAAAACTTAGGATTCTCTTTTTAAAGAACAGGCTTTTAACAGAAATTATTTTCTCTTTCTCCTTATTGTTCAAACATAAGGTAATACAGCAGTCTCTGTGCAGATGAGGCCTTTTTTCCTGCAGGAAGCATCTTTTGTTTGGTAAAATCTCCCCTGTGCAGATGGCTGTACGAGTCGGGCTGAAAACACTCTGTTAGCCGGTCTTACTTTGGCTCTGACAAAGTTTATATGAATAGCAGAGCTTGTTTTTACTTGATGTTCAGTGTTTTTAACACTTGAGCTGGCTGCTTTATCCACAGGAGGATACAATGCTGGCTTGGAATTGGAAGGTTTTTCTTGCTTGTGTCTGAGTTTCATCCCTAATTGCTGAGTGATGTTTTCTACAAAGAATATGAGGGAACAGTTGCTGATGACAACACCACAAAAAGTGCCAGCAGGGCGACATGTTGTGCATAAATTAATAAAATAATCACTCCTATCTGTAGACAATTATTTTGCAGGCTCCCGTGATGCTTTCTCAGCTGTTTGTCCTCAATTAAAGCAGATTTTTTTCCCTCCTCATTTGTTCAGATAATCATCAGATCTGCTTGTAAACAAGCTTTTGTAAAGCTAACCTTGCTCTCTGTGTGCAGACGGTGCTGATTCTTATCCATCAGGTGCATCTGCAGGTGAATATTTCATCATTTATAGTAGGACAAACACAACAGAACTTTATTCACTGTTGGGGTTCATCCTCGGACAGACTATGTGTTCCCCTCACTTAATCTTCTGATTGAAATTGGCATAAACCAATGGACTGCATGGAGATTGAGTCATCTCAGATTTTTAGATGTATTAGGAATAAGAAACCATTCATCTTCCACTGCCTGCAGTCACACAAAAACACTGCACAAGTGCTTTTATGATGAAAGAAAACAGCTCATATCACGATCAATCCAATATATTTTTATGACCCAGGACATTCCTTTAAACTTTCTCCCCCTGCAGGACACTTTAATGGCAGTTTCATTTTTATTGGATTGTCAGATGAAGAGACAGTGGGGACAGGATGGAGACGGAGAGGAGAGAAATGTGATCTGACACATGGTCAGACCGGGACATAAAGTCGTTTTCAATGGTTTCATTTTAAACAAGCACATTTTCTAGAACAGTAATAAGGACAATATTGCCTCCAAGAACCGGTGGATTCAAACGAGGGAACAAAATGAAATAGATCTACTCGAGTAAAGTGCTCCAAAATCTAAGCTTTATTGCCAAAAAACTCATTCACCCATCCATATCATTGAGTTCAGGTGTTCCAGTCACTTCTGTGGCCACATGTGTATAAAATCAAGCATCTCAGTGTGCAGACTGCTTCTACAAACATTTGAGAAAGAATGGGTCGCTCTCAGGAGCTCAGTGAAGTCCACCGTGGTACCATGATAGGAGGCCACCTGAGAAATAAGTCCCATTGTGAAACTTTCTCAATATTAAATATTCCACAGTCAAATATTAGTGGTGTTAAAACAAAGTGGAAGAGACATCAACTCAGCCAAAATCATACTTCATGTGGCTTCAGATTAGCTCAAGAACAGAGTGTAGAGAGCTTCGAGAATGGGTTTCCATGGCAGAGCAGCTGCATCCAAGCCTCACATCACCAAGTGCAATACTAAGCATGGGATGTAGTGGTGTAAAGCACGCTGCTGGACTCTAGAGCACAGGGGATGTGTTCTCTGGAGTGACCAATCACGCTTCTCTTCAGTCCCATAGTTCCAATGAAAGGAGCTCTTAATGCTTCAGCACACCAAGACATTTTGGACAATTTCATGCTCCAACTTTGTGGGAATAGTTTGGGGACGGCCCCTTCCTGTTCCAGCATGACTGCACACCAGTGCACAAAGCAGGTCCATAAAGACCTGGATGAGGGCGTTTGGTGTGGAAGAACTCGACTGGCCTGCACAGAGTCCTGACCTCAACCTGAAAGATCATCTTTGGGATGAATTAGAGCAGAGACTGGGAGCCAGGCCTTCTCATCCAACATCAGTGTCTGACCTCACAAATGTGCTTCTGGAAGAATGGTCAAAAATTTCCATAAACACTCCTAAACCTTGTGGAAAGTCCTCCCAGAAGAGTTGAAGCTGTTATAGCTGCAAAGGGGCCAACATCCTATTAAACCCTTTGGATTAACAATGGGATGACACCCAAGTTTATGTGTGTTTGAAGGCAGACAAGCGAATTCTTTTGACAATAAAGTGTATATGATACTCGGGTACAGCTTGGTGCTTGAGGTTTGGACCCAGTCTTGCCTGAGAATGGAGGGATTAACTTGGAAACCCATAAAGGCGGTGGGGGGTCTAGAAGAATTCAAGGGGTCATGCTTGACAAAGGGCCCTAAGGATATTATGTTAAAAGAATTCTTTACCTATCAATTGATTTCCTTTTTGATGTTGGCCCTTAAAGATCAATTTTCTTTTCACACAATACTAATAATACCTAAATAATAACAGCCAATTATATGCAGTAAAGGCATTTTTTACATGGGTTAACTCCCATAAAGTGACATGTACGTAAAAAAGAGTTCCTTTTGTACATTTATTAAAGTACGTTAGTTTCATTTATGCATTTCTCTTTACCAAATAGCATGTTGAAACAGTTGAGTCCTTAGAAAAATATCAGATTATAGAGAAAGACAAATGTATAATCTACACAAGTTTTGCTTATTTTACACAATTAAAAGACCAGAGATTCATGAGGACTTGTTAAAATAAAATGCATTAAATGGTCCAAAAGGCAGAAAGTTCTGTAGAGCACATATAAATTCAACTTCCAATGAAGTTAGGATATTGTTTAAAATGTAAAATAGATCACAATGATTTGCCAATTCTTTTCCACCTATCGTCAATTAAATACACTACAAAGACAAGTCATTGAAATTGATAAAAACAAACACTGACTGCCTGTGACCCTGATTTCTTAGGCAGCACAGCATTAAAAACAAACATTGTTTTGTCAGTCAACTCAGTTCATTGCTACACCAACAAGTGCAAGTTAAAACTCTACTATGCCGACGAAAAGCCATGAATCTGTGGTTTGTCGAGTCCACATTTCAGACTGTTTTTGGAAATCATGGATGGTGTGTCCTCCAGGCTAAAGAGGAAAAGGATCACCCAGACTGTTATCAGAGCAAAGCTCAAAAGCCAAAATCTGTGATGGTAGGAGTTCACACATCTTTGTGTGAAGACATCTTTGAAGACCATATTAAGGAACATACATGTTTTGGAGTAACATGCTTCTATCCAAGGGTCATCTTTCCCAGTGGTGTCCCTGCTTATTTCGGCAAGACAATTCCAAGACACTTTCTGCACGTGTTACAGCATAGCTTCAGAGTTAAAGACTGCAGGTATTAGTCTGTCCTGTCTGCAGTCCAGACCTGCCTCCCATAGAAAATGTGTGGCACAACCAAAGTCATGTATCAAGTAAGACTGGTAAAGAATTCAACTTACGAATCTTAGTGTCCTCAGTTCCCAAATGCTTATAGATTTTTGTCAAAAGAACTCACCTTTTGGATCGTGTCTTACTTTCTGGATGTTTGAATGGAAAAAGCATTTTAATCTGAGCATTAACATATTTCATAGATTGATCTGTGTGTATTATGTTTACTGTGTAATGAAGTAAATTGGCACTTACTGTCCCCCAGTGGACACCTTTAGCTAGTGCATATATTTTCTTAAGTTTCATTTCCTCCTGGGTTTGGTTTCACTTTCACCGGGCTGTTGCCATGTGCTTTCCGGACCGGCTATCTTGTCAAGCCTTGGAGTTGATATGTCCGTAAGTCAAATATTATTTTTGTTGAAGCTTGGGTTATTGAACATTGTAATGTACAGTGTGGTTTCACATTGTTTTTATGTTTTGTGCAGTTTATTGATGCAGCTTTGTATTGTATTTTTCAGTTTCATGGAAACAGCCACCATTAAAGCCTCCTTGGGAGCAAATACAGCTTTGTTGGAGTTCTTGTTCACTATCTGTCTAGGCTTGCTTGGAAATGCAAGTGTGAGGACAGAATAGTGTGTGTTCTTTAAATATAATGGCACTCAAACATGCACCATGCATGGGTTCTCTCTGGGTACTCCGGCTTCCTCCCACAGACCAAAACATGCTCATTAGGTGGATTACTGTCTCCAAATTGCCCTTAGGTATGAATGTGAGAGGGAATGGTTGTCCAGCTCTCTATGTGACCCTGTGATCGGCTGGTGACTGATTCAGGGTGTACCCCGCCTCTCGCTCAATATCAGCTGGGATAGGCTCCAGCCCCGTGTTTCGTAAAGAGTAGAAGCACTTTGTTTGGTCAGAGACTGAAACAGTGTTATGTAAGAACAGTCCATTTACCATTTAAGACTCACTGGTTTGACCATGGACTTGCCTCTCCAAACATAACCTTGAAATTTAAAGAAATGACTCAAGACCGAGCTAAACTCAAAGCTTATCACCATCAATACCCATCAGTCCCTCTGATCCATGGTTAACATTGGCATTGGTCTGCAAATCCCATCTTGTTGTGTGTGTTTGCCGCTGCTGTGAGTGCAGCAGGAAAGCCGCTGTATCGATCCCCTGCTGCTGCTGACATGTGTAACTACAAACATCATTTACTGAAAGCTGTAAAAGTGTAACACATCTCATGGCTTTCTCTTGTCATGTACAGTAAAACACGCACCCGCTCGCAGCCGACCACGCGCCCTATCGACGCAGAGAAATACATTTGTCCTCAGGGACGTGGTCGATAAGTGTCGGTGACTTAAAGCCCCCTGGATTAACCTGTGCCTGCCTGATCGCGGCTCGTAAGTCGTTTTAAGTTCTTCACGCTCGGTTGCGCCGCCGCGTTGCCGTCCAATCAAAGCCTAATCCGGGTTTTTTTCCGCACTAATGCCAATTGACTTTTCACAGAGGTCTTACATAGAATCAATTCTCCAGCTGAGCGAATGGGAGGCTCAGTGGTTAACGGCAGATGTGTGTTCGGTAACGGGGCGGGGGAATGTCCTCAGGTGTCATGGAAATAAGACGTCATTATTGGGGAATAATCCTGCTCTGCTTTCCAGGTGTTTCATTCTTTTATCATCCTTTTACCCATTTTCTCCTCTTGTTCATCCTCCTGCCTCTCCCTCCATTGCTCCCCCCCCCCGTGCTGGTGAGTGATGAGGGAGCTGACTGGTCCATCCGTCACTGTGGATGTTGTGACTGTGTGTGTTTGTGTGTGTATGCATGTCATCTGGCACCGGGTGGCCTCCCACTGATGTAAGAGGGATCCGTCATGTCTCTCTGTCACAACAGCAGACACGCATGAGCGGATGTGCACACTCTTGTGCCCCGACACATAAAGGCACACATACAGACCTCCCCCGCCCCCCAACCGCTACACTGAGTTTGTGTTTATTTGAGGGGTTTGCAGACATTTTATTGACCCTGACTCGATCTGATTGGTCCATTTGTTTCTGTCAGTGTTTTCTTTGCCATCCTATGGGTCTGTTTGGCACCAATTTTGGGACATATTGTCATCAGGACTTTTTGCACCAATGGTTCCATATTATACAAAATACACTTTGTTTGTATCCAAATGCATGTTTCCTGGACTTGTGTTCAACACCCCCAAAATGCAAAAATACCCCCTTTTTCTCCTTTCCTCTCCCCACAGCTCAGCAAACAGCATTCAAATAGCCAGCCAGTAGCCATATTTTATTTTTTTATTTATATTTATTTATATTTTTGTTTATATCTATCTTTTTATATATCTTTCTATCAAACTGATATTGGAATCCCAATTTCTCTAGGGGAGTTTCCCAGAGGGATTAATAAAAAATCTATCCAATCTAATCCAATCTAATCTAATATAATTTAATATAATATAATCTAAATGTACTCTAAAGCAGCCTATTTGAAAATACTCCCCTAATAAAGTCATATAGGACTAGTAAGCACACAGAGTGCAAACCTTCGCCAAGGTTATTATTATTTATTTATTGTTTATTCGATGTGGACATCACAGTTACATTGGACAAACCAGATGCATTGTTTGAGTGTTTTAGCACATGTGCTAATTCACAACACTTGTAGGCTTTTGGAATTATAAAAAAAAATAAAAGTAATAGAAGAAAGAGAAAAAAAATGCAGTGTACAGTACGATACAACAATAAAAGAGAAGCAGTTTTTCCAGATTAGATATATACATAAGCTATAAAGCAAAGGCAACATGGTCAACTAACCAACCAGTTAAAACTATTGAAGTGAGCAGTGTTGTTTTGATTTTAGCCATTGTTTGAGTCCTTTGTGAAAAGCATTACTGTTGGTCTCTAGTTTTAGATTAGTGAGGAAAGAATTACAAAGTTTTGCCCCCTTTGCAGAAAGAGCAGACTGATGGAGTGAAGTCTTGTATCTTGGGACAAAACAATCACCACTGGTCGAGGCTCGTGTGGTCACTCTGTGGTCGCTCTGACACCTAGTGGCAAATTCAGAAAATAGTAGTGACATATGATTATTTAGACATTTAAAAAGCAATTTAAGAGTACTAAAATTTATAAAATTTTAAAAGGTGTGAAGGTTTTGTTTTCTTAAAATGTGGCAGTGATGCCATCTCATTGGTTTCCGGTCCATGAGTTTTATTGCCTGCTTGTATATTGAGTTTATGGGTTTTAATGTGGTTGAAGAACCTTGTGACCATGATGTGATGCAGTATGACAGATGAGAAAAAATAATTGCATGCATGTATAGTTTTGCAGCTTGATGTGACAGGTTCCTTCTAATAAAACAGAAACAGTTAAGATTTGTTCCTGCCTTCTTGCAGATGCACTTTAACCGGACTACCAAACTTTAAGTTCTTGTCCAAGAGGATGCCAAGGTACTTGACTTCATTCACTTCATTAATGATTTCCCTCTTAATTCATACCTCAGAAAAATCACATGTTGGCCTATGACGCATGGAGAAGCACATGGATACAGTTTTTTTGTCATTGAGAGTTAGGTGGGATAACTCAAGCCATTCAGAGATGTTCAGTAAGGCCTGAGTCAGATCTTACCTGCCATGCTGGGTGTTTTAGTGGACACATGGATGACCTTGTCATCAGCGTACATCTGGCAGTTGACATCTGGACAGCAGCTTGATGTACACCAAACAAATAACAATGGACCAAGAACCGACCCTTGTGGTACTCCTATGCTGTTTGCATTCATATGTGACTTCACCCCACTGACCCTCACACATTGCTGTCTCCCCCCAGGTATGATTTGAACCACTTCAGAGCTGCAGATGATATTTTGTATTGATTTAGTTTGTTAAGTAAGATTTTGTGGTTCTTGTGTCCGTGTGGACAGGGCCTTACAGACTCCCCCTGAGAGATGGGGAGGTGCCCAGTGGCTGTAGTTCAGCCTATTTTTGAAGAGCATGAAGCACATTTCATTGCATCCATTCCCTCATTTCTCTTAAATAAAATGTTGGTACTGTATGAATTACTTCTCATTGTTAATATGGAATTAAGACATTTGTTTTGAGATGAAAATATATATATTTTTAACCTCCAATCAAAACTATGATTGATGATAATTAGCTCTGAACATTTTTTCAATTGTTTGACAGCTCTAATCTGAGTCTGATTGGCCCGTGTCTCTGTGAGAAGCTGAAAATATGTAGTCATGCTCAATAAGAGACCAGTTTGCCCTTTTATTATGCAGTCCAGTAGAATGTTGATTTTATTTTAGTCTCAACAGCCTGACACACACAATGTAACATGATGGCACATTTCAGTAAAGTCTGCTCAAAACACAAGCCAACATGGAGTTTGGTGCCTAAAAAGCAGCACAGACAGACCCTCTGATGTGGATTTGTCTGTTGTGTGACTGAGTGGTTCACTGCATGCTAGAAAGAGGCCTTTTGAGGAGCGCGGAGCGTTATGGAGTGACAATAGCCATGAGTTCATTTTGGAGCCTCAGCAGCAGAGCAGGTAGCCTGCTGAACTGGTTGTGTGTTTGTAGCAGCCCCTGCTGAACACAGAGGGGACTGCAGCAGCTGTAATAAAGACTCGATTGCTCTCAGATGAGACTCATAAAGGTGACTGGACTGAGGGGACAGTTAGATTTTACTCTGTATAAAGCACCAGCTCTACTTTATTATCTTTTTAGACTATCCTGGTAATGTGTTTGGAATCCGTCCCTTATTTCTGGATGTTTGATTAAGAGGGGAACGAGCAGCAGGAAGTCTCATCAGAGTAAACGCTGTGCAGACAGATGTGCATGTGTCCCCTGTGCGTCTGCAGTGTGACTGATGTGTCTCTATTAATGAGTGCTTAATCGTCTGTTATCCTATAAGACCAGCACGGCTGACAGCACCCTGTGTGTGTTTGTGACTAAGGACATGAGGCCGTCTTCTGGCCACGATGAAAGTGAAGCAAACAATTTAATCATGAATCAAGTGTGACATTTGACAGTTCAGTGTCCCAAAACAGCACTTGTGATTTTTTAAAATGAATATTGACAAAGAAAAAAAAACTTCCAGTAACAAGAGTAATAATTAAAGCTGCCCCTATTGTATTGGCACTCATAAGTATCAGCTGATTTTGTCAGAAAAACATGATCAGTTGATCGGAATTAATGACTGTACCACCAATCACCTGTGGATCAACCTCATGTTTACTCAGGGATGTCATCTGCTCATCTGCTGCTCAATCATCCTCTTAAATAAACTGTAGCAGAGTCTCCAAATCTTTGTCTCCAGTCCATTAAGTCCAAAATATGCATTCAGTGTCTAAGTCTGAACTGAAATTCAAGCCGAGACCAACAGCATAAAAGCTAATCAGCTAAGCTAAACTAGCCACACAAATAAGTGTTTAGTGATGCATTTGAGGTCTGGTCAGAAACATTGTGTGCCTTCAGGTTAGCTCGGTAAATGAGTATTTCAAACAGCTAAGAACATGATGTGTTTAAATGTATTTTACAGAGTTGGAGATTTTGATTTTTGCTGAACTTTGAATAAATAAAGTTGAATGGGGGTGAAATGTGTTTGTTGTTGTCATTTTGAAACAATTACATCAGTCACATGATGTAATAAAACCCCCTGCATAAAGACCAGCAGTGACTGGTTAACGGTAACTGCACTCCAATAAGGACAAGCCCATTGGATGTCTTCTTGTGAGGGAAACACGATCAAATATTTATGTTTATGGTTGAACTTGGCCACTCCTATTGGCTGGATGTTGGCTGGTAATTGGCAGGCATGCAGCTGGAAGAGGAAAATTGAAGCAGCTACATCTGTACCTGAAGAGGCAAAGACTTGGGTGTTCAAAGTGATGCGATTAACAACCAAGGTGCTGTGCAAAGATCTAAAGTGCATAAAGGTCACGTTTCCAATGATTTCTCAGTTTTTTTCTGCAGCTCTAATTGGTTGTAAATGTGCTGTTTCATGAAGAAAAGATGTGAAAAGCTTGTGCCACAGCTCCACACTGTGGTCAGTGCTAACTGACACTGGCCCTCTGAGTTGGTCACATGGCTGAAAGCTATCAATAAGCAATATGAATATCTTAATAATAATAATAAAAAATCTCTCGGCATGTTCCCAGTGATTGATTTAAATCAGGATGAATGCAGATTGAAATTAGGGCTGGTTGGCCCATCTGACCTAAAGAAAACAACCAAAAACATTTTAATTTAGTATTTTTTTTAATAGCCTTACGTATGGCAGTGTCAGCATGTAAATGATGCATGATTGGTTTGCCAAGTGTGGCATAACCAGAACCAATTTTTGGTCTCACAAATGTCTCCACAAATGTGTGTAATAAGCTAAGATGTCTTTATTTTGAACTGCCCCTGTTCCTGTTGTAACCAATTTGAATACCAGAATTATGCACCCTGCACTCATCTATCTTTATATATGCCAATCTATGTCACTGCAAAGACTGCTGCTGTTTTAACTAGAAACATCATTTATGCACCGTAAGTCAAAGTTCAAACTGACTTGTCTGTGCATGTGTCAATCAATCTTGTGCAGATGGTGCTCAGCTAGCTTATCATACTGACAGGAGCTGCTATGTAGGTTAGCTATCATTTTAAGTAGGGTGTCAGTGTTTCCTAAAGAGCTCCAGGAGGGGTACAACTTTCTTTTTGAATGACCAAATAAGTACAGTTCCAGCCGCTTCAATTTTCACCTCCCTGCCAACTTTCAGCCAGTTTCCAGCCAACTGTCAGACAACTTCCAAGTGCCTAGATTCCTCTACATGCTCATTCATGTATTTGCAGTGTCTTGAGATGGTGCTTCCCCAGAGCCTCAGCCTTTTCCTTGGTTATTAGAGTAACTGCCAAATCAACAGAGAGGAATCTTGACACCACAAATTAACACAAACATGGCCTGAAATTTACAATTTAGAACTATTAGGCTGGGCCAAGCCAAGATCCTGTCAGGGGAAGTGGGGAAGTTTTATGTGGCTGCAACTGTATGCTGCATTCTTCACACAGTGGAAGTGCCCATTTTGGTTAAAAATTGTGTTTTGTCTTGAGATGGTGTGTTATCCTGATTAAAGTAGTCATCAGATGAAAGGTGGTGATAAAGGGATGGACATCAAAAGAAAAGAAGAAAAAAATCAACTTATCAGACCAGACAACTTTTCTCAGTCCTCTATTGTCCAATTTTGGTGAGCCTGTGCAACCTGTGGCCACAGTTTGCTGTTCTTAGCTGAGAGGAGTAGCACCTGGTGTGGTCTTCCATAGAAGATTTAACACGTCGCACAGTTAGAAATGATCTGCTGCTTACTTTGCTTGTAACTTGAGGTTATTTTAGTTGCCGTTTTCATTCTACTATCCCCACCAACTCTGGTTGTTCTCCTCTGACCTCTGGAATAAACAAGGCATTTTGGCCTAGAGAACTGCAGCTCAGTGAATATTTTCTCGTCTTCAGATCATTCTGTGTAAACATTGAGATGATTGTGTGTCAAAACCTAGATAGATAAGCAGTTTCTAAAATACTCAGACCAGCCGGTCTGACAACAACCATGCCACATTCAAAGTCTTAAATTACCTTTCTTTTTATTCTGATGCTTGAACTTCAGCAGGTCAGACTGATCATTTCCACATGTCTTTATGCACTGAGTTGCTAAAATATGACCGGCTGATTAATCTGATTAACCTAACTGTTAAATAGTGTACCAATAAAGTGGACAGTGAGGTCATTAAGTTCATTCTTGTAGTTTTGTTGGACTTAAGCAGGGTTTTCTTCTGACTTTTTTGGGCCTCATTCCTATGGTTTTTGCAGGGGTTCAAAAGACAATCTTGCCATGTTATCCTGCTTATGTGAGATGTATTAAAAGTGACCCAGTTTACTCAGAAGAATGTCAGGTTGGCACCAATTTCAAGTCCTAGTTATCAAATGTTATTAAATTTTGATCAGCTCTCCTGTTGTGTTGGGAGAACCCTGCAGACAGCCGCGCGCACACTCTGTGGGTTGTCACATGAAACAAAACTCTAGTCTATTGGGGAGGTAGCTGACAAAAGACTGAAGCACAACAACCACAGCAAATTAATTTTTACTCCTTCCAGCTGGTGCTATGATTTGTAAAGCCCAGGATGTCGACGCCATCGCTATGACTTTATCTGTTGTTCTTATTTTTCTCTTTGTGTTACTTAGTGAAGAGAAGTCCTCAAATGATCCTCGATTCTTCTAACCTGTTGTCACCATGTTTATTTACACTGAAGGAAAGTTTTATAAAGAGAAACTTTGCAAGAGTTCCAGTTTAAGGAGTCTGGGACTTTCTCCTGAAAAAAACAGATGCGTGGATTCAATGTCTTTTTCAGTATGTGTCACTTTAAGAGGATAAGAATGTGAACAGAGACTCAATATACACCCCAAAGGTTAACAAAGAGGCAAAGAGGAGATAAAGAGAGCTGTCTGCACAAGTCATGGTGAAGCTGCATTGCAAGCTTGTGTAAAGGCTACTACAGTCCCTCATTGGTTGTTTGATCAAGAAGGTATAAATTGGTCCATAGACCTAAATCAGATGAGCACATACATATATGTAATAATGTTAAAGCCATGCAACCATCAAAACTTGTCATTCTAACTTCATTTTCATTAAGATAATGTAACATAATGCAGCTTCAGCTGGCTGCTTGTCTTCAGAGTTGAGCGTACTTACATTTATCATGCAGTCTTTGTTTTCCTGCTGAGGTATTTCAGTCAAGCAATCAAAATTGAAGGTGTATTTAGGAAAAGGAAGCCATGAATAATCAACTCTCTAAATAAAGAATTGACCTTTGTTCAGGATATATTACACTCCTCTTTGGAAAGTAGCCAACCTGCAAGCACATGTATGTTTTTGCACTGTAACGTGTAATTTTGTCAGTCATTGACTCGTACATAATTGTTTTGAGGGCAAGCGTTCTGGTGCACTTTATGTCAACACTAGTCTGAAACACTGAGAGGTGATGGGTGGTGAGGAAACAGCTCAGCTGAAGAGAAGAATGGGATTAGATTTGGATTTGTCTCAGTAAAAGTGCAAGTGCTTTTAAAGTTTTACTATTAGGATATCAGATGTGAGACAGCAGAAACTGTGATTAATGAAGGGGAGATGAATTGATGATAGTTTCTCTGGCTTTTTCCTGGTAAAAACTGAGTCTGTGTCCTTCCCTTGTAGCCCTCTTTGTAAATGGTAAATGGTCTGATTTCATTGTCTTACAGACTACTCAAAGCACTCTTACAGGTCACATCCTCCCATTCATCCACTAAATCACTGATGGTTCAGCTGTTTGCATTGAAAATAGTTAAAATGGTTTTGGCCGTTTACATTTGTGTTATGACTTTTTCTATTTATTTAAGTTGTGGTTGTGAACAATTTACTGTTTTTCTGTTTTTTGTGTGTGTGTGTGTGTGTGTGTGTGTGTGTGTGTGTGTGTGTGGGGGGGGGGGGGGGGGGGGGGGGGGGTATATACTTGCAGTTATGTTGCCACTGTTTCCATTTGCTTTGTTGCTTATTGTGTTCAAAATGCAGATACAGCCACATTAAACTTCCCCACTTTCCCTGATAGGGTCGTGGCTGGTCGACAGCAGGTTCATGATGGGACTTGCCCACCCTGACAGACTTAAACTCAACATCTTAGGCCATGTTTGTGGGAATTTGGGCTGTCAAGATTGCTCTCCTTAAAAAACCAGGGAAAAGGTTGAGGCTAAGTGTTCTTGTGAGGGAAGCACGTTTTCAGTTAGATTCAGGCACACTCCTAGAGAGATGGAGGGGACTTCTGGTGGCTGGTAGTTGGCTGTTAACTGGCAGGGAGGGGAAAATTGACGTGGCTGGACTTGTGTATGCATTTATACTGTGGGTGTTTCCATTTATGTTGTGGCCACCTGCTATCATGTCAAAGCTTTTCCTCATTTTTGCAGCTGTTGGCACACTTTTTTTTCTATCAGTGCAAATCCTTTTAGATACAACAGAGCACTAAAACAAATTCTAAAACTAATTGGACTAAACTAAAACTAAGCATTTTGGACTGTTCAGTATACTTCACTAGTCCACCTGGAAAAGAGCCCATAGAAAGTGTTTAAGAATGGGCAGAACCTTTTGGAAGTCTATCCGGTAGGTCATTTTAACAAATGTCCTTTCAAACAATATTTATTACTTGACAATCAGATAATGTAGTAGGCGGATGCTCCTGCATTATGGAACGTAAGCCATTTTGTAAGACAAAGACTCTTTAAAACACGTCGGAAGTGGAGCCAAAATGTCCTTACTACAGAAAAGATTGTACTATTGGTATTTGTTTTTCATTTAATAAAGAAATGCGGTCCAGATCTGATAAAACTGTTACTAAAGCTGTTAGCATCTGTGCTAATCTCTATAAGTACAGCCACTTCCTGCTGTCCTAGCTCATATTTCTGACCACTTCCTGTTCTAAAGGATGCTGATTGGGCGGTGCTGCTTTGGGCTGAGCCCAATTGTTGTAGATTGGAGCTTGGCAAGATGGATCTGCATGATTACAGATGCTGATTAAGCCTGGTCCAGCTGCTGCACAAGGTTAGGGCACTGCTGTGGTTTAAAATGTAAAATATTACCCACCTCATGGAGCAAACTCTGACCAAATATGCCAGAAGTGGAGCGAAAATATCCTTTCTATCAATAAATGCTTTCAGTGTTGTTTGTTTTTCATTCAATCAAAAGATGATTTGATACAACTGCTATTAAAGCTGTTAGCATCTATGCTAATCTCTGTATGAGCAGACACTTCCTGCCACAGCTCCCACCTCTTCCTGCTCTAAACGACGCTGATTGATCAGTGCCGCAGACATTAAACTGGTCAGATCCCACTGCACCACAAGGTTAAGCATTTTTGCCATGTAAGACTAAAACACAGTGAAACAGCATTAAAAGCTGACTACAGCTAACCTCTTCTTACATCTGCTGTACACACACTTTTTCACACACAGCCACATTACTCATACGGCTGGATTCCATGTAATACATGTGATTAATCAATTAATGAGCTTCATCATGCCTGCCAGAGTAATGTAATTAGCCAATCTACAAAAGCAGGCTTTAATTCAGAAACCCTCTTATATGGTTGCACACATACTCAGTGCAGAGAAGATGAGCTGCAATCCACTGCAGTGCAAACACGGTTAATGATAGCAATCTGATTACACCTTCCAAGAGACTCCAGACCTTTGGATCGGGCCGGCTGCTATTAGAGCTGAGTTAATGGGTGGGTGAGGAAATGAATGGCTGCCTAAGTGAATGGATGTGTAATTAAAGAATGGGCGATACAGTCAATGTAATTAGCTTGTTTATGTGCGCTACAATGGGTACGGGCAGGCGTTAAGGTGCTGCGGAGAGAGAGGGATAAGAGATAGAAGAAGGAGGAGGAGAAAGGGTGAGTGAGGAATGAATGAGAGAGAGAGCAAACTCCTTATTCAGGCCTTTTCTGCTCACCCGTCACATCAAGGCTCCAAATCAATCCTGCAAATTGGTTTGTTCCTCAACAAGGTTACCAAATGACGGAGGGATGGAGGGAACAGAGAGGAGAGAGGGAATATGTGTGAGATGTAACGAGAGCGGGATGCAGGGAGGGGGATGTCCCGCTGTTGACGTATTGTCTAATGCAGGGTGTGTGTGCGTGGGATCTGAAGGCCAACAGGGAGGTCGCTAAACTATAGAGAAGGTGAAGGATCCATACGATTGTTGTTTGCTACAGGTAAAGGGGAGCAGCTGAGTTATGGCATCACCCCTCTGGAGGCACTTCATCCGTGTAGCCAGATGTGCACACGTTGGGATGAATTTGTCGTCCTGTGTGTGCCTCCGCGTGTGTTCGGCCGCAGATGCTCCTGTAACCCTGTCACGATGAAATGTGGGCCCCATTTCCTCTCATTCCCAGCTGAGCCAGTAGAATTGGAGTGTAAATATATAAATAATAAAATGACAGACTCTACAAATGTGTTATTCTCTCCTGACCCAGTGTGCCTGTGTGCTTCTTTCTCTTTTAGGAACACTTCACGCCGGAGTGTAAGTTTAAGGAGTGCGTGTTCGAGAACTACTACGTCACCTACTCGTCCATCCTGTACAGACAGACCCAGTCAGGTAGAGCGTGGTACATCGGTATCAACAGAGACGGGCAAGTCATGAAGGGGAACCGGGTCAAGAAGACGAAGGGAGCTGCGCACTTCCTGCCCAAACTTATTGAAGGTAAAACACACGTAAATGATAAATAGGCTATGGTTTTTCAGATTATGTATGCCCTTCAGAGCAGAGGTCAACTTTTTGTGGGACAGGGTGCTGGTTTGGTGGAGTGGTAAGCAACCAGGAACTACCCATGTGCATGCTTCTGCCGGCCCGGGTTTGAATCCAGCCTGTGGCCAGTTTGCAGAGTGTCCTCTCCTACTGTCTCAATGCCCGAAAAAATTTAAAAAAAATAAAAAACAACTTTTTATTGGACCATGGCCCAGTTTTATGTAATACATTATAGTTGTGGACCAGCCTTTGCAGGGAACCAGAGGCGACTGGGACAGATAAGTAAGTATGATAAAGCAGGATCAGAGTAAGGCATGGGCTTGTTTCTAAACCCCAACAAAGACACATTCACGAAGACTCACTCTATCTTAACCAACTGCTTAACAATGACATTTAGGAACTAGCCTGGTGAAATTCACCAGTTGACAGGATTACCAAACAACACCCTCTAAGAGTGAACGGAGTTGCTGTTTAAACAGTGCAGATCAGATGTTTCTATTGATTATTGATGCATATTTTATTGGTTTTTACCTCTGAAATGAATCCTTCCGCATCAGGATGTGTAGCACTCTCAAAAAAGCTATTATGCATCGAAAATGAGACCTCTCAGAACAAGTAACGTTTTCTAGTCCTCTATTGTCCAATTTTGGTGAGTCTGTGCAAACTGTAGCTTCAGTGTCCTGTTCTCAGCTGACAGGAGTGGCACCTGGTGTGGTCTTCTGCTGTTCTAGTCCATTTGGTGTGTTCTGCATAAAAATTTGCCTTGGCTGTAAACAAGTGGTTATTTGAGTTGCTGCTGCCTCTTTACCATCTTGAAGCTCTCTGGCCATTCTTGTCTGGCCTCTGGCATCAACAAGGCATTTTCACCAGTGGAACAGTTTGTCACTGGATATTTTTGGTCTTTAGGACCATTCTATGTAAATTCTTGATAGAGTGTTACGTGAAAATCCCAGTAAATCAATAGTTTCTGAAATACTCAGACTATCCTGGCACCAACGATCAAGCCACGTTCAAGGATCACCTGTCTTCCCATTCTAAAGCTCAGTTTGAACTTTAGCAGTCTAATTCACAACCTTGTTAGCGTACCTAAATGCACTGAACTGCTGCCATGTGATTGGCTGACTTGCTATTTAGCTATTTAGTTTATAACTCTACTAAATGGTGTTAAAGTTTGGTAACACAACAGTACACTATTTATACATGATTTATCATTATTTTATTTTTTATTTATCTTTATTTTATGTTAATTTATCTTTATTTTATTTGTTATTTAAGTTTATTTTGTTTTTATTTATCTTTTATTTTATTTATTTTTTCTCTTTTAAGTGCTGTTCAGAGTCGCACCTTTATTTATTACAATTTATTGTTATTTATTATTGCATTTTATTGTGTTAATACACTTTATTTAATGTATTGACAATAAAGCTTCAATTCTATTCCTTTCTATTCTATTCTACTCATGTGTTATTTCTCTTATTTCTCTTAGTGTGTGATGTAATAACCTACTGTATTACTTCTGAAAGTAATGCGACCCAGCATTGTTAATATCATCGAAAACATGAACAATCCTAACCCATATATGTCGTGTACATCATTTATTTTATTCCTTAGTCAACTATTACCACTATAAAATCCTGGAATAAATCATATGGCTGCTGTTCAAAATACTGTAGACATGGGAAGGACATATAAGACACCTTTAATCAGCAACAACATACACTCTGGGAAATATTTTTAACACTGTTTAAGGCTGTCAATTTTACATCCATTCTGGTGTGACAGGAACCTGTATTTTCATATTACAACATTGTGCTGGGGTCAGACTACGCAATTTACTCATGATTATGGCCCAACCCAACAGTTGTAGGGTTTTGGGACCCGTCGGCCATGAAAATCAGTCGTTCTGTCTCCTGTTGTGTGTCTTGATGACTTACAACCACAGACCGGTCCGAGACACCTCAAGATTCTGAAACAGAAAATCTTGCAGGTTTGATTTTTGTCTTGCTTCATACGATCTGTCCCTCCAAGTCAGAGGCATTGACAAATGAGACTCCATTTACATGACAACGAAAATGAAAACGGAGAGTTTTCGTTGCGTTTGCACGAGAATGGTGACCAGAGTGCCTGAATCTGCAAACTTTTGAAACCAGGGTTCAGAGTAAAAAGTTTTGAAAACGCTTTTGTCTCCATGTAAACAGGAATCATCAAGTGCAGTAATCTTTCAGATGAATGTGCATGTGCATCCCAGGAATTCAAACAACAGCAGCTTCGGCCGTCTCCCGAGCAACTTGCGTGCTGCTTCCTGTGCTCAGTTTGTTATCCAGACAAAAATATTCAGACAGATTTGTCGTCCAGACAAAAGAACATCCTGCGTCTTCGTGCGTCCACTCGTCATAGTTGTTTGTGAAAAGTTTCTCTTCACCGAAAAGCATACACATGTTCTAACACTGCTGTTTCACTACAAACCTACATTGCCAACTACTGGCCTGGCATGCACGCTACAGCGTTTTCAGTGGTTCTCGCAGATCCATGTGAATGCAAATTGTTTTCACATCATCTCCATGTTAATGCAGCGCGCTTTTGAAAACAAAAAGGAAAAACCTTTTTGTTTCTGATGACAACATTGTCGTGTAAACAGGGCCTGAGAGCACAGAGAGCTCTGCATGTGCGAAGATGTAAACCTCCCGAGGTTTGGCATTGAGCGCTACAGGACAGAGAAAAAGTTTGCAAAGCTCTAAAAAAAACATGATCACTGCCCTTATGACGTGTTGAAGAGGAGCTACCACAGACTGTTAAAAGAGAAATGTTAGAGAGAAACAGCAAAGGACCACAATGAGTGACTGCTTATATTTATCAGTCTGTCATGCTTGGTGGGTGAGTCACAGCATGAATTTATGGCTCCTTTGCTCCGTAGTCTGACATTCAGACCACATTACCAACAAAAATTCATGTAGTACCTCAGCATTACTCTCCCCTCTTACCAAATGTCTGTATTCATATATTCCTAATTGATACCCTCTCTTTCCATAGTGGCCATGTACAGGGAGCCCTCTCTACACGACGTTGCTGAGCAGAGCCCACCCAGAAAAACGCCCAAGACCTCCAGTGACTCGCCCGTGCACCAGAATGGCAAGAAGGACCCTCAATCCAAAACCAAAACCTCCTCCTAGCGCTCAGAGACACATGTGGGAGGAGGTGTGGAGGACACAGGGGCACAGGGCACCAGCGGACACCTGAACAGGGTTGTTAGGGCTACACCCACACCTGCTGCCTGCAACACTGACCCCCACGAGAACTCTGCAAACCACAATGCACTGCTGCTGAGTCAAAAACAAGGAGCAGAATTAGGCAGAGTGGAGCTGGCTTAATGGAAGCCCCCTTTACCTTCTCAGACCTCCATCCACACCAGCCCTCCACTAATTTAATAACCTCTGTGATTATCAAAGCCTGGGATTTAAAGCAATAACTCCATGAAGAGGCAGACTGTCACGTAGCATCATGTTGCATGTCTCCACAGTGTGTTTAGACATTTGGAAGGATATTCATCACACCCTCCATAGTCAGAAACTTCCTTCCAGTCAACCAAATATTCAAGAAAAGTCTTCCTGGTTTTACCACAATGGGTGCAACTTTAAAATCGATCCCTCAGCAGCACAGTATTCACAACTGACCCCTTGTCACGCCCCGCCTTACTTGGTTACTGGTACTTTTTTTTAGAAAAAATCTCTGGTCTATGGGCTACTTCCTCTATGAAACAAACACCCCATATTTTGACATTTTTCCATTTATATGTCATTGATTCTTTGATAAACCTGGCCTCTTTGAATGATGAATCTGAAGATAAAGATACTGTTTGGTGTTTAAGGATATTTAAAATGGCTAAAAACTTGTTAAAATTATTAAAAGTCAACCCATGCTTTGTGATGTTGGTTAGCTGTCCTCCCACATCAGCAAAAAGCTTATTTTACAAAGATTAACAAAAAGTGAGGATAAATTAGTATTTGCCCCACTAGAAAAGCAGATGCTTGCTTGTTAGCTAATGTTACAAAATAGCAATGTCCACATTTCCTAATGCTAAAACTGCAAGTAATATCAGAAGTTTGCCAGTAATGGTGTTGCTTCAACTTAACATATAATAATGTCAGCAAGATGGCTATATTGACACTGCACTTTGGAAAAGTTACAAGCAATGTAACATCAGCAAGTTAGCTTAAAGCTACTTAAAACATTGTGCCGTTAGATACCTAACATTACATCATGTTAATGTTAGTAGCAATACAAAGTTAGTATGTTTGCTATTTAGTAAAATTATTGCCACCTAACAATATGACATATCTAACTTGACCATTAGTAGCCTTGTAGCTAACATTACATTTTGTTAATATTACCACCAACCAAATGTCAGTTAATTTCAATATGAAGTGCTTTAAAAAATTATTCGACCACCTGTCAGAAAAACAGTTAAATATACATATCGTAGAAATCTTTCCAAAATTTGTTTAAAACTGAAAATTGTGTTATTGAACATAAATTTGAAGATGAATGAGGAATTTCACCTGAAATCACCTTTTTAATACACAAATTTGAGCCACTCTCTTGGCTTCTCTTAGAAGACAGAAATGTAAGTATAACATTCACCAACTGAAACTATTTTTTTCTGGTCAAGAATGCAACTAAGTAACTATTATTTGACATTTTTATCAAGAAATAATAATGTGCTTTAGTACTTCTTTTTTTTTACTGTATATTTTAAAATGTATGGAGAAAAATAATTATATTTCATATTAAAATGATTTCGGTATTTATCAGTACTGTTAATTGTGGGCAACAGTGACATAAACCCTAACCTGGGTGGTGGTCTAATAAATTTGTTAAGTACATTAGCTACCTAACATTGCATTATGACAACAGTAAGAGCAGTGTAATGTTAGTTGATTGCCATAATGAATGCTATAGCCTAACATTAAATTATGCTAATGCTACAGCTGGCGTAATTTTGTTGTCTGGTAACATTATAGCAAACTTAACATTACATTGTGGTTTAAAGCTACTCAACATTACTAGATGGTAATGATACAGCCACCATTAAGTAAAAATGACATTATTTTCATGTTGGTAGCAATAACATATTGGCAAGTTTGCTGTAAAGTTGTATGAAAGCTACTTGGCATTTGATTATGCCAACACTGCTACAATATCAGCTTATAAAGTTGCTATTTTATAATGGTACAGCTCAGATAAACAACATTGGCAGAACATCACATAGTGTCAGGACTGAATTAATTTCTCTTGCTCCCCATTATATGTAGGCTCAGAGTTGTTTGTGGTTGGAGGGGTTGGGTAATCAGTAAGGTAATCAAGGAACACAACTTTTAAACGTGACTTTTGTTCAGGAAACAGGAAAAAAAATACTCTTCTGTGACAATTTTGACTGTCGGGGTCACTCTTTTAGACACCTGAAGCACACCTTTTAACCATGTTAAGAAAGAAAATCAAGGTTAAAAAAAGGTGGAAAAGACTTAGCTTGGGTGAATGTTTACGAACCAGAAATAGCCAATTGACAGCTGTAATGAAAGAGGGCTCTCTGATTGGTCCATTGACCCACCAATCAACCAACAAAAAAGGTCAGCTGGGTTCTGAATTTGTTCCCCCACAATACTGACGCTAGCCTGACACAAAGCTAAGCTGATGCAAAAGCTGTACAAAGACCCTTCTGGACTCGTGTTGTACTGTCTTCTGTTAGTCCACATCCTCAGTGTGTGGTCTGTAAACCTGTCAGAGTGCATGTGTGTGTGTTTGTATGTGAGTGTGTGCGTTTCTTCTTCATGCATTCACCTTTTGCGCAATTTGATTAGTTTGTGACATGGACTCAATTTTCCACTCGGTGGCACAAGAAAACCCTCCCATCCTGTCAGGCTCCGATAATGGAGTCTGGAGCTGATCAGAATCTGTCGACCCTTAAACGAGGGGCCAAGAGCTCCCTCGGCACGCACACGTACGCACACGCTGCTTCATTGACATTTAACCACACACGAGGCAGTGTGTGTGCTTTTGCTAAAGCACCGGGATATCCATGAGCAGCCACTGCAGAGAATGATCCCATGAATTAACATACTTAACACGAACGAAACACACACTGGAACAAATGCACACTCACAAATGCTGCAGACGTGTTGATGTGGTGGTGATGGTGCGTGCAGGTTCTGGGAGACAATAGAGATATCATCAGTAAGATGGGATGCTGATGAAGCTTGACTGTGTGGCTTGTGATCTCACCACAATAGCTTTTCCTCACTGTGGCTAGCCATGCATTGCACAAACCTCCAAGCCCACAATGTAGCGGAGGACTCCATATCTCAGAGTTTGTCTCAGAATACATTACGAAAAGTTTATATTTTACTACTGCATTAACAATTTTCTACCACCTGAATGATGGATTTACAGATTAAACTAACTCTTGACTATTGTAGGGAATCCATGCTCACTGAAAGGGGCACTGCACCTACACTATATTTACAAAAGCATTTGCTCGTCTGCCTTCACACTCATATGAACTTGAGTGACATCCCATATGTAATCCAGAGGGTTTAACATGATGTTTGCCCACTCATTGCAGCTAAAACAGGTTAAATTCTTATGGGAAGGCTTTACACAAAGTTTGGAAATTCTTGACCATTCTTCCAGAAGCACATTTGTGAGGTCAGACACTGATGTTGGACGAGAATGCCTGGCTCTCAGTCTCTGCTCTAATTAATCCCAAAGGTGATCTTTCAGGTTGAGGTCAGGACTCTGTGCAGGCCAGTCAAGTTCTTCCACACCAAACCCCCTCATCCAGGTCTTTATGGACCTGCTTTGTTCACTGGTGTGCAGTCATGCTGGAACAGGAAGGGGCCGTCCCCAAACTATTCCCACAAAGTTGGAGCATGAAATTGTCCAAAATGTCTTGGTGTGCTGAAGCATTAAGAGTTCCTTTCACTGGAGCTAAGGGGCCAAGCCCAGCTCCTGAAAAACAACCCCACACCATAACCCCTCTCCACCAAACTTACACTTGGCACAGTGCAGTCAGACAAGTACCGTTCTCCCCTGGCAACCGCCAAACCCAGACCCATCCTAGCCAAGTAGCATTCAGTGTGAACCCACCTTCATATTGTTCTTGGTGATGTATGTTCTTGAGCTAATCTGAAGGCCACATGAAGTTTGGAGGTCTGTAGCTGTTGACTCTGCAGAACGTTGCTGACCTCTGTGCACTATGACCCTCAGCATCTGCTGACCCAGCTCTGTGATTCTACGTGGTCTACCACTTTGTGGCTGAGCTGTTGTCATTTCCAATCACTTCCACTTTGTTTTAACACCACTAACAGTGACTGTGGAATATTTAGTAGTGAGGAAAATTCAGGACTGGACTTATTGCTCAGGTGGCCTCTTATCACGGCACCACACTGGAGTTCACTGAGCTCCTGTGAGCGACCCATTCTTTCACAAATGTTTGTAAAAGCAGTCTGCATGCTGAGGTGCTTGATTTTATACACCTGTGGGCATGGAAGTGACTGGAACACCTGAATTTAATGATTTGGATGGGTGAGTGAATACTTTGGCAATAAAGTGTATTTGTTAGTTTGTAAACCAAAAGGAGGGTTTCTTAAGCTGAGGAAACAATTGCACAAAGGTTTTTTGTTTGAGACTGAAATTTACTTCAGTGGCATCATCTCATCATTTCAGGCAGTTTGAGATATTAAAAAAAAAAAATCCAATAATAAAAGGAGCTGCACATTACACGACCCCAAACTCCTGAAACTGTTGCCAAACTTGTGAGCTATTAAAATTAAGTCCAACTATCACTGGACTGTATGACTCTATGATTTGTTAAATCACTGGGTCCCTAGTCTATACTACTTAAGAAAAGTTTGGAAATATTATTTTAGTCTTTTTTTCTTCTATAATAATGACAGCAAGTGTTGCATTTTATATCATTAGAAAGTCTGATTAAGTCACCTATACAATGAGATAAACCAAAAAATTGGATACATATAGGCCTATCAGTGTAAGGCTTTCCCCAAATGTTTGGAAAAAGTTGGCCCACAGAGGTTTTCACAGGTGACAATGTCAAACACATGTCACTCCTGATATTCACGGCCGTGCTGCATAGATGAACACTTCTGCAAACTTTGACCATCTCTGTGCCTCTGTCTGCCATGATAACATTTTTGACTTCCTTGTTATATTTTCGCTGACTACCTCTGGTGACAGCATGAAATCTTGATTTGCAAGATATGCAACACAAAGTGGAAGGAATTAATGGGAATTGTTTGCAAAAAGACTGATGTTGATTCCTTGAGGGAATTGTAATCAATTCTTAGCTGGAAACGATAAGGGAATCGTAAAAGAATCAGATCAATAACTAGAATTATAACTGTATCAGTATCAATAAAATCACATCAATTCCATCCTTACAACCAGGAGCAATTTAGAGTCATCAGTAAACCTAACAAGCATGTCTTTGATCTTTCGGAGGAAGCTGGAGTACTCTGAGAGAACCCACGCATGCACAGGGAGAACATGCAAACTCCACACAGAAAAGCCCTCACCACCACAGGGTTCAAACCTGCAACCTTTGTGGCACCAGCACTACCTGCTGCGCCACCGTGCTGCCCTGAATTTTGAAAATGGTTTATAAAAGAGGATTCTGAAACATTGATTAAAAACATAACTTTGTTATTTTTACATTCATCACATTTTCTTCCTGTTTATCCAACTTTTTTCAAATAATTCACTTTCCTCACACGGGAATCTTGTTTTCCATTTGTTCTCTCCATTCAACATGAAAAGCAATCATTTCTCATATCAAACTTCTGCCTGTGCCAGGCAGGGTAATTGTTTCTGCCTAATGTTTATGTATTGTGGGAAGCGAGGGAGTCTTGTGTGTTTCCAGACTAGATTGATGACCGGGCCTTAGATAGAGGGCCGCGCTGAAGAAAAGCAAGCAGCAAGAAAGAGAAGAGGGGGAATTTTTTTAGTGGGGAATAATTTGCGCTGATGAGCTGAACAAAAATAGTTTTAAGAGGGAATTATGGAAATGCAGCAAGCATCCCCTGAGCACACACATTTACACACACTTCTCACTTCATGCATAATCCCCTGCTCCCGTGTTACCTGTGGTTGTAAATAATAATAGCTGATAACCCTGGCAGAATAGAGGGGGGCTGCTGAGTGAAGTAATCTGCTACCAGAGAGAAGCAAACCTCAAGTAGGTGAGCAGAATGGAAATGAGAGAGGGAGATAATACATTAAAGCGGAAATATAAAAGAAACTTTCACTGAATTGTTAGTTACTCTGTGTTCTTAAACAACTACCATTAAACCCCCTCGTCACAATAAAGACCTCAATTAAACTGTTAAATAGACACCCAGGTCGGCACGTTTGACCACTCGCCCCCTATGGATCTCTAAATCCAGGACACAGTGTTTAAGCACTATTCTCAAAGTAATTACCCAAATATTTAATTAAATGAGCTCTGCTCACAATGAGATTGTCAGGAACTCAATAGACTTCCAAATGTAAGAAGAAGAGGACACACAGCTGACAGACAGTTTTAAGGGCTCGGAAATGTTTAGATTTTTATTTTATGACATGTTTTTTGGTTCCAGGTTGGATTAAAAAGAGCTAATGCTAGAAGTTAAAGGGATAGTTCAGCGTTTCTGAAGTTGGGTTGTATCAAGTACTTGACATCAGTCACTGAAGTGGGCTCCCAACAGTGCTGCGCCTTTAAGGAGAACGAGCTCAGATTAACGGTATGGTACACTGCTGTTAATGGGTACAGTTATTTTTCTTAATTGTGTGTGTTTAAGGTTAAAACAAGAAACAGATCCATGTTGGGTAGAATGTATGATTGGACAAAAAATTTAAGAGCGAGTTATCAGGGGGGTTCGTGGGTATAGGCTTGCAGGTAATGGTAAAGCCTAAAAATGGTAAGCCTGTGCATCGACAACGAATGTCACCTTTACTCATTACTCATAATGACTCATACTGAGGAAAGATAAAGTCCTCTAAATTTTTTCAACCGATCTTACATTCAACCCATAATATTTTTGTGGCTCATTTTTACATAAAACTCACACAATTGTGCAAATTAACTTTAACCATTAAAGGAACACTCCAACATTTTTGTTGTTTTTGTGTCTTGCTTCACTCCAGAGTCCGTGACATGCAGGTAGACACCATTCTTTTGACTGTGTGTCCAGTAACGAGTAAAAGACGGACAAAGGCTAGCCCACATATACACCACAGTCCATGCTGGTACGGACTCTCCCCTAAGCCCCGACTGTTCCACTGCCTCAGCTTCTCTTCGTGCACCCTCAGCTTTCAAACATATAGGTCTTCCTCTGTATATTCTGGTTCAAACAGGTGAGGTTTTGAATCTACGTCAGTCCCAAAGAAATCATCCTCGTCCTCTCTCATAAAGTCGGTCATAATTCTTAGTAGCGGTCTTCTTCTTGTAAACATGCTTGCACATGCTGCCTGCGGCTTAGTTTCGTGTGTATTTCTTTCAAAAATTGAACAAAATGTTAATCTTAGTCTAAAAATAGATAACGTAACATCACGCGGTCAATAAAAAATCCTAGCACACAGGACCATCTAGAGTTTATCTGATGACTGTAGGCAGAGTCAGGCTAAAGCATTACCCATATACTCCCAGCGTTTGAGCTAAGCTAGGCTAGCGGTTGGCGATCTTTGTCTTTTACTCGTTACTGGATGCACAGTCTAAACAATGGTGTCTACCTGCTTGTCATGGACTCGAGAGTGAGGCAAGACATGAAAACAACAACAATGTTGGAGTGTTCCTTTAACAGCAGTGTACCTCTCTGGTGGTCTCAGCTCGATCTCCTTAAATGTGCAGTGCTGCTGGAGCCCCTTCAGCTGCTTCACTGACTGTTGTCAAGTACTTGATACAACCCAACTTCAAAAATACTGAACTATGCCTTTAAGAGCTTGTCTGTTTCTCTCTTTACTTGTGTCTGTTTCGGTTAAAGGGGGGGATGAGAATCGAAAACCAAGTCCTGTTGAAAATATACCATCTCCCTCAATCGATTTCATTAGTCTTTTTGTTTATCAATTACCTTATTAATTACTTTCACTTGGTTCTTCATGCCTTGCAGATCAAGGACGACACTCTAACCAGAGGCAGTCAGCAGACGTGGGACAAAATTGGTCAAAATTGTGGCGTAATTTTCCATAAAATGACGCCTACAGCACAACATTAATTGCAGTGGTTCCAAACTTTTGTTCTGTCCGGCCCCCCTTTAGCTGGAGAACATGTGTTCAAGCCCCCTCAATCCTTACCTCTACTTATCATTTGTTAATTTGCTCAAAATGGAAAACTAGTCATGCCCATTGCCTCTTATGTAAGAGGCAACAGAAATGACTCAAGCAGACCTGCAAAGACTCAAAAAAGTGTCATTAAAAGAAAGAGACAGCCCATAGGGCCTGCCCCTGCTTTATAAAGCCTCATTTCCACTGAGTGGTCTGGTTTGGTCCAGCACAGTTTGGTTTAGATCAGTAAGCTCTGATCTTGTTTGCGTTTCCACTGCCAGCTGAACCTTGACTTGATAGCAGGGATTGTGAGCCGGTAGGAGAGGGTTGCACCGGCTACATAATGCATGATGTCACAGCTGGGCGACACTCAACAATGCAGTGTGATTATGAAAAAGAGCAAAGATGGAGGACCTCCAGCACTCCAGTACTCAGTGGGGCATTGTTTAGCGCGGACATTGTTAATCCACGGCTTATGCAAACGTGGTGAGGTATGTTTCATTTTTTGCCGGTTGGTTATTTGGGTACCTTTCTCCTTATATGACAGTGGAAACACTAGTAAATGTGTGCCATGCCAGACCAAACTGAACCGGACTGGAAAACCAGCTTATGTCTATAGCTATGAATTTGAGAAATGCAAAGATTAACCACGTTAAAAGAGCACTAGCCCAGTCCAACCCTGACTCCCCATGACTTACTCTTGACTCTTGTGAGCATGAATGGTTGTCTGTCTCTCCATGTGGTCCTGCGAATGGCTAGCAACTGGTTCAGGGTGTTACACCACCTCTCACCCAATGTCAGCTGGGATAGGCTCCAACCCCCCGCAAACCCAAAAGGGATAAGTGAAATTGATGATGGATGGATGGATAAAATACAATGAAATAAATAAAGTGAAATCAGGAAAGGCTCACCGATAAAAGTCTGTCTTAAGCAGAGTTTTACTGACTCAGCTGACTGGCTCTCCTCGGGCAGATCTTTACACGGTTTGGGAGCCTCACTGAGAAACCCTGCCCCCTTTAATCTTACCTTAACTGTCAGCCAGCAAGCCAGGGCATTGGCCACGATGTCTTTGCATCATCATCTTTTACCTTGCCAAGCAACTTCAATTAGCTCGAATTAGTTAGCATGGCAAAGGCTAAGTTGGCCCCTTATAGGGGAGACCAGGGTTGGCTGTCTTACTGTTTAACTCTCAAATGTGTGACTCTTTGGATTTTTTTGTTTTTTTGGTCATTTCTAACTCAGATGGGAGGAAGCTGGCAGGCAGAAACTAGGCTCAAATCAACCTCTCCTCTACCTTTTTAAGTAAATGTTGAATTGCAAAATAATAGATGAGGTGGAAAATGTACACACAAAAATAATATCTGTGTAAAAAAAAAAAAAAAATCATCCATCCAACATCTATACCGTTTATTGTTTTTCTGGGGTCACGGGGGGCTGGAGCCTGTCCCATCTGACATTGGTGAGAGGCGGGGTACAAATTTAACCATCACCAACCGATCTCAGGGCCACAAAGAGAGGTGAACAACCATTCACACACACACCTATGGGCAATTTGGAGTCACCTAGTAATCTAATGAGCTTATTTTGGTCTGTGGGAGGAAGCCAGAGTGCCCAGAGAGAACCCACGCACGCACTGGGAGAACATGCAATCTCCACACAGAAAGGCCCAGGGATCCGAGGGATCGAACCAGTGACCTTCTTGCTGTGCACTACCTGCTGCACCACTGTGCATCCTTTGTAACTCAGTAGCTTTTATGTGAGAAAATACAAACAGACAAAAAAGATAAGCTTGCATAAACATGGACAAAGTCAACCATGGTGTCACTAATTTACACAGTCACCAGGCAAACGAATACAATAAAACTTTTTCGTTATTTCTTGACTTCTTTGCGAGACTCACAGTCATATTTGAGTCCATACAGTCCCACAGATAATTTAGATGCTGATGATTGTGTGCTTGATTCATCAGTTTTTGTTTCTGCTTCTGTGATCAATCATCCCTCCTCTGCCTCTACACTGATCCTACTGGTCATGTGCAGACTGCAGCTCACGTTTATGTCACGTTAATTCTGGACAACGTGCACAACCAGCGCACTGACAATTGACGCAGGGGACGCATGGTTGGCAGTAAGTGTATCTCCAGCTTTAAACTGCACGAGTGCCCCTTTAAGCCTCACTGTTGTGGATGTATCATAAGTATTTCAAGCCTGTGTCCATACTTATGCAAAAAATAATAGCACATTACATTTCTGAAACTGTACCGGGATAAAGGAAGGGAGAAGACATTTGTTGTGTGTGATATTTTAGGGCTATAGTCACAACATTTTGTGACTAAGTTAAAGTTACTTTGACAAAAATTTGATGTAAGCAAAGCTGTTAAATCTTGTGATTGAGTGATGGACTCATGTCTCAGCTCATAAGATTGTCATATAATCCACATCAAATGAAGCATCAGTCTCTTAAAGATGCACCAGTTATCAGTTTGCATTTTTTTTAAACAAAATCTTCATAGATAACAGTATTTTACTTTTTTATGTTTCTGTTTGAATAACTAGTTCTAATCTTTCATTTACAACTGGCTATATTTTTAGCATCTATGACAGATTCTATCTTTTGTATTCAGATAGTAACACTTGGATGTTAGTGAAGTATTCCTGAATAATGTATTTGATTATGCAGATCTATAGGGTCAATAATATAAGAAAGAAGATGTGAATATTTATCCCACTTAATCTAAAGTGTCATTGATTGCACTCTGCAGGGAGTTTGAAGTAAAAGATGAAAGTTTGCATGATTGCATGTGTGTGTGTTGGGTGTGTGCATCACAGACTTTTGCGTGTTTTGCAGTGTTCATACTTGCCTATTTTTCTCCGCTTGTGAAGCCTGAAATCAGCTTCTCAGTTCCAGCCTGTCTGCGTTCGGCCTTCGGGCTTCACTTCAAACGGATCCATGTGAATTACAGGATGTAAAGATGGCCATTTGTCTCGATCACTGTCTATCCGTGCACATGTTTGATTAGTCGCCCCCTTCGCCCCCATCAGAGTGTTGAATTTACTGCTAATAGCTGGCTGATGAATGCCATTAAATCACTGGCTGTGTATAAAGATGGACAATGCAGCTCTAGCTATTAAGTGGTACAAAGGTGAAGTCAAAGTACTCCATGCAGCAGGCACTGACATATTATTGATGTCCCATCTCTGTGTGCTAACCAAAATATACTTCTAACCCACAGTTAAAATGGGATCTATAAAATAAGTACAGTCCATGGCGAAGATTCTCGTGTCAGCTTGAAACAAACTTACAGGTCAAAGAATGTTTAAAAGTTTGTTAATTATGTAGTTACGTTTCTTAAATACTCCAACTTTAGAGCCTTTGACAACAGATACTGCTCACAACATCATCTTCAGAGAATTTTATATGAAAATGTTGGCACCATGTCATAGTTGGGGGCAAGCATGGATTTTAAAACTCTGATGCTAATGCTAACAAAATTGTCACATCCATCAAAAACATCACACAGTGTTTATATAAAGTTAAATAATTAAATTATTACTGTTAATTGAATGGGGCAGATATTAATACACAAAAAGGAATACAGTCGGATCATTTTTCTACATTATAAAGACCGGATGATTAATGCCACTGTATGGCCAAAGTGTTAATACACATAACATTTTCAACCTGTTTGAATCCCAGTATTAGAGATGATATCAAAGTTATTAAAACATGATGGATAATACTTAATATTACATCAAGATGTAGGTGTTAATGCTGGTCTAAAGCCATCTAACAGTGTTTAAATAGGTCAATGTAATGTTCTGTTATCTTATTAGATGTTAATATTTTATTTCCAATAGGGAAATTTTTATTTAATGAATTTTGTCAGTCTTTCAGTGTGTGTAATGCTAAAATGTTATGTCTTTTTTTTTCCTTTGTAGAGCAATTTTACCTCTTTTACATATGAGTGTGGGTTTGCAAAGATAAGTTATTTGCAATAACTTGTTATAAACCTATTTTTATACAGTTTGTTTTGTTTTTACAAGGTTCAACATCAGGCTCAGCATCATGAGCATAATAAGCCTTAAGGGTCAGCAAAATTGCATAAGTTATGAAACAGCAACATGAAAAATCAAATATCAATGTCTGATTCATGAGTGAGGACGTAGAAATGTTTGGATTTTAGATGCAACAGGAGACTGTGATCTTCCTCCTGTAAATGGCTTGAAGACAAGGTCTATTCAGATCTGTGCTTTGGTTCTCTTGAAATATGATTTTTTTAAGTGTTTCGTAACACAAAACGGGCCATTTTCCTGAGCTGTTTGTTTGTGCTAACCTGATGCAAATTTTTGTTGCTAGGTTAGAAAAAATGACTTCAGCTCATTTCTTAAGTCACCTTACTTATGTCCTCACACTTCCACTTTATATTTCAAAGTAAAAAAATAAAACAATGTGGAAAACCTTGTGGCTCGGTTCTGCCAGAATATCCTTATGGAGAGCAAGCTAACATGATAAACATATCCAGCAGAGCATGGCTAACGTTAACACTGCTAGCATCGTCAGTTTCTGCTCCTTTTCATATATTAACGTCTTTTATTCTGTACAGAACATGGTTTCACATCACTCTGTTGTTTGCAGGTGTCATCTGACGCAGACTACTTGTAGCTTTTTCTGTATTTTATCACCAAAAATACTTCAGAGCTACTTTGAGCTAAACAATATAACTAATTACCAGGCAGCAAAATGGAGACCCATGCAGAAGTGCCACCACCTGTGGTACACTGGGTGTCCACTTGAAACCTGACACCAAATGGCTGTGTGAGGAAAACGTTTTTACAGCCTTAATTCACAGAACTATAGCCTGGTTCAGAGATCTTGCCAGTTTTTCTTTTATTGAGAATTTATTCAGGATTTCTGGTTTTGGAAACGTTGAGTCATTATTGATTAGATGGCCTAAAGTCCCACCTTAATGCTGCCTTTCTGTCTGTGAGTGCGTTGAGCTAAAGTTTGGCTGAGATGACGTCTGTCCGGCACAACAACGTCAGACGTCATATGGCTTGGTCCACTTCTTTTACAGCCTATGATAAGACACACAGGCCTGACTGGGGGAACGGCAATGACGTCATATCTGAGTTGACGTTCCAGTTATTAACTCAAGTTAATAAACCTTACATTATAATTGAAATAACTTTGGCGCTAAAACACTTTTTTCTAAGATCATGTCTTAGTGGGACTTAAATTAATTTTTCACATTTTGTGGGACAATTAAGAGATAAACACCAACCCATTGGAGCTCCAGCTGCAGTTAGCATAGTTAGCTCTTTACCGACAGTACGCTACAAGACAAATTTGCACAAAACATCACATGTGGACGATGTACAATACTATTAATGTGGTTGACTTTAGTTCAAAAGAACAACCCCAAGTTTATGCACTAGACAGCCATTCTTGTTGATGAACCCGGGCTCCGTGGAAGTATTTCTAGTTTCCCAGAAGGACCTCCGACTTCTGACATAAAGGGAACACTCCATAATTACTCGAGGCTGGTTGTGTATTTCCAGGCTATACTTGAACAATAGGCTGCATGACAGAAGCAAAGAGCCCCAACCAGAGGCTATATTACACAATATTTGACAGACTTTAGTCCACCTGTTAAAGACCAGTTTAAAAGAAAACCAAAACTAGGAGAATACAACAATGTTGCAACTTCACTCCTGAACTGAACCAAATCTGATTAACTTTAGGTGTGAAAGCGACCTCATTGCTTACACCAGGAAATAGCTGATTCTTAAAGCTGAAAATATGGTATTCAAATTGAAAATAAGTGGACATGAGGCCTTCATTATGCAAACCTGCAAAATACAACACTGGGGGGCCAAAGCTGTCAGGAGCTCTGTCAATAATCCTGATACACCCCATGTCATAGCACATAATAATAAGTTAAAACAAAAGTTATTTATAAAATTAGCACTTGTAAGTAATTTGCCATTATAATGATTAACCATTGTGTCAGAAACCATATAAAACTGACTGAAAGTATTATTTTGAGCTTCTAGTTTGACACATCTGTTGACAACTTTAGCTTTCGTTCAGGAGGAGTGCCAACTATTTTGGCTTTACTTTGGTACAGCTGTTATGTTGTCCATCCTTATAGACAGTCTTTGCTCAAGGTGCAGCTTTAAATGTTAAACACCAGCCCTTGGAAGGCTTAGCACTCCTCTCTCTTTGAAGAAGGGTGTTTGTTAAAGAGTGAGGGTACTGAATAGGGTTAAATGTTGTGTATCTGATTCAGCTCCACACTTCACACACCTCGCGCACACACCTCTCTCCCGGGGGACTCCCTCCCCTACATTTCTCCCGAGTCAGGGGCCCTCCCTGCTTACAGAGCGAATTACATCTACAGAGAGGGTCAACCCAGGTTGTGAAGGACTCCAGGAGAGAGGAAAGCATGTGAGACATACTGAAGTGTGGCTAACTCGCGCCCTCGCAGCCTCCCTTTGAAGTCCTGCTTCCTTTTTTGCAATCCCCTTTTTGCGAACTCGACTTCCCTTTAACCTGGAGGCAGAATGTGCGCGCATGTATGTGTGGGAATAATGGGAGTGTGTGCTGGTTTTGAGTCTTTCTCATCGGCTCTGGTCTTTGTGTGTGTAATCATTGTGAAACTGTGATTGAATATCTCTGTACGTCCATTATGTGTATCCGAGAGGAGTAGTGGAGAAAGAACGGGGAGGAGAAAATAGAGGATAAATCAGAGGCCAAATCAATGAGCAGAAGTCCTTGGGCAGAAAGCAATAAACTCCATTAACAAGGTGCAGCCACATTATCTGGGAGGGAGCAGGAAAAGGGATTAATATTGATATAGAAACCAACTGTGTGTTTTATTAGAGCTTTTATTTTTCTAACACTTTGCCCTCTTTGTGAGCCGGGTTGCTGTTCAAGACTGAGGGTGTATATGTGTGTTCGCTCGAGGTGGAGTCCCCTCAACACATCTGCAATGCAGCAGAAAACACAAAAAAGAGAGAGAGAGGGAGGAACGGGGAGGCTCACGTGACAAAAGAGTGACGCTGTCCTCGGACTGATTCTCTCTCCCCCTCTTTTTGTTTTTAAAAAGGAAAGTGCTTCTAGAGTTGGATCCATTCACCCAATGTCACATCCCTAACCATCAGAACAACTTTATTTATTTAATCAAGACTGTTTTTAACCCACAAGCCACATCTCCCCAGCTCACACAGCACCATGCACCAGGACAGTGCAGATGTGGCTGAACAGGGTGACCTTTACTAACAGATCATGGAGGGACTTCACCTCTCATGAGCTCAGTATATTTTAGCAGTGACTTTACACTGTTTGAAATGTTAAAATAATATATGTGTGCACTCTGTCTTTATTTTTGGGGCTCATAAAGACATCATGGATTATGTTCAAAATACTTCCAAATGATAGTACTGTGTTGTTATGACTGAATTCTGTAATGTTTTTATGGACATAATTGTGCTGTCATGTGCAGGAGCGCGCCCAGACTTTTTTTTTAATTATTTTTTTATTCATCTTATTTAATCTGGTAACAAAAAAAATTGTTGAATTGATGCCATAATAACGTATGATTTAATTTACTAAAAGGCCACTTGTGTCATTTTTTTGGCAAAAATAAAAGTCAATGACCAGTCTAAAAGCTCCCCAATATGAAAAAATCCCATCTTTTTTTTTTTGCTTGCACTACCAAAATGCATGCTCAAACAGCTAATTTAAAATTCTTTCCTCTGATTATGTCATATGGGGATGTGCCACCTTCCCCAGATAAAAGATTCTCAGAGCTAGGGGAGTGTTCAGCCCACAGTAGAAGAAAGCCGCAGTAAACATTGGAGCCCATATATCAAAAAGCCGAAGCCCCAGGTTTTACACTAAACAAGTCTGTTATGAGCAGTGCTATAACAGAGGGGATTATAAGAATGCTAAATTCCAATACCTGAGAGGAATATAGGAGGGCAAACCAAATATATATATATATGTATATACATATATATACATACATACATACATACATACACACACACATATGTATATATGTATGTATGTATATGTATGTATATATATATTTATATATATATAAATATAAATATATATATAAATATATATAGACACATATAATATATGTATATATATAAAAAAATTTTTGAAGAAATGTTTTGTTTTTTTTATGAGATAACAAGGACATTTCTCAAGACAAAAACTCATTTTTTCCATGATACTGAGACTACTTCTTCATTTTTTCACAGTAATTAGAACATTTATGGTATCATAGGAAGTAGAGTGTGCTGCCGTAATGACATGCTTTTGAAAATGTCTTATTTAATTTTCTGGGCTTTTTTTTCAGTAATTTGCTTTTGGACATGTAAAGTTAAACTGCAGCATGTTTTAGAAGGCAAATTTGAGCAATTAAACATTTCCCATTATGAAAAGGGGCAATGGTCCTGATGCTGGACCAGCTGAGAACCATTTATTCTGCCTAAAGCCCATTTGCAGAATGTTCAGCCCTGCTCTCTCACCCCCTTCACAAGCTTATCCACTGTTACTCTCCTATCAGTCAAGGCATAAAATGCCCAAAATTATACTTTATAAAGAGGCTCAAATATCAAAGAAAAACAATAAAATTTTGAGAAAAAGTCAAATAGTGAGATCAATGTAGAAATGTTTAGAATCAAGTTGATTTACAATAAAAAGCATAATCAAATGTTGAAGATTAAAACACATTTTAGAATTCAGTCAAAATCAAACGTAGACTTTTAATTTTAACTTTATTCTTGACATTTCATTTTTACTAAATATTGTGATTTGTTATCTTGAAATGCAGTGTGAAAATTAACACTCTTCAATTAGTGTGCAGCTAAGATTTCACCCACAGTGATTCGTGTCATGATTGTTTGTTTGTCAGTGTTGAAAATCAAAATGCAGAGTAAAGGCAGTGGACAGTGTCAGGCATCCTTCATATCTGTGTTCCTTCTGAGATTAGATTTTGAAAATGCTTTTTTATTTTCTTCATTTTTGTGGAATAACCGCTATCGAGTCATTTCCTGACACAGAGGTGTTTTCCAATAATTTAAAATGCTAACATAATATAGTAAAACCACCAGCAACATGCTGCTGAAACAGTCGAATACCTATGCTAGTCTTAACTCCAAATCCACCTCCGACAAGGTTGATAACCAATCACTGTCTTGGATTGTGGGGTGGCCCCTTGGGTTACCAGTCAGCCACCCGTCTGGACACGCCCCTGTATACATGTATACTATGATTTGAAGAGTAATTTTCTGTTTAAATGCATATCTGTGTGTATTTCCAACACTAGGTGGGCTTTGAAGAACAGAGCCCACTCATTTAAGAGAGGAAGAGTAATAACACAAAGTTTTATTGGGTCTCACTCCTCTTCCTCTCATCCCCCACAATCCTTCACTCATCTGTCCAACAAACACCCAATGACTGACCTCTGGACTGCTCATGACCGTCTGTTTCTCCCTAAAACACGCACACAAACACGTCTGCAACTTTGTGTGATTCTCTGATCGATCCTTGAAGGATTTCCTTTTTCCTTCTTTTGCTCTTTTCTGCATGGACGATCTGAAATATGTGACAAAGTCTTCCAAAAAGATTTTAAGGAACTCACCACAATTCCTTCTTTGTCTTCCAAATGCAAAAAGAGTACATCAGTCTTCCAGCTATCAAAGCCACAATGACACTATTTTTGTACAACAAATGGGGCAAAAAATATATCTATATATAAATATATATAAATATATCCATGCAAATGTGGTTGGGGTGCAATAACTCCCCCTGTTGCCAACAAGGTGGAATAACACAACAACTATACGCCATCCAAACCCATGGATCACCTGAGAGAGGAGCTGCTAAGGACTACAGAGAGCCGTGGGACTTGCGGTTTTCAAACTCCTGGGTTGAGGAAGAGGATCAGAAGTGGGCGGGACTTCAAGCATGCATGCGCCAATCATTTACTGGACACCTTCAAAGAAACAGTCTTTACCCTATATTTACTCTTTAGCCCCTTTAACCCTCAACCCTCCCCTTCCTCAACACTCTATTATCCCCAACTCTTGTCTCTGCATTTGCAATATGATCTGTATTTATTTCTATAATAACTTACACAAAGTCAAGGGAGACGTATTATTGGATATAATTGAATAAAACAAACTAATATATTTGTATGATTGTAACCCTGGTCTGATGAGAGTTTTCTTTTCTGTGTGTCTTTCCTTTAACAGAGAGTGAATTCAGGGTCAGACAAGGGCTGCATGGGACAATTAAGCCTTTGACCCCTGAACCCTATTTTGGGTCTCTTACATGCCACTTTTTGTAAAGTACCATAATGAGGGATGCCTTTGTCAGCTTCGTTAAGATGCGCAGGCCTGCTCACAGAAATGGCCCCCTGAAAGGACTCCTGAATGGGCCCTTCTCAAGTATCATTTAATAATATCAATGTGTAGGAAATGCTGGTGGCATCAGAGTTGAATGTCCCTGAAGTGGCTGGCCTGGTTTTAATCCTGTCCCTTGAATAGAGACATACAAAGTCCAAAAATAATGTATATGCAAAAAAAGACAATACCAACATGTTCATGTAGGACAAACATGGATGAGAAGGACTGGGAACATTCACCCTCTGGGCTGCTTTGGTGCTGAAAAAAAAAGACAAAAAAATGTTGCAGGTCTTAGCAAGGCTGAACACGACAGCATTATTGTGCTAACTTTTATATTCAATGTTCCCATACACAAAAATAACAAAAATACAACATATAAAAATTGTACTATTTCAGGAGGAGCAGGTTTACACGGTGAAACAGGCAATGACAAATAAATGATTTTTTTTTTTTTTTTTTCCTCAGCTCTGGTAAGAAATATTGAGTGTAAAGAAATGAGAAATCATGTTCTCAATTTAGCATGGAACATATTTACTAACCTTCACAGGCTGCTACATGACTCTGGACCCTAGAGAGCTTCCCCTTTATCCCCCTTTAGGCCCTGCTGATGTGCAAGCATAAGTTACAGCATAAGCATCTGAATTAGTGACAGAAGCTGGCACAGCGCAGACATTTAAGATTTCCTTTTCACCGAAAAAAAAAGAAGTACACATGAACTTCCGAAGACTGATGCAAATAATACTTCAGCAACTCAAGCCAAAAACTGCTGACTTAATGCCATTTAACTTACATAAACAAAATCAGAGGGGTTTTAGTGCAGAGTTACTGGGCAGTATTATTTATCAATTTTCAGGTAGCAAAATACAGACTGCCATCTGCTGGTGAAAGACAGAAATTTGGAAAAATAAATTTGATCGAACTGTCAAAATAGGTGCTCAGTAGTTACTTCCTATTACATTAGTGTTTTCT
Source organism: Cetoscarus ocellatus (assembly GCA_037902135.1). Lineage (NCBI taxonomy): Eukaryota > Metazoa > Chordata > Actinopteri > Labriformes > Labridae > Cetoscarus > Cetoscarus ocellatus. Next base: position 236,844 of record JBAMNC010001469.1, on the reverse strand, counting down.
CTAGTACAAAGGAAGTCAAAAAAAGTAAATATAAACATAGAGAATAGAATAAAATAATCAAAATGAAATATCAATGAAAGTGTTATTTATTTATTGTTTTTATGTTGCAGAATGTTGCTAGCAGCAAAAATGTTTGGTTAAGTGGAATTGTGGGAAATTTGTTTCTCTTCACAATAACTAATTACAGGAGTAGAGAGTATCTAACTGCATTTAATTATGTTGCTTGAACTTAGCGGGTGTTTGTGTTTTTGTACTTTTAAGCAGGATTTTAACCCAGCAGATTAATTCACACTACTTCATCAGTTTATATTGCAAGTACTGTTCTTATGTTAGCATCTGAGTGCTTAATAAGAACATTAAAGCTACTGCATGGAACTGCAGATTTGCTTTTTTCCCTTAATTTCCTTAATAAATAAATTGAAACACACAGGTTTGAGATTCATATCCTCCTCCTGTGCTTGTTAGTCCATTTATCATCAGAATCAGAATCAGCTTTATTGGCCAAATACGTATGCAACACACAAGGATTTCTGTCTGTTTGTGTCTTTAGTGGAATGGAAGTTAAAACGTACATAAAAATAGAATAAAATAAATAATGAACAGTATATAAACATATAAAAAATAATGAACAGAAGATAAAATATATATATATACACACTCATTTTTAAATTTTACTTTTACTTTTTCTCAAGCATTCTTTTCATCAGAGTAAAAAAAAAAATCAAATAATTAAGTTGAAACCAACTTGCAACATGTGAATCAAGCGAAAATGTTTTGAAGAAAAGACGTTATACTCTGAAATATTCATGATAAAAAATGTGGCTAAACTCGTCATTTAACTGTTTTTCTTGAGTGAACAATAAAAACATAATTTCCTCCTTCCAGAATTTATGTTCTGATTTCCCTGAACTATTCATCCTTAATTCCGTATATTTCTCTCTGGAGCTGTTTTTTATGTTGAAATACATGTCCCATAATGCTTTGCTAAGTAAACAGGATGTGAAACGTTACCATGGAGTTTCTTCAGCGCTCGTGAGCTACATCTTAACTCTTGTTATTTATTAAGATTTTTTTCATAATATATGTAATAATTATTTAGCCACATTAACAATATGTATTTCCTGTTTTCTTCGTTACAATAAATTATATTAAAAAAATTTAATTAAGCAGCTCATTTACTTTAATAGAGGATATGACGTCACGATATAAACTCTTCTCTCTCACAGGTGGTACACGTTCAAGTCAACCTCATCGTCAGCTTTTCCTCCACGAAAGAGAGTAAGGTGAGTAAAATTTATGACAGGGTTTTTACCAATTTAATGAATCAGCGTACTATTTTATCACAAATATGTTAGCTTAAATATTCAACGCAGGCTACAAATGCTGCTACCATTAGCTGTTTTGTCAATTAGTTTAAATGGTAAGGCTAAGCCGAAATGCTGCATATCCTGATTTTGCCTCACACGTAGCTTCATTTAACTTCTTAGGCTTATGACATTCACACGATGCATTTTAATTATCTGGCTGATAATACAAGGAGGGGTTGGGGGGATAATGTGGGGATATTTGAAGTATTAAATATTAAAAACGTGAGTATTGGAGCTGAGAGTCAAACCACTTCTTTACATGCACCTATCCTGGAGAGACAGTCTAATTAAGGTCTAATGAGGACCACCTGTGTGGGTGTCCAAGGCCTACAGGTCTTATGTATTTTTGATCCTGAAGACCATTTTATTCACAGCTCAGCTAAAGCTCCATCATCATTACACCTCAATACATTAACACTGAATCCATGAGGAAAAAAAAATCCTGAATTTGGATCTTCTCCAAAAATTTACATACTGGTGCCATGACTAAAAAAATGTCATCAGTATCTGTAGAGAGCTTTTTTGATTTATCCTGCTCGTGGGCAGACAAAAAACAAAAAAACTGACGAAATCTGGTTTATTAAGTTTTCATCTAAAACTAGGGATGCATGATAACACCAGCATGGTATCAGTACCAGCAAATATGAAAATATCTGCCCTTATTTACCGCTGATATTTTAAAATTATATTTACTGCAAGATTGTGGATTTTTTTGCATCTTAATCTTAAATCTAGAGTATAATATTTTCTGTTAGCTGGTATGTAAAATCAGTGTTTTTGCTCTTAAAAGGGCATATGAAGCTTGATTTTACTGTCAAAAATAAGAATTATATATGCAGAGCTGTAATTTTAAAGGAGATTCATTCAGTGATTTTTATATGTCGTAATCAGCCAAAATAAGTATTTAGATATTGGCAAAAATTCAATATTGTGCATCCTGGACTAAAACAGTGCTAACTAACTGAACCCATAACTTCCTCAAAGGTGTTGCACAAGAATGTGTGTAGGTTCATTTTATATTACTTTTCAAACAATTAAAATTGGTTGTTTTTCACATTTTTTTTCATGTAGATCTCGAGGGTTCTCAATTGTTCTTCAGTAGAACTAGAGGGGGCTATGCCCTTCCTCTCTTTCTGTTAAATTTCTTGTCAATATTTCCACCGTGAAATGTAGGGTTGTGCGACATCTGGGTTTGATATCGGTATCAGCCGATATTGAAATTTTTGCAGATACTTACAGCCGACATATTGGCCACACATATCAGTCATACATCGGCTGGAAAATCAACAAACTACACAAATGTACAGTTTTGATGCACCTTCTAATCACTGCATGGGCACATTTAAAAATCAAGGGTTTCATTTTTGCAGGAGTTAAATGCTGTTTTTCTTGTTTTGCATCTATAAAAAAAATCTGCAGTAACACTGAAAGAAACAAGTCCATTTTTGTGAAGTACAGAGCTTGTGCTCTTGACCAGATATATCAGTATTGGGGATAATGAATTTAAAAATATTGTACATATTTTATATATACATTTTTTAAATGTATAAATGTTGCAGGGACTGGGATTTATATAAACAATGCTGTTTAGAAACTGTTTTAATTATGCATTCAATATTATGGGTTCTTCTCTAAAAAAAAAAATGAAAATAAAAAGTTTTTTAGTAAGTATATATGGTCCTGTTGACTGTGTTGTCACCCATGCATCATGATCACCATGCTCTTGCTAATACACACCCCTAGTCTATCGGGTGTTGCCTAGATGGCTGTGAAACATAGTCCCTTTATATGAAACAGTCCATCTTCTCTATTTAACTTTTTCATCTAAAAAAAAATTAAGTGCTTATATAAGTCTTTTTACCTTGGCTTGATTTTACTGGAGCTGTAAATTGGCAGACTTTTGATTTGATCCATTGGACGGGTGGATGTTTATCTCCAGAGCTTAATCAGTGTGATTAGATGAAGCTAAGAGTGGGAAACTTCGATGGAGTCACTGTAGAATAAGATATTCATCTCCGTATCGACCTAAAGCCTTATTGACATATTGTTTCAGGAATATTAAAATAGTTTCACACGATGAGATCACTATATTACTCTGACCCTGTTGCATGTCATCTGTTTCTTGTTACAGGAGAATAACCCTTCATGAGAAGCTATCAATTTAATGTAACTCACCTCCTCACTTCTTTATTAAAGTGTAATCTGTCAGGGTTGCTCAGGGAGAGATCCTGTAATTTGAGTCACTGCCAATAGAGGCTTTATACACTCCCTCATGACCACTGATTTGATGCGTGTCGCTGGCTGCTAGCTGTTAATAGTTAGCTTCTATGGTAATTAAATTGGAGGCAGGCCAAATGGCAGTGACAGTGGATCATAAATTAGCGTGGCGTGGACGGCTGCTGAATGTAACTGAGAGCAGAGTGGCGTGGGGAGCTGAGCAGAGGGAGAATAGGGACGTTTTACTGCCGAGCCTTCAGAGAATACATCCGAGCGGGGCAGTTAAATGGGTTGATCAACTTAGCGTTATATTGTAGGAATAATGGCTGTTGTGTCACCTCTATATGTTCTGTTATCACAGTGAGGGCCATGCATTCCTGAACATCAGGTCGAATTTTATTCCACAGCTACAAGGACGGTGTGTGAGATCTTCCTTGATCAACTGCATAATCATGAATTGTATGGAAAATACATGTGGTCAGTGTTTGTTGTTTTATGCTTCATAATCTCAGAAAACATCGTTGGAATACAATACAGTGCAAAACCTCATACAGGAGGGATTTTATGATATATCACAGCACTGTGATTAGGGCGAGTCATCATGTTTAAAGTCTATTTGTTTTTATTATAAGATCTGAAAAAATTAGGAGCATAAAGGGATACGGTAGCATGGGTCAACTTTATTTTCACAGTGACAAAAATGATAATAAATGAAGCAGCAAGCATAAATCCCTGCTACCAATGTGTGGCAAGAGTGTGAACTACAATACAAAACAAATGTCCTGAATTTTGATCAGTTAGTTACTAGTATAATATTGATATGGTGATATAACATATTAATACAGTATCACACCACAAAAAATGGTGATATTGGTATATTGATGTTTTCTTACACTCCTTTTAAACAGAATAATTCCCTTTTAAAGAAAATTATTACCAAAGAGGTCAATGATAGGACTTATTTTTCCTATAATCCAGATCAGGACCTCATTGGGAGCATGTTCATCTAATAGAAATCTATTTCAAATAAAAATATATTAATTTTCTGGGTACCATTAACCCCCGTTTGTTTTTTTTTGTTTTTTTCAAATTCCTGCTTGCCATTAGGACTCTCTAATATTAATCACCTTGATACTGCTAAACACAAAAAATAGCTCTTTAAAGGCAAGCTACAATGTTTATCCATCTATCTATCTATCTATATACATATATACATATAACATTATATTCTGCTTACACTGAGCTAATTTTTAGCTCAGTGTAAGTATTATTTAGCAGTCTAAGAATTAATATAAATTTACTACATGTAAACTACATTTTTTTTGTTTTGGATTATCACTGCATGGGATATATCAAAATTGGCAGCAACACTGAATTTTATGCATCATAACTTTGTGTGTACTGTTATATACTCATTTGTAAAGTACAAAAAAAATGTACTTTTCATAGGGTGGCTATAAAAAAAATTGTACATTTATATTTCCAACTCTTAGGTTTGATTATAAAGCAACATCAGTCCTCATCATACACATCAAATGCACTTGAATTTCTAAAGATTTCAACCTTTTAAATGCCAGGTTTTTGTCATAATACCACCATATTTTCTGATTATATTAAAAAAGACACCAGGAAAATGAATTATTAACAGTACACTACATGTAAAGTAGATTTTTTTTAGTTTGGGATCATTACAGCCTGAGATATGTCACTGATTAAAGCAATATTGTTTTTTACTTGAATTTTATTTTAATTCAAAGTCAACATTTATCATATAAACATACAAATCAACACACAAAACAACTCCAGAATTCAGTGGAATACCTCAGTTATTTTTCGTGGGGTTTTCATGTCTATCTGCTTCAGGAAGTTTTACTGGTGTCTCTGCGAAGAGTTTTGGAGGCCGTCCATTTACTCCATTTCTTCCCAAATTGTATTCTCAAGATATGTGTAAGTTTTTCCATATCATAGATCTCATCCGATTTTCTATCAGAGTCCCTGAGAAGGAGAATCATCTTTATACCATATCCTGCTTTCTTGGCAGCTACCAAAAAATATTTTCACTGCGTACATTATCCTCTGTCTGATCACCAAAATACAGCGCTGTAAAAGTCTTTGGTGATGCATAGTGAAATACATCCTTCATCATCTTCTATGCAACATCCCAGGACAATTTTGTAACATTCCCAGAAAATATAAATATGACCAGTATTTGTCACTTCACAAAGTCTCCGTGTCTGTTGTGATTATTAAATATTTTTAGTTTATGACATTCTAAAAAATCTAGTTGTGTTTTCCAGTCAGACTCTTTCCACACCCTGAAGTTGGTCTGGTGAATAATACAATATAATACAATATAATGATATAAAACAATATAATACAGTATAAACCCAATCCTTTGTTAAATTTATTTCTGTCTCTTTAACCTATTTTTCTTTAATTTAACATGTAGAGGTTGCTCAACTTTGTACAAGTCCCTGATACATCATTGATATAGTTTTACTCGTCTGACTTCCGTATGAGCATCAGTGATTTTTAGACATTGAATTTTGTGTGCAATGTCAAATACTCACTCTGTTTCACATTATTAAAAGGACAACATCTGGTGGAAAGCAGAAAAATGGTCAGTTTCAAGGCAAAAACCCAGATATATAATAAAATGCATGAATTATGCTTTAATGAAAGCAAGATTAAAAAATGCAGTTTGAATGGGTTTTAATGTCACATTTTTGCACGTAATAGTAACACTGTTAAATGCAGTGGAACAGATAGTAACACTTGTTTGTACACAGTGTATTTTAGACTTACTCTAGGAGCTGAGCTGGACAAAACAAGGTCAATGAAAGAAAAAATAAAAATCTTGCCAACATAATGCCATATGCATGAACACAGCCAAAACTACTGAATGACAAGACTGAAAACTGTGTGAAATGTACGAAACAGTCTCTTACATAGGTCCAGCATGCTCAGGACAGAAACGGCCAAAAAAAACTGCTTTATGGGGGAAAAAAGTTAACTTTAATATTGTATTATTGTTTCCAAAATAAATAAATGAACACCAAAATGCTTGATTTGTTTCACATTTGCTCTAAAATAAATGTTTTTCAGTTTTGTATTTAACGACTGAAACCCTTGTACCTATTTGGCCTCTCCTTTGAGTCACATCAATGCGCTGTGTCTTATCTATTCTTTTTATTTTAGCTTATCTATGATGGACTTATTGGACCCCCTACAGGACCCCCTGTTGGCTCTTTGGCCACAGTTTGAGAGGGAGCTCTGTGTAACGGCTGCCTGAGGGGTGAACTGTGACTCACACCCCCCTCCCCGTGGATGTAATCGGAGCAGACAGCAGTTGGCCAGGCCGGCCTGACTGACAGACAACAACAGCCCAAACCAACCAAAGCAAAACTTCCAGAGAGAAGGTCCAGTGAGCTGCAGTGGAGGAGAAACAGAAGAACAAACCGACAGGATTAATGAGAGATAATCATTACTGAAGAGGAGAAGCCCTGTTTGGAGTCATGGGGGTCGCCGTTAAAAGCCTGAATCTGCTTCTGCTGGCATGTTGCCTGTGTAGCCTGAGCTCACTGGGAGGTAAGGCACAAGCTAACACAATATCCCGTGTAGTGTAGTTGTGGCAGTTGTGGTAAACTTCATACAGTAGTGCTGCGCTAAAGTCAAATATGACGTGTAACTTACAACACAAAGCAAATCCGAAGGTCCAAGCAGCAGAGGCAATGTGAGAAAACAAGAGTCAGTCTTTACTTTATCAGCAAGAATACAAATGTACGACTCTGAAAAGGTGCTGACTTTAGTCCTTGATACTCGTCACACCATTCAGCAGAAGTGTGGCTAATGGAGAAGACAAATCTGAAAAACTGAACCAACAGATCATGAGTTATAATCAATTCTGGACCAGCCCATGTAACATCAAACATAAAGCAACCATGACCTCTAAAAAAGACAAATGCTATAAAACTGTTATTTAACACAAACGTTTTTCAATGTCTTCTCCCTCTCCTGCATCACCACGCCACTGCATTTTAGTTTTCCACTAATCAAGCAGTGCAGCAGGTCTTCTTTGGACAGGTGTCTCAGAACCTCTGTCATTCTTTCCTTAAATTCTCACAGACTCAAAACATGGTCCTCTGAGCTCAGATTTGATCTCAGGAAAATGGAAAAAAGTCTCACAATTCTTGGTCAGGTGAGCAAGAAGGTTATCAAGCTCTGTGATTAGTTTTTGGGCCATGAACTGCTTTACCGGGAGTTCAGTGTAGGCTGGAGTGTTGTCTTGATAAAGAATGAAACCATTTCTCCACAGCTGTGGACTCTTTCTTCAGATTTTGTCTCACAGCTTTTCTAGGACCTGTTTGTAATAGTGTTAGTTGACCATTGACCCTCCTGGAGCCCACTCCTCCAAAATGATCCCCTAAATGTCAAAGAAAACATCATCATGGCCTTGAGTTTAGACTTGCTTTGTCCTGCTTTCTCCATTCTTGGTGACAGTGGTTTTCTCCTTCTGATATTTTGTCTCAGGATTGGAAGATCCAGGTTTTATTGCATGTAGTCAATCAGGTTTTCTTTCATTTGTTCCAAAATGTCTCCACCAATGTACTTTTTTCATGCAGAATTTGCTGAACTGTCTTTTTATTAATAGAGACCATTTCTGCTCTCATTCTTATACAGAGTCGTTGCTTGTTTCGAGCAGTTTGTTGAATTAGTTGGATGTTTTCATAAGTTTTTGATGTGGACGGTTACCCAGGACCTCCATCTTCTCTGCCTCCACAAAATCTTTTGTTCCTTCCAAACACATGTACATGTGACAGAAGGTGTTCCCCACACACCTCATTAATTATACCGACAGATTCAGCTGTTCTGTTCAATTTCTCCCAAAAATTCAATTGAATGCATTGCTAAACTATTAAGCTAATCACGTTTGATCAGTAGCTAGCCGTGAACTATGAACCCCACTTCATGCGACTGTGAACCACATGGTTTTCTTCTAAAAAGCACACTCTCATTATTTAAAAGCCATAGCTTGTATTTCTGGCAAAAATTGTTGTAAATCCACTTTCTCTAAAGCGGGGTACACACATAAAGATTATTGGGCTGTTTTTGTCCCGACTTTCCCCCTTCCCGACCAAGGACGGCATACGCCAGATTATCTAATGCTTTATAAGATTATTTTATAAGATTATCCTGTGGTCTGAGATGTTAAGAGTGAGTTTGTCCCGATAATCGGCTCTGAAACAGGTCGGGGCCGACGATCGCAAATATTAAACTTGTTCAATATTTATGACCAAAAATCGTCATGTGTGTGGAAATCCGACGACTCCCGAGTCATGACTCTGTGAATTGTGACATGGAACAGAATGTAGCCAATCAAGAAGCGAGCTGATGTAGGAACAAGGAAGCAGGCGTAAATAAAAACAAGCATGACCGACCTGACACGAAGTTCAGTGGACCTCAGAAACTGAGGACCAGGATTTTCTCCAGTCTTTTCTTTTACTTAGTTCGTGACTTTTCTGTTAAAAATAGTCCCAAGACCACCATCATTCCCTCTTCTCGTTTGTCCTCTCCCATGTTGCGTGTTGTGTTTTCCGGTTGTTGCTGTTTTTCTTCTTCTTTGTTTTGGTTTGATCACGCAGGATTTCTGTCTTGGAGGACTAGATTCTAGATCGGTGGTGGGACAGGATGGTTATGTGTGTGGTGTGCTGTGTTGAGATTATCGAAGCACACCACACACAGCACGATCAAAACTGTTCAATGCCTGATTTTTTATCTTCATGTGCAGGGTCTCTAACAGATAAAAAGTCTCTTCAGATTTAAAAAATCCTCATGTGTAGACCCTGCTTAAATCTGAAAAACACGCTTAAACAATAACCTGGGAGATTTGGTTGGACCCAACACTTGTATTCACACACAGGTCCAAACTGGACGAGGGGTTTTGTTCATGCTCCACAGTTTCCGTGCAGGGCTTTGGCCTGAAGGTTAATTTGCAGAATGTGTTTCATACTTTGGATATCACCAATAGGAAGATGGCGTACATTTCATTTGTTCTAAAAGTATTGCATGGAGAAGTGTTTCTCAGATGGTGGGGCAGGGCACTCTGGTTAAATAGGATGGAACTTTCACTCAATATTCCTAATTAAGCCTTGAGATTTCAAATACATCATAGTTTGGTCTATAGGTGTTTTTCTGTGAGTAGTTCCCTCTGTAAGCGGTCTTTTCCTGAACATCAGCTTGACTTTTTTATCAAAATAAATGTCATTATTTTACAATACTGTCTTGCCCTTTATCTCATTTGAATAAATCTCAATATATCTTATAAATAAATATAACATCTCCAGCCCTAAATCCTTTATCAAAAAGGCTGTTGAAGAGCAAAGCTTATAGATGGACTTTCACATTTGTATTTTATTGTCATATTCCATAAAAGACCACATCCTTCAAATCCTCATCACTGACCTTTAACGGGGTCTTATGTCTCCGTATTTTATTCTTTATTGTTTACCCAAAAGTCTTATTGGAAAAAAAAGGCCCAACAACATCAGTACACAGCAGCATACAGAGTCCTGGCCTGGCCCATCAGTACCCGTGCTCTCCTGTGCCAAGCTAATGGAGGCTCCTTGCTTGGTGATCGCTGTCATTTATTCCTGTCAGGTCAGATCCTGCGGGCCCACAGCTACGCCAAATGTGATGAATGCCATGTCGCTGGAGCCGCTGATTATAAATGCTTTTAACCTTCCAATATGGGGGGAGAAAAATAGTTGGAAGTTAAACTGAATATATGTGTCGGGGTGAAAGCCTTTGGGTCAAGACTCATCGTCACATCTACCAGGAATTAGTCTGCAGCCAGAACACAAGCACGTGTGTGTGTCATTCATATGTTGATGCTTTTTACTGAGACTGAGGGACTGATTTTATTATCAGCTAGGACCCGGGAAAAGTGTCTTTTAAGATGAATACTATATATATTTTTGAGCAGGATTTATGGTGAAGCTACCGGGCCTGGTTCTCATTGAAAGACTGCTGACTGTAAGAGCCTCTGACTCTGATATGCTTATTGACCACCAGATAATCTGCTTCAGATTGTTAGTCTTAATCACAAATTGACTTCAGTACATTTAATTTAACTTGAGGTTTTTTTTTTTTTATATTAATAGTAAAATCAGCTGATGTGATTCCTGTTTGGTATAACGGCGTGATCAGATCAGATGTTGAAAACAGTAATTTGGTGGTTTGTGGTTTCCTCGTCTGTTGGCCGGAAATATGATGGAGGATCAGTGCCTGTACTGTTTGATACCACAGGATGGAAAAGTCACAATAAGGAATTTACCATTTTCAAACCTTGTGTGTATAACCATACAGAGAATTTTGACAGCCTCAGGACTCTGGAATGTTGCCAGTATTTTTTTTACATTAAATACCAGTTCAGACTATTTTGGCTCAAGGCACCGAATGCCAAGCCAAAATCTCAAGGCTCGCCTCATTCAGGTCCATACAAAATAGCTTTTTAAATCATGTTATAGTATCTTATTAAGGATGGGAGGATTGATTTCAAGTATCAAAGTATTTATACTTTTAGGGGTACTCTTTTGGTATTGATCACTCACCTATCCAAATCACTGAGTTCTGAGTTCAAGTCACTTTCGTGGCCACAGGTTTATAAAATCATCACCTGGACATGCTGACAGTTTTTACGAACATTAATAAAGAATGGGTCGCTCTCAGGAGCTCAGTGAATTTCAGCGTGGTACCGTGATAAGAGGCCACCTGACCAATAAGTCCAGAGGTGACATTTTCTCACTACTAAATTTCCCACAGTCAACTTTTAGTGGTATTATAACAAAGTAAAAGTGATTGGGAACGACAGCAACTCAGCCAGCTACAAACCTCCTAACTTCATGTGGCCTTCAGATTAGCTCATGAACAGTGCAGAGAGCTTCATGTAATGGGTCTCCATGGCCGAGCAGCTGCATCCAAGCCTGACATCACCAAGTGCAATTTGGGTGCAATTTGGGGACAGCCCCTTCCTGTTCCAGCATGACTGCACCAGTGCACAGAGCAGGTCCATAAAGACCTGGATGAGCCAGTTTGATGAGGAAGAACTTGACTGGCCTGCACAGAGTCCTGACCTCAACCTGACAAGAACACCTTAGGGATGAATTATTGCAGAGACTGTGAACCAGGCCTTCTCGTCCAGCATCAGTGTCTGACCTCACAAATGTGCTTCTGGAAGAATGGTCAAAAATTCACATAAACACGTCTAAACCTTGTGAAAAGCCTTCCCAGAAGAGTTAATGCTGTTATAGCTGCAATGGGTGGGCCAACATCATATTAAACCCTCTGGATTAAGAATGGGATGACACTCAAGTTCATATGTGTGTCAAGGCAGACGAGTGAATACTTTTGGTAATATAGTTTATAAAACAGCACTCAGCTGCATGGCAGGCTTACACACAAGCACATAACACAGTTTGTTACAAACTAAAGTGGGAATGACAAAAAGAAAACACAATTGTACGCATTGCTACTCTCTTCAAAATATTTTCAAGTCACAGTTTAGTTTAAAAAAATGTCAGTGCAACATGTGCCTATGTGTTTCATGTAATTGTTTCATTTGTACTTTTATTTCTGGAATAATCAATTCATCAGAAAAACAAACTTTATTCTTCAATGGTGGAATAGCTACAAAATGTATTTTCTATAGATCAAGAATGAAAACTGCATGTTTCTTTTATGTGCTTTTGGAATAACATCATATTCACAAATGTTACAAATGCTTTATAGGAGATGTTTGTGTTGGTATCGGAACAATTACAGCAAAAGGTATCGAATCAGTTTGAAAAAATCTGATCACGCACCAATATGTCTTACCTGTTTGTTTTTTCTCTACAAATGTCTGAGAAAATATGACCAACAACCAGATTATTAATTACCAGCAAAGAAATCCTCCACTAACATGTAGAGTAAATTCAAAACTCTTTCATTAAGTATGGTTTTAAAGCCTGTTGGTTTATTTTGGAAGGATGAGGCGGTCTTTTTATTTGAAGTCTTGCAGTTTTTATAACCCAACCAGACCCGTTCCTGCTGTCTCCTGCTGGGTGACATCCTTGCGTATTAACTAATTCTGTGAAGCATCTGCTCACTCTGCACTTTTGACTGAGCCTCTGAGCTTGAGGGCTCATTGTTGCTCAGATCTGAATGCACAGCACACCTTGACTGCCAGTCAGTAAGCCTCAGCCTCGGGTGCCATCAGGGTGATGGGTTTGCAAAAAAAAAAAAAAAAAATACACCAAGCAGAAACTTTGGTTAAAGTGTCAGGATGTGAATAATAAGCAGTTAAATAGAAAAGCCAGAATTAAAGTTCCTTCCACCAATCACATGGCCTCTTTTTATATGTTACAGGTGCTACTGAGATGGAGAACTCTCTGATGAGGTCTCTGTTTTCAGCCTACAACCACACGGTGCGGCCAGCAGAGAGCCTGGAGAAACGGGTGGTAGTTCGAGTGGGGATGGTTCTCTCCTCTTTTGTTGGACTGGTGAGTCAAAAAGCTGAAGACTTTTTTAATCAACTTAGAGGCAGAAGAGAGGAATACAGCAATAGTCTGATATGTTAGATAGAGCACTTTAAACTGTTGTAGATTAAGAAGTCCATGTGTGAGATGACTCAGTGATGACAAATGACCCAGAAACTGTGACATCAATTTCTATGGGAGATAGTTTTTTAAGACAATAAAAGTGTCTTAAGGTGTTGTTCTTCTTCTTTACACAACAAAACAATCCACTTTTGGTCTAATTATTGAAGCAGACGTTGTGACATTATGTGTTTTAGGTCACATGACTCACATTGCACATCCCTTTTATGCTACATTTGCACACCAGCACATCACAGTCTTTATAATGTTCAGTCCGTATTAAGTTGGTGATGTATTCTAGTGCACGAGGTTTAACATGATCTTAAAAAGACTCTCCCCTTTTCTCTCTCCTGGCCTGCGTTGTCATGTAGTGGTAGCACGAACAACAACACCTTATATCACATGTTGTGTGTCATTCATCATATTTACCATGAATTATATACGGCACGTTCAAAATGAGAAAGAACACAAGCTTTTTGTGTGTTATGGCCGAGCGTGATCCACAGTGTGTGTGCTAATGATATGATCAGGTATCTTGTCATTTCTCTGAAAAGCATTACGTTTATTTACCTCAATTTGACACATCTTCAAAGTCCATGTACGAAACGCTGCCTGTTAAATTCCTTTGAAATGTGTCTGATGGCAGGGAGAAACCTGAGCAGATGTGATGTTCAGCATCAGTAGGGGCGGGTATGAGGGCCATAGTGTCCTGTAATGAAAAACAGTTTAAACAAAACCAAAAATGTCAGTTCATGTAGTTTTCTTAGTGACTACTCATTCAAAAGAATAAATACAATAAAATAAAACAGTGAAATGATGGAGGCCATTGTTTATTTTGTGAAGGATGTGATACTAGAAACACAATAAAGAGGTTTGATTAGAGCTGTATTTCACTCATTTACTCAGAAAAGTTTCCTGCAAGTCTTTGTACAAATGTATGAATCTGTGAAAATTTTGAATTTATGAAACTGCAGCTACATGTTATAAGAGTCGAGTTTTGAAAGAAAGTTACGCACTCTTTGGAGCTAGACTTTATCTTTCGCACACGTTTATTTATTTCAAGACCCCATGTAAATCACCTGTCATTAAAACAAAAGTTTTTCAGAAATCTTTCAAAACTTTTTTCCAACTAATAATTCTTATTAAACAAACATTTTGAGCAGGAATTTCAAACTAAACTCACCTTTTTATAGCCAAATCTGAGCCGCTCACGGGGCTTCTCTGAGGGTCAGAAATGAATCAAACAGAACATTCAACCACCATAATTATTTTTCCTGTTCAGGAATTAGAGTAAATAGCCATAAATTGACAATGTAATCAAGAAATAATAAAGTTCTTAAGCATTTATAGTTTTTTAACATTAAATATGAAAATTCGTGGATATCAATTATAATTATATTTTAGCATTCAAAATGTAATTTGTTAAAAAGCTTCTACATACTGGTGTATTAACCATTACAGAAACATAAAAACATACTTTGGAAATGACCAGTGCTGTTTATTTAGGGCACCTATAGCCTTAACCTTACTCTGGGTGGTGGTCTAATAAATTTAAGCACTGTAGCACAAAGGCTATAAAAATCAATGCACCTCACATGTATTGAGTGTCCTCTACCAAATAAATGAAAAATGTATATAAATACCTCTAAAAGTTCTTCAGAATTCTTGAATCTGATTTTGCAAAGTGTGCAGGAACAATGTAAGAATGTTTTTTATAACTTTGTCTGACCCAGTGAGCCGTTAAAGTTGCTGGATCTTACTTTTGAGGCTGCATTATCCCTCCCCCTTAAAGCCTGAGCAGGAGGGTTGAAGAAAAGCTTTAATTTTTTTCTTTTATTAGACTAAATTTCTTTTCTCATATGAACCTCTTTAGTCTTTCTCAATGTTTCAATGAAAATCAAAGGCTCCATTTGTTCTGGAGTGACTTAGCTGCAGGTCAGAGCCTCACACAACAACTCTGAGGGGAGATTACAGACTCATTTTATAAATGTTATATCTTTGCCAGCAGCTGCTTCTGCATTTTGTGTATGATAACTAATGTTGCCTAAATAAATCAAGTGTAGAGGATCGCAAAGCTTCAGACACTTTTTGTACTTTTTTTCTGATGAATCTATTTGGGTCCTAAAAGCCAGATCAGTCTTAAAGGTTTTCATACAAAGAGGGAACTGTAGCAAAAGGTTCCTGTGGTCACAAATTAATAAAAATGTTCTGTCATTCAGAATTGATTATCCAGATTAATTTCACAGAACATGCCATTCAGTGGTTTACCTCTTAACTGGCAGGACACAATGCATGACTGTTGATGGCGTTAAATCTTCCTGCTTTGTTAGTTGCACTGGGGTGCCACAGGAGTCTGTCCCTGGGCCAATTCACTTTTACCCTCACTGAGGATCGCTATATCCCCCAGTGAGGGTGAAACCATCTGTGAAGTTTTTGCACCTAAGCATTGTCCACTATCCAAAACTGGTTAACTGAATCATGTCTTCTGTTGAACACAAAAAAAGCAGTCTGTGTGATGTTCTGTCAACTCCACCAGCTTTTAAATGATGAGGAGCTTGTCATAACAAATGGATTCAAGTACCTTGGAGTCACCCTTGGCCCTCGTTAAACATTTAAAAGGCATGTAAGAAAACTCTGCAATTCCATGTTCATCACCAATCATACGGTGATGTACATGAACTCGCACTGTCCCCTCTGGCATAACTAACTAATAAATAAATACATAAATAATCCTCTTCACATTGCACACTGATTATATGTTTGTTGGACTCGGCAAAAGTAAGGGTTTTAAATACCAATATTTAGACTTTCCCCTCCAGATGTGTTGAAACAAAAAAGGATAAATAAACCAAAGTAGGTCAGTTAAGGAGTTTGAAGTGGGCCGTCTGGACACGAAAGCTCCCATGATTCTCCTCTTTTATTGCTTGACATTTCATTGACATTTCTCTGGGTTTCATTCCTGTAACATCTGAGCCTCCTCTGCCTCAGGAGCAGCTCTGGCCCTGATAGACACACATTTAATAATCCAGTCAGATTTCTCCAGACAGATGTCTCCATAAAAGCTTGAAGCTCCCCCATGCTGAGGCCCTATGTACTCTGGAAGTCCCGCATGACAGGATGACAAAATTCAGCAGTTTTAGCTTAAAATACAGCGAAAATGTGGTGCTAGTTTTTTATTCAAAATGCATCCAGGAGGGATGCTGTGAGCAATTTAGCTGAACAAAAAATCATGCAACTTCTGTGAACTGAGGACTACCGGGAACTCTTTTTTTTAATCGCATCTCCTGCATTAAAAAATCAAAAACATGCACACATTTGAACACACACTGACACACAGCAGGTTTATCTGTGTCCCCTTGACTCTTCTCTGCAGCACATGTATGGGCACAATAACACACACACACACACACACACACACACTCATGAACATTGTCACATTTGCATACACAGCTATACCGGGCATGCTCCTTACACCACCACTCAAGGTCAGTCTCACTCCGGAGAGCAAGTCACATGGGGCCTGATAAGTTCTGAAGTGGAACGATCTTGAAAACTGACCCACTTGGATGCTCAGCCTGCCCCCTCCTCTCTGCCTGGAACTGTTCAGCCGCAATATTATTATGACCCTCCCCCACCAACCTAAAGTAAACTCAAATATCTGTTGGAGGAATGAATAGGAAGAAAAGTCAGATCTGGACAGTGTTTGCTGAATGGCAGCAAAAAGTTAGTCAGTGTTCCGTAACCAGATAACCAATGGTCTCCACGGTAGAAGAAATATGTCAGCTTTAATAAGATTCATCCATTATACTGCTTATCCCTTTCAGGGTCGTGGGGGGCTGGAGCCTATCCCAGCTGATGCTGGGCGAAGGTGGGGGTGCACCAGTGTTAATATTAACAGCACTTTTTAATTTAGTTTTAGTCTTTTGCATTAAATATCTTTTAGTTTTAGTCATAATTTAGTCATCTAATTTTTTTAAATTTTAGTCTAGTTTTAGTCGATGAAATCTACTGTAAATTTAGTCATCTGAAATATGAAGTGTAAAGGGTAAGGGATTTTTTATGTTTCCTTGAATTTCTGAAGTCATGTTTTACACTTGAGATAAAATGAAGCTTCTAATAACCCTTTATTGAACACTAGTAAAGTTTGAATGTATTAAAAGAAACAAAGTTAACTTTTGGGTGACATGTAGTCACTTTTATTTAGGCTACCTGGCAGAGCATCTCAGTTACAACACCAGAGCTGACAACAAACAGTGAACCTGCTCTACATGAATATATCAGTATCAGTATACAGTTATGTTCATAATAATAGCAGTGTGTTTAAAAAGGTGAGTAAACCTCAAAATTCTTCAAATAAATTTTATTTTAATGCACACAAATGCATTGGGGACACTGCAACTTCTATTTCAGAGCACGAAAATTGGAAAAAGTAATTGAATTTGATAATATTTTACAGAAAGTCAAGAAATATAATGTTCAAAAAAATAGCAGTGTTGACATCTTTATTTACAAATTCAAAAATGTAGTGTATAGACTAAGAATTGCTTGATGATTCAACTTTCCTGAGAATCATAAACTAATATTTAGTTGCATAACCACGGTTTCTGATAACTGCTTCACATCTGTGGTGCATAGAGCCTACCAACTTCTGGCACCGGTCAACAGGTATTGAAGCCCAGGACAATTGTACTACGTTCCATAATTGCTCTGCACTTCTTGTTTTTGCCTCATGAACAGCATTTTTTATGTCAGCCCACAAGTTTTCTATGGGATTAAGGTCCGGGGATTGTGCTGGTCACTCCATGACTTGGATTTTGTTTGTCTGGAACCATGATTGTGCTTGCTGGTGTGTTTGGGGTCATTGTCTTGTTGAAACACCCATTTCAAGGGCATTTCCTCTTCAGCATACGGCAACATGACTTCTTCCAGTATTCTGATGTACTCAAACTGATCCATGATCCCTGGTATGTCATAAATAGGACCAACACCATAGTACGAGAAACATCCCCATATCATGATGCTTGCACCACCATGCTTCACTGTCTTCATTGTGTACTGTGGCTTGAATTCAGTGTTTTCAGGTCGTCTGACAAACTGTCTGTGGCCCTTAGACCCAAAAAGAACAATCTTACTCTCATCAGTCCAGAAAATATTGGACCATCTCTTTTTAGCCCAGTCAATGTGTTCTTTGGCAAATTGTAACGGCTTCAGCACATGTCTTTTTTTGAACAATGGGACTTTGTGGGGGCTTCTTGCTGGTAGCTTGGCTTCACATAGACGTGGTCTGATTGTTACAGTACTCACAGGCAACCTTAGATCTTCTCTGATCCTCCTGGAGCTGATCATTGGCTGAGCCTTTGCCATTTTGGTTATTCTCCAATCCATTCAAATAGTCGTTTTTCTTTGTCTTCCTCGCCTTTCTGGTTTTGGCTGCCACTTTAAAGCATTTGATATCATTTTAGCTGACCAGCCTATCATTTTCTGAACTTCTTTATAGGTTTTCCCTCTTTTATTAACTTCTTAATCAAAGAACGCTCTTCTTCTGAACAATGTCTTGAACGACCCATTTTACTCTGTTTTTCAAGGACAAATGCACAGCCAGCATATGCAGCGTCAGTTGCCTTGATCCTTAAATAAGGGCCACCTGTTTAACACCTATTTTTTTTCACACAATCAATTACCTCACTAATTGAACTCAGCACTGCTATTTTTTTGATCACGCCCCTTTCAGTTAATGATTCAGTTTCACAGAATCAGCAGCATGCACGTCATGCCTGTTGGGTCTGTTGGTTTTCTAAACCTTTACTAAACCTTCTAGAAACTTGCAGTGTAGAAGTTTAAATTCTAACAAAAACAGTGATTTATCTTGCTAAAACATAACTGTATATCATATAAAATAGATTAGAGCATAAAAGAATTTAAGTAAGCAGGTTGCAACATGCAGAGTCCTTAAGATATATAAACTTCCTTATGAAGGAAAAAATAAAAAAAATAAGTAAAGTACGGCCGTGAACAAGGCCAATAAATTTACACTTTTAACATTAGCAATATAAAATATTTCTGAACCTAATTTTGCAGATGCTGATATTTTTCGTGGAGAGCACCAAGTCTTAACATTACCAAAACTCACTTGTCTCGTTTAGTATGAGTACATTTATGTGAGGAGCAGATGTAAAACATTTAATTCTTGAAATGGTCAAATTCTTGATTTTACATGTACCCATGCAGTGACAAGGTGAAGCATTGTCATACATTTGTTTGCTTTGTCTTTAGTAGGGCAGATATATCGGATATAAATGGCTAATATGCATAGCCATGTCAATAGAAATCTTAAATCTTGGCTGATACTGATTTTAAATTGTTTTGTCAATATCCACAGATACTAATATCATGCTGATAATGTTATGCTTCCTGACTTGAAAGAAAAAAACTATACACTATAAAACCCTTGATAGTTTTTCAAGAATGAGTGGCTTGAGATGGAGATTAAAATGGATCCATTTCTACGTTCTTTAATCAGAAACACCTGAGCTTATCAATACTGCTCGGGTCTCACCTCTCCTGTCACACAGCATCCTGCTACTTGCTTAAAAAAACATTAATTAGTATTTGCGGGGAACAAGGTCCAAACACATCAGCATTGTGCATCAGAATAAATGTAAATGCTGCTCCTGCCAGGCTGAAAAACAACAGTCCCATTAGTAATAATCATATAAAGCAGATCAAGAAAACATAATCCAGTGTAGAAATCCACGTTGAAATCTGAAAAACAGAAGTTGAACTTAAACTCTTGTAAGGTTACGTTGTGATATTTTCAAGGTCAGATATTTTTGTCTTGTTTATAGAAGTGCCTTATCAGGTGGAAGAACTCAAGAAAAGCATTATATGGGCTCTTTAAAGACTCGATATATTGCTCAATCCTGGGACATGCTGGTAATAAGACAGGTGTTTATGTTTATTTAAGAGAGCCAGTACCCCCTACCCCCCCACACTCTCTGTCCCTGCCCCAGCTGTCTTCCTGAAATTCCTCCAAGTGTTTTAAATAGCAGGCCGGGCTCAGCGGAGCTCCACCTTCAATACACAACTGCATGTACACACACACACTGCACACTACTCACACTTACAGTATTAGTTAGTGTCACAAACACCTCTTACCAATCCTGACATCAGGAACTCTGTCCTGGAAAGAGCTGGTATGTGTCCAGTGCTGTCAGACATAGAAGTCAGTCATGTCAGCCGCTCAGCCGGATGGTTTTAAGCTACAATCAACAAGTAAAGGCAGTGTTTCAAGTTTGTAATGTAGCTGTAAGTAGGCCTGTGCTCAAAATATCGATACAGCAAAATATTGTCATGCACTTTTTGCAGATACATGTATAGATACTGATTCTACTGAATTGATGTTTTCAATGGCAAAATTTAAAGTCGAAGCCAAACTTGATGAATGAAGCGCATGTTCAAAATTTTAATTTATGTCTAAAATCTTCGAGGACCTAAATTTAAATGTCTTGAGTTGTAGAACAATGTTTTTCTTTTTGCAATGAAAAAAACAAATCTATAGTTGTCAGGAATTCTGATAAAGGCATATTAAATGTCCATAATTTATGCTTAATGGAATATGTATTGTATCGTGCCGTTGCATGAAATACCCAGCCCTAGCTATAAGACATTCATTAATGTCACTGATTTGATGTCTCTATATATAAAAGGCAGTGACTGAGGCAAAGTAATCATGGCTTTCCCCTTGGGCTGCACAGTTAATCACCATTTTATCATTTTTTTGATATGAGCCACAATAAACTCTATGAACTAAATTTACCACAATAAATTACAAACAACTTTGTTAACATCGGTTGTACACACATGCTTGCAGTCATAGTCAAATGTAGTTGACTCCTACTTCTGGTGTAGCACTGATAGGAACTTTTAAACAGTCCTTTTTTTTGCATTTTTTTCTTTTCTAAGATAATAAAACTGGTTTAAAAAATGCTTCACACTGTCAATCAAGTTGAAAAAGTTTTGATTAAAAGTCTTACGAACTCCAGTTTATTACCAAAGATCAGGGATTGTGTTAAATGTTCATTTTGTCACAGCCCTTATGTAAGATTTTATGTAAGAATGTTTGTAACACAGAATAGCAATGAAAAGCAGAAGGTGCCATCTGTTTTGGGGTTTAGGAAACGTCTGATGGGAAATGTTGGCTCCAGGTAAAAACCTTGTGCAGTCAACTCTGACGGGACGTTTTTGGATCAGGTCTGTGAATTTTACATCCTTGCTTGCAGTTGCTTCGGCACAACTTTGCACACAACTTGATGTGTACCTTAAAAACAAAGGGAAGAGGGTGAACTGATAAAGAACAAGACAACTTGACACTAAGTCCAGGTTAGTTTATTGACTGTACCACACAGAAGTTTGTGTGTCAAGTTTTCAGGCTCAGTTGACTCAACAGAGGCTTTAAAAAAGGAAATTAAACTGCAACTAGGTCAGACTCTGTGAGATAGACAAATGTGGGGATAAATTTAAAAATGGATGGATGGTTCAACTATACTTGCGCAGCAGCTGGATCAGCCTGATCCAGTGTCTGTATTCAGGCAGATCCATCTTGCCAAGCTCCAATCTACAATTGTGAACGTTCCAAAGTGGCATCAGCATCCTTTAGAACAGGACTCGGTGGGAGCTACAAGTGAGAAGACAGCAGAAACTGGGAGAGATGCAAAAATCCAACGATGTCTGACGAATCGGACATTGCCGCTTAGTCTATGGTAGTCATGGTTACTCAACGATACCTGGCAAAATATGCTCTCCTTAGAAGTTTACCGGGACAACTTGGTAGGGTTTGTCTTTGACGAGGTTCATGTCACATATAAGTGGTAAATGACACATCTGTGTGGTACAATTTAAAGTAAGACGATAGTCTAAGGGCTGAAACGTAATTTAAGCTAATGGCTAACAGCGGGGTGTAGCTGCTACGTCATACTGTGGCTTGATATGATTGGTCTGTGATGAGTGTGACTGGCAGACCGATCGTCCAATCACCAGCTGCAGCTGTTTTTGAAGGTTCTGCCCTCTCTAAACTTTTTCTATGGGCCAGAGGGACAAGTGAAATATTTCAGTGGTGGATATATGGAACTGTCCGTTTGGGGTGTCAGGTTAGCCCTGATCAACCCAGGGACTGCACCGGCACTGCGCCGCCCTCATAAAGATATAAACTTTTTTAATACTCAAAGTGCTTGAAAAAATCTGTTTACCAAAATGTTTTTTCACTGATAACCATAATAATGACATTTTGTGGTCCTGTCTACCCATGATTTATTTTCCCCAAAGCTAAAACTGAAGTGTAGAAGCAGCCTTACTGAAAGGACGTCTTTTTAAATGTGGAAAACATTAAAAACATGACTTTACTCCACCCCTATCACTTGACAAAGGTGCTGACAATATTAAATACCATTAAATAATCAAACTGTAAAGTAGTTCATGAGCAGTTTGCTTCTTCAGCGGTTAAAAACTCTAATGTTGATATGGTTATATGTTCATTTATCGATATTGGACGGCATAGGCATCAATTGCTTATATTCTTTAACTGGATTCATTATCGGATTATTCTCAATCTCCCTGCTACTCTGGCACACTGCAAAGCTAGCATATCCTTTTACCTGGAGCAAAGTAGTATATAAAAAACTTTGTTTTCACCTTAAATCTACTTAATTACTCAAAGCTGTTGGCCCCATCTGCAGCAATGTATAACCGTATTTCCATGTCGGTTCTCGCCTAACAGAGCTGACGAGAATCCCCATGGCTAACACATTAACAATGGAAATGCACCTCATACAACCCCCCTGAAATACTGGTCCATCATTTTAATGTACTCATAGGGCACTGTTAAGTATCCCAAATAACAAAGGCTTCTCTATTTTTCTTCCAGAATATGAAAAATGAAGAAATGAGCACTGTTGTTGTCATGAATCTGGTAAGTACAATTTGGTGACGGTATTTCTTACCAGCCTTTGTTAGAGTTTTTCTTGCTTGCTTACTCCACCGAGACTGTGGGAGTAAATTTGTTTTATTGCGAACACGGTGAATGATCACTCACTGGTTTGTTTATTCACGAACACAGAAAGTTGCTCCAAGGGAAACCCCCGACACAGTCTCCAATAATTGAATACCTTATTACATTTTCATATTATTTTAACCAAGTCAACCATGACTCAGGCTTCACTGAAATAAATACATTAACATCAGACCTCCTTCTCCAAGTGCAGCTCAGTGCCCATACTAAGACCGATTGCTCTTTGAGTAGTCATAATAACACAGAGCATATGCAAAATGAAAAATTATGCAAATTGTCTTTGTAATACAAGGACAAATGCACAGGGGAATAGGCCCCTGTGGAATCTAATTACAGCACTGAGAAACTGACAAATAAACTGATGGAATGACAAATTGGTTTTATGAGTAAATGCAAAGTTTCTTCCCTCTTTCTGTCATTCTCTGGACGTCTTCTCTCACTTCCCTGTTTCCTCTGAACTGCACCACAAACACATTTAAATGCTCTACAGGAATGGACAGATTACCGATTGAGATGGTCACCAAAGGAGTATGATGGGATTGAGGTGCTGCGTGTCCCCTCTTCGAAGGTTTGGCAGCCTGACATTGTTCTCATCAACAAGTAAGCACAAGCACTGCATAGTGAGTTACATAGTGACACAGACACCTGATAAAGTGTTGTAGCTGGCTAATTAGATAAATGAGAAAGACCTTGCAGTGCAGCGGGATCTGCCTGATTCACTGTCTGTTATCAGTTTCGTCTTGTTAAGCTTCAATCTGCAATGACCATGTTCGGCAGCAGGAAGTGACTGATCATAAAGAGCGGCTTCAGTAGCAGTTTTATCAAATCTGGGCGATGTTTCTGTCTTAAGTTTATGACGCAAGACAACACTGAATGCATTTCTCAATAGAAAAAATATTTTTGCTCCTCTTCCAACATGTTTTTGCGAGAGTTTGTTCTATGAGTTGGCCTATGTTTACACTTTTGAAAGGTTCTGCCCTCCCCAGACACTTTCTGTGGGATCTTTCCTGCATGAACTAGTGAAATGTATTGAATGGTGCTCAATCTGGTGCTTTTTGTGCTCTTTAACAACATTATAAAGCTTTTCGACCTCAGTTTACGAATAGAACTTTGTTGGGGGGAAAGATTTTTTCTTCTTTTCCACAGAGTGCCCTGGTTATTACCTGCTTTCAGTACTACTACACTGGCAGTCTATCCATCCATCATCTATCTACAGTAATGTGTATCCCTTCATGGTATCCAGAGTAGGATGTGTAGGGATGGGAATGTTTATATTATGTTATACATTACGCCTATTGATCCAGTCCAATCGTCTTATCGATTCATGTGGATTTTTGTGCGCAGGCCTGTAGGAGTTTTCAGGGTCAACCATGTCAAGCACATGGCACTCCTGATGTTGAATGCCATTCAGCATCAACCAATGCTTCAGCAAGTTTGTGTTTAAACCTTGCTTGAAATCTCACAGACACTGAACATTGTGCAGTTAGAATCATACCTTTGTTAAATTGAGCCACATTTTTGACCACTTTCTCCTGTCCACCATGACTACCTCTTTGACTTCTTTGTTGTGGTTTGTGCTGACTGCCTCTAAAAAGAGCATGAACTGGATTTGCAAGACATCCTAAACAGTGTGAAGGGATGTGTTGAGCAAAAAAAAAAACACATCCATATTGATTCCTTCAGCTAATTGTTATCAATTCTCAACTGGTATTGGTTTTTGATTGCCATCCCTATCCCATGGTGGGACCCCTGTCTGAAATAATCAGCTGCCAAACACCAATGTCGAGTAGATTTCCTATCTGGCGAGTAAAAAAAATGTTTTAGGTAAGGATGGAAATTGAGACAATTTTAGTGAAGTCAGTGCCATTACAATACATTACATTTTACTTACTGATCCAATACTTATGATTCCTGTAGATTTTTTACTCAAAGAAGTACGTCACACAGGTTTTAAGGTCAACAGAGTTTAAAAAGTCGTCTCTCCTGATATTCAGTGCTATTCTGTGAAGCTCAATGTTCCATCTTGGTTTTTGATTTCCCTCCTTGTTTAAATAACACTGGGCATTGTGCAGTTGGCATCAAATTGTGTATTAATCAATTCATGCTGTTGACTGCTTTTGTCTCCTGCCATGATAACTTCTTTGACATCCTTAGAGCTGGCTGCCCCAAATCTGCAAGGCAGCCAAATACTAGTGGAAGGAATTGATAAAAGAGTTGTTGAGCAGAAAGACTAATGATATTGATTCTTTGAGCTATTTGTTATTGATTCTCAAAAGGAAATCCCACCTCTCCTTTTAAGCTCTGCAGATGTGGCTGCAGCTTCTTCCTCCTGTCTGCCTAACTGAGTGTCATGGAGTCATGTTACAGTGAAGCCATACTGAACCAGGGAGTCGGACCAGCAACCTCCATCCTGTGAGGCACCAGCACTGCCCACTGCTCCTTCATGTAGCCAAACTCCAGCGGTGGACTGTAGTTTTCTTCATAAAAATGCAGGGGGTGTAGAATTGTTATTTTTGTTTTTCAGATGCAGTGGAGTGAAGTAAAATAAATTATAATTATCAGGTGAAGTCCTGAAATTCAAACATTGGACCCAAGTGTCATACTTGAGTAAATTTACTTTGAAACAAAATGGTAGACGGTGGTGGACAGCAACAGTTGTTTATCAGCAGTGCCCCTTTTGCCGTCCAAATTATACAATCCTTGATTGTAATTTCATAATGACAATGGTGACCAAAGTTGTCAAGTCACTGAGTCACTGATCTTGATCATCATATTACTTATCCACCTAAAAGGTGCCCAACAGGAAAAGTTTTTGAGCTACTGCACTAAAGTGAAATGCAGTTGAGTAAATTTAATTAAAAAACCTCTTGGACACAGAACTTAATTCTTTAATTTAGATACTGAAGACAGGAGGTAAAGTCCCTATTTCTTCCACCCACTCACACACTACCATTAACACCGCTGTAAATATCCTTCTGTTCCATTTATCAACCCTTTATAGGCAATTAAGCAGCGTGGCTCCCTGAAAACTGAGAAGATGGTCCTGCTCACTGGAAACCACACACACACACAAATATGTCCAAGCACAAAAATGCATGCAAAGGCATGCCCATCCCTCTCTAAATATACAACATCAAGGATAGTCATTCCAGTAGAAGCACCCTCAACAAAATGAGCTTTAAAGAGGGCCCACTCAAAGGAGCCAAGCTTTGATTGCCAGGGACATAAAAACCAAACAACCAGACGGCTAAATCTGTGTCTGATTCACCTGATGTTTCTGTTGTTCGGGTTATGAGCTGAACAACTACACCAATTTTGGATACGTCCAAGATAAGTAAAGTATCACAGTGTCTGAAAAAGTACTCAAGTTTCATTTGTGCCATTCAGTACATATCACTTGTCCATGTGGACAACAGCCCATAGAAAGTGTTTGCGAATGGGCCGAGCCTGGCAGGTGATTGGTCGATCCTTCCGTCAATCACATTCATTACAGGCCAGTCATATGATATAGTAGTCACATTGTAAAATACAAAATGTAAGCCACTATGTAGAACAAACTCTCACCAAAACATGTCAGAAGTGCAGTGAAGTACTCTTTTCTATTGAGAAATGCTGTTTTTTGTTTTTCAGTTAAGAAAAAAAATGCCATCCAGGTTTGTTAAAACTGCTACTGAATCTGTTAGCATCTATGCTAATCTTTGTATGAACAGTCACTTCCTGCTGCCGGTCTTGCTAGTATCTTCCACATCGTCCTGCTTTGAAGGACTCTGATTGGACCATTCCACTTTGGGCTGAGCACAATCGCTGTAACTTGTAGCTTTGGAAAGATAGAACTTCTTCATTAAAAACATTGAATTTGGTGGATCCAGCTGCACTGCAAGGTTTATCTTACATTACACAAAGTTTGAAAATCTTATTTAAAAAGT
Source organism: Cetoscarus ocellatus (assembly GCA_037902135.1). NCBI lineage: Eukaryota > Metazoa > Chordata > Actinopteri > Labriformes > Labridae > Cetoscarus > Cetoscarus ocellatus. The sequence continues at coordinate 209,636 of JBAMNC010001469.1, read as the reverse complement.
CAAGGTTCTGTAGAAGGTAGTATGATAAGAAACATGGTTCTAAGACAGGATGTGTTACACAGGTTAGTCATTAGTGTTATATGCCAATGTCCTTGGTGTCCAAATTCAACACTCTGTTTTGCGTTGTGTCAGAGGAAGCTGTAAGTGTTTGCTGATCTGTGCCATGTGTAAGGCAGAACCCTTTATTTGTTAGCTTATTTGCATGTTCATCACCTAGTAGGGAGAAATGGTATTGGATATTGGATATTTCCAAACTCAATTTAATCTGTAATGATATCAGAGTTTACACATTTTTTTATAGACCTCCAAGTTTCTCCAACACACAAATTGTCGTTTGTCTCAAAGTAATACTGTATTTGTGGTAAAAATATTGAGGTGATGTAAGAATAGCAACATTTCAATTAAAATAAGTGGTGCTTTACTGTTTTTATTGTGCACTTAAGTGATAAGGCAGAATGTAATAGCACATTTTGCTAGAATAAAAGTTGATATATGGGACATACACTCACGAACCACTTCATTAGGTACAACTGTTCAACAGCTCATCAATGCAAATATATAATTAGCCAATCCCATGGCAGCAACTCAATATGTTCAGGCATGTTGACATGGTCAAGATCTGCAGAAGTACACACCGAGCACCAAAGAAAGGTGATTCAAGTGACTTTGCTTGGCATGGTTGTTGGTTCGAAACATGCTGGTCTGAGTGTTCAAAAACTCCTGATCTGCTGGGATTTTTACACACAACCGTCTCTAGAGTTTACAGAGATATTCTAAATAAATGAAAAACTACAGTGAACAGCAGTTCTGTGGGTGAATGGCCAGAACCACTCATTATATACAAGATTTGTAGAGGGACATTTCTGAAAGCACAACATGGGCTAACAACTGCAGCAGAAGACCACACCTGGTGCCACTCCTGTCAGCTAAAAACAAGACACTGAGGCTACGATTCACACTGGCTTACCAGAATTTGGCAATAGCTGAATGAAAAATTTCATGGCACACTAGAGCCCCTTAGTACTAACTACGAATCAGATTTGAGGCTGACAAATCTGTGGCAACTGTGTGATGTTTTCTTGTCAATATGGACCAAAGTCTCAGAGAAATGTTTCTAGCACATTACTGAATCAATGCAGTAAAGAATGAAGTCAGTTCAACTCGTTCGACTAGCAAGTTGTACCTAATATAGTCGCCAGATAGTTAATGTAAAAATTAAGTCCTGTCTTCATCCTCTTTCTGTCTGTTATTCTTTTTCTGTCTTGCCCTGCAACTTCACTTTAAATGTCATGATGTGGTCATTATATGGATTTTATCCTTGAAGCATGATGGATTTTGGCCAAAACTTGTACTTACTACCAGGTATAGCAATGAAACGCTGAGAAGATGAGCACAGCCTCAAATGTTGTGACAATCTTTGATGTGAGGAGGCTGATTGGGTGGATTGTGTTGTTGCCTTTGATTGGATTGGAGTCGTTTTTTTTTTGTTTTGTTTTTTTTTTACTGACCACGTTGTTTATTACTTTAACAATCTTAAACAATTAAATGATACATCCAGCCCCATAAAGGTCGTTATTATATCAGCCTTGGAACAAACTTCACCTTGTGAACAAATACCATTTTTTGTCATTTTTATTATATTTTCGGTTACAGTAACGATGGAGTGTTTGACGTGGCCCTGAAAGTTCATGTTCAGGTTTACAGTAACGGCAGAGTGACCTGGACTCCTCCAGCTCTGTACCTCAGCTCATGTGGAGTCAAGGTGAGCCCAGCACATGGACACAGACTTCAGCTTTTTAAATGCTTCTCTCTCATTTTTTGTGCATCTGCTTTTTCCTCCCCATCCAGGTAAAATATTTTCCCTTTGACTGGCAGAACTGCACCATGGAGTTCCGCTCCTACACCTACGACTCAACAGAGATCGATATTCAGTACACACTGGACTCTAAAGGCAAAGAGATCAAGGAGATCATTCTGGATGAGGCTTACAGTGGTAAAGAACGCGTGACTTTATGATTCATGGTTTCATTTTTCTCCGTGTTAAGTGGTAGTCATCATTAAGCTGATCTGGATTCCTTCACTAGAGGGAGGCGAGTGGATCATCAAACACAAGCCGTGCAGAAAGAACACAAATGATGATGGATACGAGGATATGACCTTCTACCTGATCATTGAGAGGAAACCACTGTACTACGTTTTGAACATCATCCTGCCCTGCATCCTCATTACTATTATAGCCATCTTTAACTTCTACCTGCCTCCTGATGCAGGTAAACCCACAGTTTAAAAATGTATGCAGCCTGCTTTTCTAAGAGTTGGAGGTAAAGATCCATTGAGACAAGGTGGTTAAGGCAGGCGGTGGCTGCACATAAATGATAAAGGTTTAATGTTTGGTTAAAAGACTTTTTACTCTAATAACCATGAACAGTAACATGCTTATTGACCCCATACCTCATTCGCACATGCACAAAAACCCAGATTATTACCTAAATCTACCTTGGTGAGCAGCAAGCAAATGTGAACGAAAATGTCTTTTACTTGAAGCCAAATCTTCAGGCTCCTAAAAACTTCTAAAAAAAAATCTTACAAAGGTACCTTGGGTTTTTTCAGGTGGGGTTGCTCAAGGCCCATGGCATGAGTAAATATAACTGTTAATAAAGCAATTGGTCAGCTCTGCCGCTGAGGGAAGAAAGCTGGGTACAGACACTAGGCAATACATGGTCAGTGGTGCCACTGGAAGCCTCATAATGTTGTGGGCTCGACTAGACGCTGATGGGAAAGAACGGGTATCATTCTACTAGCAACAGGCTGCTTTCCTCTTATCAAATTTTTAAGGCGTCCATCTCCAGAAGAAATGACAAACACTAACTTCACTAAAGCTGAGCTGAAAATGAGTGATTTTGACTTGAGTGATGACAACATGCTATGAGTCGTGGGAATAAGAGAATATTTTCAAGAACCAGAGTGCACATGAGGAAGAACTTTTGCAGCTGGATTATGGGTAGAAGGGAGGGATGGAAAAACTGTTGTGGAAACTGAGGAGCAGGACAAGTAACCTGGTGGAGCAGATGCATGAACTGTGAGCTTATAGCCAAGAACCTGAAGGCCAGTTGTTGCCACACTTAGGGCGCTTTCACATCACATCGGGCCCACTTGTCCCCCCCCCCCTCCACTGGCTTGCATTCACGCTTGCAACATGGAACCGTGTCCGGGCCCACTTGTGTATTTACTCTGTTTGAAACAGCAGGGGGCGATATGCACTTAACTGGTAACCAAACCTGCTATGGAGGAGAACGAAGAAGAGGCTAACAGTTGCCTCCTCAGCTCACCGGATCAGATGGCAGAGGAGATGTAAGTAGTGTCGGTGGGAAAAGGGGTTTCGACTCCTGTACATTAGCCTGACTTGTTGGTTTGTGGCCGATGATATTATCAACTTCATCATACAAAGGAAACTTTTCCTTTTCATCAGTTGAGCTGTCGGACTTATGAAGCGAGTCCTGCGCTCTGTGACACTGCTGCTGGAGCCGGAGCTTCTTTATCTTATCACGGCATTTATCAGTGGTCCTGGTATACCCAAGTGACAGTAGTTTTTGAGATATGATGCCGAAAATTTCAGATTTTTTTTTTTATGTGTGGAATTCATTTGTTTTTAAATGTCCTTGTTAGCCCAAAATTCAAGTAAGAATTTTCTTTCTTCGCTGCTCCAAAGTGAACCTTTGGCCATCATGTTTAAAGACAGAGGAGGGACAACCGTGACATCATGCAGGAGCATCAGCTTTCTGTCCCGTATCCCGGCGCGCTTGTACTCACATCTCAAACCGAAACCGTGCCTGAGTCCTCTCCAATCGCGCCAGAGACCACCTCCCCAAGTGGGCCCGGGTGCGGTACGTTTGCATTCACACTACCAAAATGAACCGGACTTTGGGCTCACGTGTGCTCGGATCTGGGACAGGGCCCCTGGTGTGAATGCACCCTAAGTAACAAGGATTCTTCTGGATGTTTCTGATCCTGATGGGTTCTGTTGCTACAGAGACGGGGAGTCCTGATGTCCATATTCAAAGCAACAAACCAAAGATGTTGAAGGCTCATCATGTCACATGTCACAAATCGGTACTGAGAACATTTGTTTTGCTTGTTTTTATATTAAGGATAAATACAGGAGTGATCCATCTTCTAAATATGTGGAAGAGCTGGATTTACATCGGTTTGTGCTCTAATGATCGCTGACTGACCTGCTGCAGCACTCTGACCTGAACAGCTGATGAGAAGAGAGCAGCACAGTCTTGGAGGAAAGATACGTAGCCCATATGCTTCATCACAAAATAGTTCCACACGAGCTTTGTCGAAGAAACGTGAAACCCTGTAAAATATCTTACTGCAGCGACTAGTCAAGCCACGTTGTCTTTTGTGTAGTTTTATCCTAAAAGCGGGGTTACTATGAGGCTTTTGGTGGCACCATACACTGTTCTGTATCACCTAGTGTCTGTACTCGACTGTCTTCCCACATTACAGTGTTGGAAATTTGTTTTAAAAAAGTAGTGTTTGCTTGTTACTTTTTAAAAAAGTAATCCATTACTTTACTTTGTTACCCTGTATGGAAAGTAACTTTTAACGTTACTCGTTAATTTTACGTCACTTTTTTGTGGCTCGACTTTGGGCAGAACCCCATATCTGTTCCTAAATGTGTAGGCCTACATAAAATTATTCTAAGGAGGACACAACAGGTATTTAATTTTTGCCCTTTATTATACAAAATCATGTCCCATACTGTGTGGAATCAGAGCTCCTGTCAAGTGTTTCTAGATTTTTCTTCTGAAATAGGCAAACAGGTTGATAAAAACAAGCCCAAAACGAGCTCCCATCCACCTATTTCTTTTTCTAATGTGATATATTAGTTTTTTTTTGAAAGAGACATCTACATTAGTCTACATTAGATTTCAATTTTACAGTGCCAAGCAACTATTCATAAAAAAAAGAACGTCACTTATAATTAGTGGACCTGGCAACTATGGCTCTAGCACATGCGCCATGTGCGTGAGTTTGGGGGCGGACGCGACATCCAGGAAATGAGGAAGTGGAAAATACAAACTACCTACTGCACTTGTGTTTGCTTTATTGTGGAGAGAATAATCAGGGGGATTCACACAGACAGAAGAGCCCCATTAAACAACTGCATGTTAAGAAACAAGCCCAAAAAACCACAACCTGCAACCACATCAAGATTTGCAAATGACTTTAGAGAAAAACAGGTCCCATTAAAAAGTCTTAAATGTTATATTCATAAGTTAAAAGTCTTTAATTTATGGCCTTCATCAAATGTGAATTGCTTTAGAAGCACAAACGTTTTCTGTCCGTGTATTTGCTACGTTTGCTCTCTTTGGTGAGCCATGTGACTTGATGTGTTAAAATTCAGTTTATTTTTTCCCAAGCATTGTCGTTTTGGTACTGAAAAACTCAGTATCGTGTACACCATGAAACACCATTTAGCAGTAAGTGAATATGTAAAACATGACATATCCCCTCCCCCTTCTGCCGTATAATAATCTTCTCCTTAAAAACTGCTCATAATTTTCCAATTTTTTTTGTGTGGTCAGCAGAAACTGGGCTTTCACATATTTGTCCAAGCGCTGGCACAAAGAGAATCAATTTGAGATAACTTAATTCCCTAAAGCAGGGCTAAATCAATGAGCCTCTAAATGAAAAAAGCTGAAATTAGCTCTTTGCATGCCGACTGTAATCAGGATAAGTCTGATCTTTAATCACATTTAGAAGTTCAAGCAGGATTTCTCTCAAAGACGGTGTGTGTGAATGGTTTTCCTAAATGTGTAGGCATTCACCCTCACTCTGCATCAGGTTTATTACTGCTAAAATGTCATTCAGGTAACAAATTATAACACATTTATGTGGAAATCACACTTTTAAAAGCCCTGGTAACCAACACAGATGTTAGTGAAAAAATCTTTGATTAGGTCTCTTAGGATTGTGTGGGTTGTTGTTGAGTTTGTTTGACTGACGACATCCCAGTGCTGTGAAATTTGTAGAACTTGTGCTTGTAGGGGGACTTATTGACCTTTTATTTATTTTTTATTTTATTTTTTATTCAACCCTTATTGAATTTTTGAAAAAACATAAACACAGAACAATGCACACAAGCATATGCAAAGTCAAAAAAAAATTAAATAAATGACGTATTAATAATAATAAAGTACATTAATGAAAAAAGTAGTAACATAACAATAACGAGTAACAAAAAAACATGGGGGGGGGGCATATATATACATACAAAATGTAACTTCAATGCAAGAATCTGCTCTTATAAATTGTTGTTCTTTGGACCAACGTCCCAACATAGAAATTCTTTATGAAGCTGTTGGCTCTTAATTGTCATTTAGTCCATGTGATTCTATAAATAGCAATGCCAGGTATTGTTCAACCAAAAATTAAAGTAGTTGTAAATACTAAACTGGAAACAGAAGACGGCACCAGTGTTTTTTAAATCTTAGTAGAGATGTTATGAAATGTTCTGAACTAGAAAAAATCCCTGAAAATTTTAAGAAATTGGTTTTTTAAAACTCTGACAACCTTTCCTTAAACATTTCAATGAGATTCATAAAGGAGATAACAATCTGCCAGGTCTTTAAGGTCAGATCAGGAAACTACGAGCACACTGAGGAAGTGGGGAAGTATTACAGCTCCAGCTGTCACATGTTGATGTGTCCTTGGACACTTAACCCCAAGTGTCTCCCACTGCTGCACAGTATAAATGGGTATGGCATGGCAAGAATGTGTTTGTTGATTCTGATGGACAACTGACATCAAAACTCCATCCATCAGTGAGTGAATGTGAGAGTGACTGTGTGTGAATGTGTAGATGTGACCTGCTGAGTGAAGCTGCTCTGAGTGATCAAGAAAAGGCACTATATAAACTCAAGTCCATTTACCATTTACCTCATCACACTGTAGCAGCAGTAGTAATTATAGCTGCATTACAGCTACAATTTATCCAATTTATCCTTTTTAGTGCTTCCTTTCCCGAATCACAGACGGTTTCTTTGCAGGCGCCTCTGCAAGGTGTTACATTGCAGCTTGTTCCCATGCTATCTGATGCCCCCTCCAGTCCACCAGCAAGTGTTAAAAGCCCCTCCTATTCATGCACAGAGTTTACACTTATACTGTGAGGTGTGTCTCACATTGATAAATATGTCCATCTTTATTATCTTGCATAGAACATTAAATATCCACTTTTATAGTTATTTTATAGTTTTGTGAGTAGTGTAACATGCCGACTATCTTCCCATAATGCACAGCACTGGCTGTGACGTCATTATGTAAGGCCCTTTGGTCTGGAATTGGCTCTGGTCTTGGTTTCTGAACTCTGCTGTGTGAACATGAAACGATTCAAGGAACAAATTTGTAGCATTTTCTCATTTGAATCAAACAAAACAACCTAGCTGTTGTTGTGAAAGCGATTTAATTAAAAAACGTGCAAATAGCTTTGGTGAAAAATATATATTATCCAGGAATATTTTATGTTTCAAACTTCATATCTTATATTTTACAAGGACACATTATAAATGCAGTTCACATATCTGTTGGGGTTTAATGCACAGCATTTCTTTTTGCAACTTTGTTTTTTTTTAGAGAGTATAATCAGTCTTCAGTTAGAAAAGCTAATCCACTTACAGATAGGCAAATATAGAATAGATCACTCAAAAGAACAGAATTAAAGCTTCATCCTGACGGTGCCATTATACTGAGGCCTACATCCCTCATCCGCATTTCCCATTTTGTATCCCCCCCAAATAATGTCTTGTGAAGACTGATATCAGAACAACTTCAAGTGAGTCTAAAGTTAGGCTAAAGTCAGATAAACAATGTTCATTGGTAAATGCTTTATCGATATGAAATTGAGAAATAATTTATCAAAATAAAAAAAATCTGAATGTTAAGGTTGTTAATCCGCCCCCAAAAGTCGCCCTTCCCACAGTTCCTCGCTACATGCATCAGCAAAGACCAACGACATGAATAAATTCAAATGACAAGGAAGTAAGTATACAAGTCCTTTTGAACATAATATTTTCATTAACCTGATGTTCAATTCAAGCTCATCAGCTCATTGGACCTCTTTGCTTCCTGGCATTACAATGTCGTGTTGAGCTTTGGAGTTGATCCTTACTCACTGCTGGTTCATACAAAGCCCCAGTGCTTATCAATTTCTTATTATCTTCCAAGTCTACCCACTCAGAGCTTAAAAGAGTTGACAGGTGACCTCACTCCATTGGCCAGTCAGTTTCACTTACGATGGGAGATGAATTTTCCATTAAGCGTCATTAGCGGTGAACAGCTGCAGCTTGAACAGCCTCGCTCAGTTAGAAGAGAAACAAACCACGTCCTGGTCAAACAGGATGAGATCTAACACTGAAAGGAGCACAATTTAACTGTTGCAGCTACAGTAAGAGTAGCTAACTCTAACTTGAATGTTTTTAAATGTGCCATACAAATAAAGTGGATTGGATTGGACTATTGAGCACCAGCATGTGTTAATGTAAACTTGAATGTAAAACAGAAAGAAAACTCAAACTTTTGTTTCTTTTTCTCCTCACTAGGAGAGAAGATGGGTTTGTCCATCAACGTGTTGCTCACCCTCACTGTGTTCCTGCTGCTGCTGGCCGATAAGATCCCTGAGACGTCACTGGGTGTCCCCATCATCGTCAACTACATCATGTTCACTATGATCCTGGTCACATGTTCTGTCATCCTCAGCGTGGTCGTCCTAAACCTTCACCATCGCTCGCCAAATACACACCAGATGCCCATATGGATCCGCATGGTGAGGTCCTGGCATGCAAAGCTGCATTTTATTAATCATGAGTCACAGTTTCTTAAGATTTATAACTAGTATGCTAAATTCTTACTTTTCTAGCCTTGTTGCATATGAAAATATTATTTATTCAGGTAATGTTATGTACAGGATCACAATATTAAGATAAACCTGGAAAACTACAAGTATATCAAATTTCCCGACCTCAGAATTCGATTCAGTTTTGATTCTGAGGTGACGATTTGATTTAAGATTCAGGATTCTCAATCAAAGCTTATTTGTCAAAAAAGGGTCCTTGAGTCAAGATTTATTACAATTTGTTTTATAACATAAGGTATTTCTTCTTTATCTTCAGTGGTTTAATTTATGATTCTGATAAATGTTTTCCTTATATATTTTCTTTTTGTCATTGTGCTCTAATAGTCTAACTGGTGTGAAGCACTTTGCTTTGCCTTTTTGCTGAAAGAAAGGATCTGGCAAATGTTTCATGGGCATAACTGCCATACTCAGCTCTTCTGCTCATCCCACAAATTCATGTTTATTACAAATGTGGCACCATTTAAAAGAGAAATAAACAGGTTTTCCAATGACATAAGATTTATTGCCAAGAAATGTTTTTACAACAAATCATCCAAACACTCATTTTATTATAATTGGTGCTACATTTATTTGTTTCCTGCCACCTTTTAATGAGAATAATCCACGACATAAACGCAGTTAATTTGATACAACCACAAAATTCATTTTGTAGCTATGCACTGCCTTAATGTCATTTAACGTCAGTTCTTCCATATGTCGTAATTATGACCATGGAATAATTACCTCTGCCAAGGAGGTTGTGTTTTCTCAGCATGTGTTAGTCCGTTTTGTTTGTTTGTTAGCAAGATTACAGAGAAACTACTGGACAGATTTTGCTGAAATTTTCAGGAGATGTTTGTTATGGCCCAATTTAGAAATAATTAGATTTTGGTGGTGATCCAGATAACCGCCATTAGTGAACGATCATTTCTTCTCAATATCTGTCTAATGAATAATGGTATCAACATGATTCTGAGTGCTAGGTGTGGGTTTTGCAGGGTCATGAATCATATCATGATGGTAACTTTATCATGGAACTATTGCTTATAGATGTAACAGCAATATGTGAGCTACCTTGGTGGAGGTTTGGTCTCTCTGAGTGCTTTCTGGTTAACTGATGTGATGTAAGGTTTTTTCTAACAGTTCTGTGTGATGGAGGTAAATTTGCCTAAAGACTCAGTAACACTAAGATTAAGTGGACACAGTCCTGAATGTCATGTTCCACCATTAACCCCCATCACTGGCTGTGGCCCCTGATGCACATGATGTGGAGGTAATTACAGGCCTTAGCAGCAGTTCTGCGCTTTAGTTTGGGTTTTGTCAGGCTTTCAGGGAACACAAGTGGTTTAAATGGTTTGAAAGACTGAAGCTTTGGTGCTTGACTGATGTGAGAAAAGTACATTAAAGGTTCTCGTATGACCGTCAGTGTGAGGGTGAGAGGCAGCTGTCAGACATCACCAGAGTTTAAACCAAAGACTGAAAGGACTGAATGTTTCAAGGTTGTTGGTATTTCAGAAACTGCTCATCTGCTGGGACTTTCAAGCACAACCACCTCTAGAGTTTACAGAAATGGTCTGGCTAAGTAAAACTGTCTAATGAACAGCAGTTCTCTGTGCAGAAAGGCCTTGTTAATGTCAGAAGTCAGAAGAGAGTCATTTTGAGATGATAGAAAGGCAAGTACAAATCAAATAACCTCCAGTTACAGCTAAGCTATGAAGATGTCAGAGGCAGACTGGCTACACTTCTGTCAGCTAATAAGGGGTCCCTGTGGCTACAGTGGGCATGAATCATTAAAATAGTACAACAATAGACTGGAAAAATGTTGCCCTGTCAGATGAGTCTTGATTTCTGCTGTGACATTCAGATGGTAGGTCAGAATTCGGCCAAAAGAACATGACAGCATGCACACATCCTGCCTTATATCAACACTTTAGGCTGGTGGTGGTGTAATGGTGTGTGTGTGGTGGGGTTTTGGCCCCTTAGTACAAAGTGAGTATCATTTAAAAGTCACAGCCTACGCGGACCATGTCCATCCCTTTATGACCAATCTTCCGATGTTATTTCAGCAGGATAATGCTCCATGTCGCAAAGCTCAAATCTTAAACGGTTTCTTGAACATGACGATGAGTTCACTGAACTCCAGTGGCCTCCACAGTCTCCAGATCTCAATACAGTAGAGCACCTTTGGGATGTGGTGGAACAGGAGACGTGCATCATGGATCTGTGGCTACTGTGTGGAGCTATCATGTCAATAAGGATCAAAATCTCTGAGGAATGTTTCAGCACCTTGATAAATGTATGCCTTGAAGATTTAATGCAGATCTGATTCATGTCAAAGAAGAATATTCAGAATAAGTCACATCTTTTACTTTACATTTAATATAACGTTACCATAGCCTTTATATAGAGAACAGCAGGGGTCCTGTAGAGGGTGAAAATGCCAAAATAATTTCTGTGAAATGTTTTCTAAAGCTTTTTAATCACATTGGAGGAAAATTTTGAAGCAAGAACTTCTGTCATTTAATGTCAGTTCTGCCAAATGTGAAGTTACAGGCTTGTTGTTCAGTGCTGTAAAGAAGTCGCCCCTTGAACCCTTTACGTTAAGTTTCATGTTTTACCCTTCAATCCCAAAATGATCCCTCTCATAAAAGTGCAATAAAAATGTGATGTGTGATTTTATTTTATTTTTTTCATACATCAGATCTTTTAAACACAAGACTTGACATTAGATATAAAGCATGTTTTTTATGATTTTTAAAAAAATATTTTTATGCCCCTTATGTCATAAGAACCCTTGCATTTTACAATGCCAAAAGCATAATACGAAATATTTTCCAAAAATGAGGTGCAAAGTGGCATATTATGGATTAAGTTTTTACAGTTTTGATTATTTTAATAATTCTTAACAATATTGATTTTAATGCGTTGTTGTTTTTGGAGCTATGAGACTTTTTATCAAAAATCATCCACGTTTAACTTTCACATCCTGAAACAGTTCCTCTTATGAAGGTGTAAAAAAAGGTTATGTATACATACACATTTTTTAACCTCTACCACATCAAGTCTTTTCATCACCTTCAGACCTAATAATAGATATAAAGTTTATTACTTTTTCTTACTTTTGTCATTATAACCCCTCATTTTTTTTTTCAATTGGAAAAACACAAACAATGCAATACTTCCCAGGATGAGGTGCAAAGTGAATAATTTTGGATGAGGTTGTTACAGCCTTGATTCAATGGTGATAACAACTCTGATTTTGATGCACTGTTATTTTTGGGGCAGTGAGAATTTATGAAAAATAAACACCCACTTTTGACCTGTTTTATCTGTATTTTGAAGGTCAAGGTTTAGATTCATTAGGTATTCATGCTAAACCATTGTAACAGGTGGGGCAATGGGAGTTGGAAGTTTCATAGATATAGCATTTAATCTGACCGATATTTTGAGAATCAAAAATCGAAAGAATGTTGTTTCCCCAACCTGCCTCGAAGGTTAAAAGTTTTGTTGTATTTGTATTCCTTGTGCAGTCCTAAGCAATAGAAAGAAAAACTTTGTTCCCTCATGGTCATCATCAGCTATTTTTCTCATATTTCCACTTTGACAGTTGCCTTCAGCTTTTCATTTCCTGTCTCTTGACCCTGAATTGGGGGGCGCATTGTGTGCTCTGAGCCCCCTAAGGCTGAGTGTTCTCCTCAGGTCACCTTTGCAGGGTCCTCTGTGTGTCGAGTTCAGCCTCAGCGGCTCTCAGCTCCTTATTTTGTCTGATAACCGTGTCTCCGAGCGGCTTCACCCCGGCCTTGAAGTTGCTTTGGTTACTTTGTGCCGCTGTAATCATATCACTGTGTGTTCAGCTCAGTTCTGGTGGAGTCCCATATGCACAGAGCAGCGACGCTGACTGAGTTAAAGTGGCCATTATTGTCATATAAGGGCTTCGTAGATTAAGTGGAGCTCTCCATGGTGCAGTTCTGTGTGAAACTGGTAACACAGTAGACTTTTAAAGCTTAACTTATTTTATAAATTTGGAGGACCACTGACATGAAGATGGTTTCAGCCAGACTTTGATAACCTGACACACCAGACGGACTGCTCAATACACTTCCAGGCCAAAAAAAAAAGTTACCACCTGGATTTAACCAAGCAAATAGGTACGAGCCTCCTATTGGATAATTACTGTATGGGCGATTGTCTTTCAGCTGGCAAAAAGCTATTTAACCCCAGCTGATACAATGAGTAGCTTCTCATTTCTTAAACAACCATGTGGAAGGACACATCCTGTGGTCGTAGAAAAGATGTTAGTCTGTTTAAGAAGGGTCAAATCATTGGCATGCATCAAGCAGAGAAAACATGTAAGGAGACTGCAGAAACTACTAACATTGGGTTAAGAACTGTCCAACACATTATTAAAAACTGGAAGGATAGTGGGGAACTATCGTCTTCAAGGAAGAAATGTGGTCGGAAACAAAACCTGAATGATTATGATCAGCGATCACTTAAACGTTTGGCCAAATCAAATCAAAGAAAAACAACAGTAGAACTCAGGGGTATGTTTAACAGTGAAAGTAAGAGCATTTCCACACGCACAATGCGACGGGAACTCAAGGGATTGGGACTGAACAGCTGTATAGCCCTAAGAAAACCACTAATCAGTAAGACTAACCAGAAAAAAGGCTTGAGTTTGCTAGAGAGCATAAAGATTGGACTCTGGAGGACTGGAAGAAGGTCATGTGGTCTGATGAGTCCAGATTTACCCTGTTCCAGAGTGATGGGAGCATCAGGGTAAGAAGAGATCACACACTCTTCATTATCTTCAGATAATGAAGAAGGTGGGCGCTACTGCTGCAGTGTTAAGGACAGAACATCAACTTCTCGGACAAACTTAAAGAAAAACAAGAAGTAGAGCGAAAATATCCTTACTGTAGAAGCTTGTAGTGTTTGTATTTCTTTAACAGTGTATGTGTGTAAATACAGAGTCATAAATCCCCAATTAAGTTATTACTACTTATACTTTTGTGGTTATTACTGTTGCACTGTGGGCCTCCACTTTGACCTCTGAAAAAAGATGTCTTTGACTTCAGTGTGCTTGAAAGGGATGAGGTTCTACATGCACTGTTGAAAGAAAAAACAGCAAATGGCAAAGAATGGCTTAAAATAAGAAAGATTAAATATCTGCCTTATGATAGGATTAGGGCTGGGAGATATTACCTGATCTCAGTATCACAATTAATTGAAGCTCTTACTTTGATTATGAATAATGAACGATTATTTTACGCTATGCTGGAACAAATTGGTGGTGTTACTGATGATTGTCAAAACGGTCTTCCTGCAGTATTTACACTTAGCTTCTTTCTGCTCGATGTCCTCTGCACAAAATCCAAAATGTGCCCAAATAACGGAGACGGCATTTTTCTTGGCTACAAGGTCCTCTGATAGATTGACGGTTGTCTCCTCCATGTTGGCAGCGTGTCCTTCGCTCTTGGCGAAAGTGAATGCAGACTGTATGGAGGGGGCGCGGTCACGTGATTTACACAGGGAAAATAATCGACATGAGTAAAATTACCTCAATTAGAGGGTCTAAATGACGGTGATTATTTTTCGATTAATTCCCCAGCCCTAGGTAGGATTTTGTCAGATACATTTTTGTTGATCTATTTTTATCTGAACTAAACAAGCAGTATAAGGATCATCTCATAAAAAGTACAAGATATGCAGTCCCAATCTGATAAAACTGCTACTTAAGCTGTTAGCATCCATGCTAATCTGTCTCCAAGAAGTCACTTCCTGCTGTCATCAACGAGCGTCCTCAACAAAATCAGGCTGATTCATTGGATTCATGTGTGTGTCCTACCACACAGGGATCACTAAACTGTTGTAAATGCGATGTGATGCAGTTCCTGACACTGTAATTAAAAAAATATTATGATGCTGGACTCAATTAAAGTCAATTTTTTTCTTTAACACTACAGAACTACTTCACCTTGTTTAACATCTGGAGTATAGCTGTAGTACAGCATGACTCTCACTGATGGGCTATATTATTGACATCCATCTGTCAATACAGGCAAGCCAAGGGCCGTTTCAGATGAAGCATATCCCAGTGCTCCAGAGTGGAGATAAAAGACCCATTCACAGAGGCAAACAGCATTTATGATATTGATCAAGACGCACATTTAGCCCCATGATTTTCTGTTTTATCTCCAAGCCAGCCTCCTCCAGTGTTCATCTCCAAGTCTGACAGCCAAGGGGCACCAGTTAATGGTTGATTGAGAGGATTTTCTGGACATAACTGATGTATTATTGTACAGTTAATACATTTTTTACATATCTCTTTGCTCAAGGACACTTTGAAAAGAAACACTGAGGAATGTGATTGATTGAAGCCATTTGGTTTCCCCGCCCACATCATTCAACGGTGTTTATCTCACTGCTAAATGCAACATTTTGACTCAGGCTTAATAGGCAAACAGAGGGCAAGCACATCTCTGATAAATCATGGCACAAGAATATAAACAACTAGAGTTTTTATTAACAGGGAGGGTTTTCGAGGTCTCGAAGAGTTTAGGGGCTATTGACTGAAATTCTGAAGTACATTTATACAACCTAATGATTCCTAATGCGTTATTGATGAACAGAAATATGAGAGAGTCAGTGATTCTGCCGTCATTTTCATCTATGTTTACCCTGAAAAATCAAATGAAGCTCCATAACGTGGAAAATGTAGAAAAGTAAAGGAACAGATTTCACTGTAGTCATTTTTTTTCTCCTCTTTACCTTCAGATCTTCATCCACATACTGCCTCCTTACCTGTGCATGCTGCGACCCAAAGTAGAGACCCCGCTGTTCCTGACAACCATGCCGCCCCGCAAGGAGAGGAAGATGGTCGCCATCAACAAAGGTGCTGATGAATACTTCATCCGCAAGCCGGACACGTCGATCCTGTTCCCCAAACCAAACAGGTGAGAGAGCAGGTGCACTGTGAGAAACAGGGTTGTGTTGGGTGCTCATATTAATGCTTTGGCAGTTTATTGGTTCAGTAGAGATGTTTGTCGACCAGCATCTTTCAGAAATACCAAAGAACATTTTTTTTTTAAATAGTGAACTTAAGGAGTTAGTTCATATTTTTTTAAGTGGGGTAGCGAGAGGCGTATGGTGCAAGTAAACATGAGAGCTAATTTCCTTTACAAAGCCCCTGCTATGTACCGACTCAAATGCCCCCCTCAGGGACAAAGCTCACAAACTCTCTCCCTTTTTTTTCTTTCTTGCTTTAAAAAGCAAACAACAAAAACAAAGTCAAAAAAATACTACATTTGTACACAAACAGCTGTACATGTCCATCAAATAAATTTACACGTGAATACAGACATGTATGTCAACACATCATGACTGTACACCAGTGCACAAAGCAGGTCCATAAAGACCTAGATGAGGGAGTTTGGTGTGAAAGAACCTGACTGGCCTGCATGGAGTTCGGACCTCAACCTGATAGAGTACGTTTGGGATGAATTAGAGACTGCGAACCAGGCCTTCTTGTCCAACATCATTGTCTGACCTCACTAATGTGCTTCTGGAAAAATGGTCAGAAACTCCCATAAACACTCCTAAACCTTGTTGAAAGCCTTCCCAGAGAGTTGAAGCTGTTATAGCTGCAAAGGGTGGACCAACATCAAATTAAACCCTGTGTATTAAGAATAGGGTGTCACTCAAGCTCATATATGTGTAACTGTTATGACTGTCTGGTAGAAGTGATTAGAAATACTGCACATAAAGAGTAAACTGATAAAAATTTGTTTGTATTATGAAAAGAAAACCAGCAGTTTGTGTATCATTTCCAGCGTTTAGTATTCATAGACTTTCAGGTCCTTCAGGTTATCAGCTCACTTCCCCTTAGCTTGCATTTTTTTGTCCTCAAATTCAACTTTCAGCCTACATGAGAAAGGCAGCCATGCGGAGCAGTTTACTTAAATGTGGAGGGACCGTATTTTTATTGGCCTATTACACATTATCATCTTTTATTCATTTTAACAGTTTATATTTATCACTTATGTTGTTGCACTGAAGATATTTTTTTGCAATGTGCTGAAGTGGCGTCTCCTTACATGTACACTAAGGCCTTCTCTCCACAGTCACTGTCTCTTCCTAAAATGTTTAATATAGTATTAAACGTTTTCTTTACCTGATGACAGTCTTTGCACGCCTCAGATAACTATCTGTCTGTAAGGGTGCTTTTTTACCATTCCACTAAGTATGCCCTTATTATTTTATTCTATTTTTTTATCCATATCACTGATCATAGTGTGTGTTTTGTTGTTGCAGCCGATGCAGCAGTTTATCAGCCAATAAGCTTTGACGGGTACTGCACCCTCCTACAGGTGGCAGTGTAACCTGAAAAAAGACCACATTAATCATTCTCCTGCAGACAACAACATGCTTCACTTATTTTATTCAACAGAGTGGTTAAAAAAAACAGTGTTGCTCCATTCTGTAACAGAACTAAGCAAGCTGTTAGGATGCACATTAGAGTTTCACAAAATGGTGAAGAGCTAACTTCATGTTTTTTATAAATATGTATAAATTTACTCTTTTCTTAAAAAAATCAGACTTTTTAACGAACAGTCTGATAAATAAAAGGAAAAAGTCTCAGAACATTAACCATGTCAGATGAAACAAGTGGTGCAGCTGCTTTCAAGAAACTAAGTATTATTTTCATAAAGTTACATTTGACTTTGATTTCTCACAAATGAAGAGTCAGATGCCCCTTCCCGCTTTTCCCCCACTGATGAGGGGTTGCTGCACTCAAGCAGAGAAATAACACCTGGAGCAGGCCATGACGTTCTGAACAGGTGAAACAAGAGACAAACTTTGCTCTGTTCTAATGTTTCTTAGGTGGCTTTCATATATAACACAAAATGAACTGTGGTGAACTTGGAAGCGAACCAAGACCTCTGCCGAACTTCAGCACGACTCAGCTCCACCACGAGGGAGGAGAAGGAGCATAGAACCATAGCAGTAAGAATGAGCCCCATGGATGATTATACTGCTTTCCTCTTTGACAGATCACCAGTATACATTCTAGCTCTCCACTATCTAAGATTGTTTTATCATGACATGAAGTGATTGAATTTGTGGATCAGTAAGGCCACCCTGGTGTGTGTCTGGGTTGCCGTTAGATGGCTATACCTGTTGTGAGGTACAAAGGTATCATATCCTGTAAAATCAACTTTCTTTGTTTGTAATGTTAGAAGGGGCAGAGGGACATGAGACCTTTTACTAAACTCTCAGTTCGCAGAGAAAAGCTCTGCCTCTTCAAAGAAAATGCCCCTTAAATGCTCAGTTTTTCACTTCCTGGGGTTAATGATGTCATAGCTATACAGCCTCCACCCACGTGTTTTCTGCCCATGAGATGGCAGCACCATGGCTGTTTTAAGGCTGTGTTTACAGGACAATGTTTTCAGCTGAAAACAGAGTTTCCATTGCTTTTTGGCTCCTGTTTACACGAGAACGATGCCCGGAGTGCCTGAATCCACAACATTTTGAAACCAGGGTCCAGAGTAGAGAGTTTTAGAAATGTATCGGTGTCCGGCTCCATGTAGATGGGATTCAGCATTTCAGGGTGAAACACTGACATCATCGCATGCGCAGTACTCTTTCACACGAAGGCTGCATGCGCATACCAGGAACAACAACAGTTTCAGCCGTCTACCGAGCAACATGTGTGCTGTTTGCTGTGCTCGGTTTGTTATCCAGACAAAACTATCCAGACAGATTTGTTGTCCAGACAAGAATTGTTGTTTGTGAAAAGTTTGTCTTCTTCGTACGTGTGTTGTAACACCGCTGTTTCTTGACAAACCTACATCGCCATCTACTGGCCTGGCATGCACGCTACAGCATTTTCAGTCGTTCTCACATTTCAATGTGGATGCGGATCATTTTTGAAAATGCAAAAGAAAAACCTTTCGTTTCTGGTGTCGTGTAAACGGAGCCTAAGTCTCCTCCGCAGCCTGGAACACCTCCTCCCCCTCTCATCAGACATTGTTGGATCAGTCAGTCAATGCAGATCTCGTTATCACAGCCTCCCTGCTCCCTCAGATCTAGTGTTTCTAAAGAGGAGGAAAGAGCTTCATCTGATCCTCTATTGAGACAAAATTTATTCAGCTTATTTTAAATCCATGCTTAATAGACGCTAATCAAAACTTAGTAAAACATTAAAACTGTAAATAATGAACTTAAGAGGAGTATAAATTGAAAAAATTATTCTTCCAATATTGTTCAGGCTTATGAAATGTTTTTCTTTACAGTCCAAACACCTTAAGTGAACCCAGTCTGATATCCCTCTAACTCTTATGATTTAATCCCTAAAACTGTTGACTAAGGCACTGAATTTTGGCCAAAGTTGGCACTTAAATTGGCAACAAACCTTACCATTAGTGCAGTGTGCTGTAGACGTTGTAGACAGGAGAGGAGTGTTGAATTTCACATCCAGAGAATCGTCTTTTTGACATCTTTAACCAGCACTCTCTTTGCTGCTCTATTAATACACACTAAAACTCTTCCACACCGTCTTTGGCCGTCACTGCCGCTCTGTCTGTCTGTCTCCACCTCCTGTGAGAACTCAAACCTGTCTTGTGGTGAAGGCGCGAGGCGGCAGAGAATCGTTGCTAAAATAATAATGACCTGCTCAAATCGACTCTGACACATTAGAGCGGGACGCTGCCTGTCTAGGTGTTTGAACGGGTGACGGAGGAAGGAGGGCGGGGGCTCTATTAGAGCGGTTTGATGAGACAGCAGTATCTCTCTTGAGCCCACACACACACTCACGCACTCACACTCTTTCTTAATTGGGTTTAGTGCATGTCTTGGCACCAGACGCAGCCAGTTTTAGTTGAATTAGTCTCCTGAACAGTCATTTACTTCTCGCTGATGAAGTGCTACTGTGGGCCACGTAGGAGGGAAACGGGAGGAGGGGTTAGGAGGCCAGATTGTCCCTCTCTCACTCCCTCTCTCTCTCTCCCCCTCTGTCCCTCTATCGCTCCATCAGAGGAGGCTCCACCTTCCTGAGGTCACAGCCTCTTCACCTGCCACACACACAGGAGCAGCAGCGACGGCAGCCCTGCATTGTAAACTCTCAAACTGCTCCTCAGAATATTAATCAGCTCTTTGCTCTGCCCCGACTCTCAGGTTTCACTTCATTTTAATGGGTCGAGGTAAAGACACAGTGCCATACTGCCCTCTGGTGGTCAGAAATCTAAGCTGCACCCCCTCCGTCTGCACTTTTAAGGATCCTTAAAAAGTCAGTGGAAGGTGCTTAATATTTCAGAGGGTTCATAAGATGACAGATGTTCATAAAAACAGTGCAGCTGTTCTGTGAGGATTAATTAGCTGAATTTACGAGCTTCTTTTACAAGGTCATGCTGTTGACTCATGAGTGAGTGTTTCAGGGAGAGATTTGGACCGAAGGGAAGTCCTGGAGAGAGAGAATTGTTTTATATACCCTAGAAGTGGGAATCTTTGTTCCCCAAGAGATCCATTAATGTTTGTCTCACTGCCAAAGGGCCAAAGTTAACTGTTCAGTGTATAAACAACCACAGGTAAAACCAGGACAAAGAAAATAAAACACACGGAGCTTTCATAAGAAGCCCCTCATTAGAATTCATTATGAACACTTTATTAGCATGTTTGTGAGGTTCTATAATGCTCTTACATGCAGTGTAATCACAGTTTAAAGCACTTTGCTTTATAAAAATCATCAAGCTGTTCTAACATTTCATGAGTTATTTTGTGTAAAGCTAAAAGAAAAATTATAAACATAAATAACGCTTTATAACAATTAATCGGACACTCAATAAATCATTTCATGTTGATTTTTAATTTGGATGAACCCAGCTTTTTTTTTTTTGCAGTAACTGATTGATGTGTTTTTAACAGCAAGTTTCATGTCCACTTTTTATTCTTAGTCTTATCTAGCTTTTACATCGAATTTGTCAGTTTTATCCTTAGTTTTTTTCTAAAGATTAAAGTATCAAAATTTCTATTGAGATCCCTTTTGAATATTAAATGAAAAAAGAAAGTATATTGCCTTGAATTTGAGCCATGGAGGGTTGTAGAAGTTTGGATTAAATGTGAAAAACAAAGTTAACAGCATTTGTTTGCTTTTCGTGCATTCAGTGAATCGTTTTTCACTTTACAAAGTGCATCAAATGACCATCTATACTGACGTATAATTTAATTATAATGGAATATACGAGTGTTTATTGTGCATTTTAAACTGATTACTGCTTTATTTAATTGCTTAAGATATCTAAGACTGCTTATATTCTCTTTATTTAGCCCTAGACTGCTTCTCTGTTCAGTCCTGGACCATCCTCTGTAGAAGGAGAGTGAACCGAATACTTGTGACACAGCTCTGTACAGTCCTATCCTCTCTCAATTATTTAGTGTCAAACAGCAGAATATAAAGCAAACAAGTAAGTCCTCCTGAAACCAGCACAACCTCTGTTAAGGGAGATGATTAACTCTGTACCCACAAACATGATCATTTAACACACGCACATGTGGAAACAGAGTGACAGGTTGAAGTATAAATGAAGTGGCAGCTCAAAGTACAGCCTTTATGTGAGAACATACCGAAGAACAGAGTTAAAAACAAGCTTCAAACCACACTGTCCCAGGACATCTGTTCATGATATCCCTAATTATTAATGATCATCCTGTTCCAATTACATTGTATTTCAAGTAGGAATAGAAATCTCAAACCAATTCCACTTGAGAATTGATGACATCTCCCTCAAAGAATCGATTTCATTCGTCTTTTTGCTGAAAAATTCCAGTTTCCTTCACTTTACCCTACATGCCTTGAACATCAGGGACGTCACACCCTCATCAGAGGCAGTCAGCAGCAACAATAACAGAGACATCTGAAGTGTGTGGCTGTGCTGCAACAGCCAATCAGTGTTGTGTGGGTGTGTGACAACACCTGTGACATAATTGTTTTTATTACAGCTCACATTAGAGTGACAATCCATGTCCGTGTGATAACGTTAGTGAGTACATTAGTTCTGCCTAGACGGGACCACGGAGAACTCCCTACTCGAGGTGCAGCTGACACAGGACGCTGCTGCAGGGCCATCAGCTGATGGTAGATGAGTGAAGGATACAGTTAGTACAATATCTGCTACACCTATACATACAAATATATGATCTGATATGATCTCAGTGAAACAAAATTAGCTATTTATGGACAGTCGACGCGACTGTGGAATACTTTCCAGTGTCACAAATTTATGCATCACGATTATTATAATGACGGCTATTGTAAAGCATTGTAAATCACAAGTGTTTTTAACTATTGATTGTACTGCTTTGTAATCACAGTGTAACATTTTACAATGTCTTATTAGCGTGCTTAGAAATTGATGTATTTTAAAGTTTTACTGAATTTATTATAATATTTATATGTCTTATCCCAAAGACAAATAGTGAAGCTACATTTTATGACTTTAACTCGTCATTTTCATCAGGCTCCTTTTGGCAGATAAGAAACATTTTAAAGCCTGTACAGCACCATGCATCAACACATAATCATATATTATACTAAACACACAGTCTGATGCGTGCTGCAGTCAGACATATTCTGATGACACAGATGTTGTGGCATGTATCAAGAATGGGCAGGATGACGAGCACAGGGACCTGGGGAGGGCCTTCAGTGACAGGAGAACTAAGAACTGCCTCCTGCTGAACACCTCCAAGACCAAAGAGATGGTCTTTGACATTAGGAGGTCTAAGCCCCCGCTCCAGCCAGTCACAATCAGAGGAGAGGTCGCTGAAGCAGTGCAAACCTTTAAGTACTTAGGTGGGCACCTTGACAACAAGCTGGACTGTTCTTTGAACAAAGATGCCCTGCACTGGAGGGGGCAGAGCTGGCTTTTCCATCTTCAGGAGGCTCAGGTCTTTGTGCTGCATATGTTCTGTCAGTCAGTGGTCTCCAGTGTTCTGTTTGATGCTGCTGTCTGCTGGGTTGGAGGCATGACTGATAGGGACACCAGGAGGCTGGACATGCTGGTGAAGACGACTGACTCTGTGCTTGGAAGGAGCTTGGACTCACTGGGGACTGTGGTGGAGGGACGTACGTGCAGCACAGTGTGGCCATCTTGGACAATAGTATCCATCCCCTCCACAACATTCTGGAGGGACAGAGAAGCAGCAGCAGTGGGAGACTCATCTCACTGTGCTGAAGGACTGAGAGGTTCAGGAGATCCTTTGTTCACACAGACATCAGACTGAACAACAACCTGAACAAACGTGGATCAGGACCCAGACTGTTTATTCCAGGTCATTCCAGACTGATTAAAAATAGCAGAAAAAGGCTTGGAGTTGTAAGGATTAAGCTTAAGATGGCACAAGTTAACAATTAAAAGCATAGCAAAGTTACAGGAGTGTGTGGTTCATATCTGTTAGCTTAAGTGTGCACAGTAACAATAACACAGGGGAAGCAATTAAATCAGAACTTTTGAAAAGTGCTGGTGATTTATTTTCTAACCAAACAAAGAAGTAAATAACAACTGTATTATGTTGTCGATGCACAGAAAACAGTGGCAGCGTCACATCTGAGCGTGTGATTTCCTGCAGAGACGGTCGTGCTGTATCAGTACTCAAAGTCAAGAGCTCTGTGCCCGACGCTCTACTGGAGGCTGCTAATGGAAATCTATGTGTCATTGCTCAAGGACGCTCAGTGTGATTATGCACAGAACTGCAGCAGGGAAATCGGATCAGAAAAGGTTAATGAGTAATGCTGTGTGTTCAAGTTATACGACTGTGAGAAGAGAAACAAAAACCATTCAGACTCAGTCCTGCTCGGGCAGGTGTGGGCCAATGTTCCTACGAGGGTAGCTGACAGAATCAGAATGCTTTTTAGCCAGCCAGTTTGCCATAAGTCATTTTGATGTTAAAGGGACAGTTCTGGGTTTTTTGAATTGGGGTCGTGTGAGGATGTTTCTCGTACTTAAAAGAATTGTGGGAGAAAACAAGCCACAAAAACACTGTGGGGTCATCACACGCTCCAAACGGTTTTATATCTGCTAAATTTCCCACCGCACTGCTCTTTTGCTTTGTGACTATTTTAAGACGCTGCACAGCCTATGTGTCAATTTAGCCAAACTTCCCGCTGCTGTGGTCTGCCATGATCCTCATCCTCAAGGTTTATGTCCCTGTTAAGAACCCAAGGGTGGAACTGAAACTTGTGGGCCTTATCAACTCAATGACTCCAAGAACTCGGAGTGTTTTTTCAGTACCCAAGCCTCGTCCATATTTGTGTTTGCACTTGGAACAATCCCAGGATTTATTTGTGATTTCACCTTCTGAGAATCGGTGCTTTGTTTTTTCCTGTTGGAGTAATGTGTGTGTTTCTGTGCAGGTTTCATCCAGAGGGCATGTGTAC
Organism: Cetoscarus ocellatus; assembly: GCA_037902135.1. Classification (NCBI taxonomy): domain Eukaryota; kingdom Metazoa; phylum Chordata; class Actinopteri; order Labriformes; family Labridae; genus Cetoscarus; species Cetoscarus ocellatus. Next base: position 185,304 of record JBAMNC010001469.1, on the reverse strand, counting down.
AGACCTGAGGAAGTTCATTGACGGCCCCAGCAGCTACCTTACATTACCTGATGATCTGAAGTCAGCCATAGAGGCCATCACTTACATTGCTGAAGCTCTGCAGGCCGAGAAGGACTACGAAGCTGTGAGTTAGCATGTTTTTCTATTCTTACTCTCATTTCTTTTTTAGCTATCTTCTTTTCTTCTGGGTGCTGCTGTAAGGGCTCTGAACTTCTTCCCTTTCTGTTTCTCTTTCCACCCTCTTGTTGCCTGTCCCCCTTCTCCCTCAACTGTTGTGTCCACCTTGTCCTCTCTATCATGCATCCATCCTCGTCCAGCTGAAGGAGGACTGGCAGTACGTTGCCATGGTGGTAGACCGTATGTTCCTCTGGATCTTTGTCATCTTCACTACTGTGGGCACCTTGGCCATTTTTGCCAAAGCTAGCTTCAACCATTCACCCTTGGACCCCTTCAAACCCACCTGAAGCAGTGGGACACTTGTCTTAAAGCTGCATCCACCTTTGAGTCCCATCTGAGATAATTGGGAAAGGGAGATTATTGTGTGTGGTCTCAAGGTCTAAAGGTCATGTTGTTTCTTGGAAAACATTGCAAATCTGACACACCTTCTCTGAAAAGCAAACCGTAATTGATGTAAAGGTGTCGCTCTTAATGGTGGCAGAAACAAATGTTTGACTTCAGTAAACAGTATTTCAATTTTAACCATTTAGCACTTTTATTCTTGATGGAGTTAAAGCCAGATACTGTAATTTGATATTTTAAAGTGTCAGACTGTTTGGGGAGGAAAGCTGAACTTGTTAATCTCTGAAACATTGTTATTTCAGAAATAAGAGTGTTTTGTTGTCCATGAGAGGCTCAATCCAAGTCCTCTGTTTGGCAGCCACTTGATTCAGCATTCAGTCCCAGTAAGTTTTCAGTTCTGAAACAAACGAGAAATAGTGTTGTAGCATTATTTACTTTACTGTTATTTTAGCCATTAACAGACATTACTTTTCAAATTGCTACTTTACTGACTGATCAGATCCATTAACAATCACCTTGAAACTGTTAGAAACTCTGATCAGACTGCATCAGAACATTACGTGGTTTTCTACCACAAGTCCTAATATGGCAACAGTCTTACTGGACCATCCTTAAACCTTGGTTGCCTGACCTAAGCTCAATATATGAAATGTTTGAGATATACTGGTGTTTTTTCAAGCCTGATACACGTTAGGTCTCATTGATATAGTTTATGATAGGGATGCACAACGCTTGAATCATCAGCAAATTTTGGTGGGGTGAACTGATATCAGTTTTCGGATTTTTATTTATTTAGTCGTACCAATTTCATGCCAACATATGGCACATCTAAGTGCTAATTTAAAGAAGATTCTTTCTTTAGGGTGGTAAAATGACTTGTTACTAGTAAAATAAAACTTCACCTGTTTGAAACCATGGCACCAAAAAGAGGCTCTCAACACCTGGTTTTTGGTTAGTTATTGTTTTGAATTAGAGGGCAAGTGCCTGAGATTATTGAAAATGCTTGAACTTAGGAAAGTATTTCAAGGTTTTAAAAATGTTTGGATTTGGAATAAGGTGCTGGAAAATGCTTGGAATTATTATAATTTCTTTAAAAACAAAAGGCTGTCTTACTAGACAATTAACTCTGTGGGGTTGGTCATAGTTTTAGTAATAATTAACTATGAACAGCTTCTAAACAACCGCTCAAGTAACACCTAAATCAGGTAAGTCCATTAAAAGTATCTGACGTCAATTTTCTTAAGTCATCGCAGTCCCTTTTTTTGCAGAATGTGTTAAAGTAACTCAAAATATTTTGGGCAATTTTGTTTGTATTGAATTTGTTGTGCTGAAATTAAATATGTTGTGAAGAAATATTTATATTAACATGTAATTTGATATACCTCATCCATGGATGTAAGAAAATGCTCTTGAATAAATGTTCTTGAATTTGCCTTCGAAAAGGTTTTATGAAACCCTTTGTCAACAATTGCAGGCAAACTCCTGCTGCCTAAAAGACAGATATGAGTGTTAATTTGGATAATTCAGCTGAAATTGTAGGAAAGACGACCCTTGCTCCTCAACAGTTTAGTCCACTTTGTTGGTGTGTTGCGCTCTCTTCTGAGGTCAAAAATGTGACAGTGGATCATTCAGTGTTTGTACTTTTGAGTAATCTTTTTTTTTTAATTTAAGTTTTTTCTTGTTTGTTTTATTCACATAGTATAGGAGTACACATAAAAATGTACAAACTTAATAAAGGGCAGTGTTTTTTTTTTTTTTTTTCAGAATGTTGGCATTTTTAGGATTTTGTGTGTAATTTTATATATATAAAAACAAAAAAATGCCAAATGTTAGATGTCTTGGACTACAACTTTTGTTTCTATGGTATTAAACAGATATCATATTGTTTGTTTGTTTGCTTGTTTGTTTTATAGAATCATAGAAAAGACTATATTTCTGCTGCTGTGACAACAGAGTTAAAAAATGCTGAATATTATGTTTGACAATTTAGCCAAAAATGACTGAGTGAATGATTTTTGGTCCTTATTTCCCGGCCTTAAGATGCCCCCAATGCTTCAGGCAGATGATGGCAAATTTAAAAGACAAACACTGTTTGCTCACTGAAGTGTGAAAATAAGAGCATTAATCTATTTTTACCTTCCCCTTGGAGAGTTGAAATTTTCTGACCAGCTGAGGTCTCTAACATTGTAGTGTCAAGACTTTCAACAAGGTCCTCTGAACTATCATCCTCAGTCTGCAAGGAAATGTGGATGAATGCCCATCTTGAGGTTTCTTTGCTTGATGAGTGACGCCATTAAATCATTTATTATCCAAAGTGAGTGTCTCGTCACATGAAAATAACTTTCTGCTGTTCAAAAAAAAAAAAAAAACGTTTCTAGATTTTTTTTCACAAATATGATTTATTGCATAAAACCTACAGAACACGTCTCAGAAATGATTAATGCATGGACTTTAGCAAGCACTTTGTGTATGGACACACAGATCTTTGCCCTGTGTGTGTGTGTTTGTGTTTTAGGATTCAGTGTTTGTGGATCCACGGTTTGATTCCGATGTGTTGTTCACACATAAACACCAAGAGAAACCAAATGCTATAACAAGCGAGCTATGCGCCTTTTATTTCTCTGTGCTGGAATGTTCTGGAGTGTAGCATATGCTGCGTGGATATTTCTGCTACCATAGTAATCCTCTTTGTATTTTCAGTGCCATATATAAGCATGGAGGATATTCTTATATCAGTCTGTGGAGTAGCATGCCAGCTCTGTTCACCAGCTGCACCAATAGCCTGAGGAATTCCCATTATACAGGAGACACGGGGGTTGTCCTTGTGTTCCCATTGGTCTTATGTTTCCCAGGTCATATGTTAGCAAACTTTTTAAAGATATGTTTGGGGGTTCCCCTCCATGTTAATGAAAGAAGGGACGTGGTTGTTTCAATGCAGTTGGACTTGTAAAAAACATTCAACGCAGTCTGATTTCACTCAAAAACTTAAGGCTTCACCTTTAATCATTGCATTATGAGAGCTTTAAGGCAAGAAAAAAAAAGTACTTTAATATTCTACATATAGGCCGAAGTTTAAAGTAACCAAGTTAACCGAATATTCATTCTGTAGTGCGAATAATGCAAGTTTTTTTTTTTTGTTAAATATATTTTATTCTGTTTGGTTTTCCTTTACACTGCACTTCAGCACATGGACCAAATTTTGTCAAACGAGGTGTTAAATATCCGCCTGCCACAAGTTGGTGCTGGTGCTGTAGCTGAGTTTTTGTTCCTGCCGTCTGGCTTATTGTTGCACCGTGACTTGAAAATACACAACCAGGCATCGAGAAACAACGTTTTTTTTTTTTTTTTTTTTTTAGCTTGAAGCTGTTTGGCAGTAATCTGAGCAATGAAATAAACATGAGAACATAAGCATCAGATGACACTGGTATATTGACTGAAGCAATGTGAGCCCTGCTCACTCAGACTTGTAGATGTTAACCTGTTAGAAGACCAGAGGCTGGCAGTGCTTATAATGCTAATGTAAGCCACTCCCTGCATGATCTCTTGATAAACACTGTTAGCTTGTGTACTGTTGTGATATTCAGCCGCGGACAACCCAGAATGCACTGCTTTTTGGTTCACTTCCCCTGTTTGGGCCAGTCCACACCACAGTTAGCATGAGCTTTCACACCAACCTAAATCAAGCAAAATTTCCTTGAATATGAATCAGAGAATTTTTGGTTTATAACAAATGTCTTGGGTATGAAAGCTACCTAAAACAGCCTTTTCTTAGCAGAGCTGAAACAAAAACTCTGAATTCTTAGGTTAGATACCTTAAAAGATCAGAAAATTCTGGGACTGTGTGTGAACTGAAAATGGGACAAATAGGACTTCTGACCATCAATCCGAGATATTTTCTCAAAAATAGTTATTTTTATGCTTTTACGCTGATTTGCACTGGCATCCTGTTTGTATTAAAATACTTCATTTTAAAAGACAACAAAAGATCTACTGGAGGGTCAAAAGTTGCAACATTAGCTTGTCTTGTTTATGAAAAATCCTTTTCTGTGTTTGAGTAGGGGTGGATTATATGTATAGAAATTGAGTATTATATATAGGTGAAATATTAAGTTTGTAATTGTGGTTATAACATTTCATAGTCATTATATTATGAGGAACTTTTGCTCCTGAACAGGTGGTTGAATGTTGTAAATATTATAAATATGTAAAAGTAAAAACATCACTATAAGACATGGTAATAAAAGGGGTTGGATTAAACAAGTTTAGACTTCTTCCTACTCCTTTTACTCCAAGCATGTGGACTTGCTGCACAAACAGGATGTCGTCAGCTGTTTACCTTGATTTTTTTCTTTTGTTTTTGGTATATGCTTGTGTTTGTTTGCGGTGACTACTCATGTTTAATAAAGCATTTGTTCATTCATTAACCACTGAATAAAAGACCTGTTTTTGAGAAAGTAAAATGGAACCGCTAGAAAGGGACATATTTGATTTTACATGGTACAGATTATTTTAGAATCTTTCAATTAGTTGAAAGTTTTTTCAGTAAAATTAGAAATTTAAAGGAGCAACAGTGTCCTCTTTTTCAATCATTGTGAAAGCAGGGCGACACAAAGTGGAAGAGTTTTCTGCTGCTGCCTAAAAGAATGAAACGTCTAATGATTTAATACAATAATATATTTGAATGCATCAACTAAAGACTAGTCATTAATCTATACGGCCTATATTTTGATGTAGAATCTGTAGATGAGTGAGTGGCTGATTACAGTTAAAACAAGTTTGCTGAGAACACATCACAGTCCCATAAAGTCTCCATATTGTGTAATTTTTAAAAGATTAAGGTGTAGCAACCTGCGAGCCCTGGAAACACATACTAGACACACGCCACCACACATGCTTGTGGGCCCCCCCACATGACTCAAACGCACGCCTGCCCTTTTAATCTTGTGCTTTCACTTTGTTTTTGTATTTTAAATAAAGATCTGAAGGAGGATATCAAAGGCTCCATCTGTTGTCAGTATGCCGTCGGGAGAGTTGCGACCCCTGCTCTGTCACCTGCCTGCTATTAATAATCCATAACGATCCCACAAACACATGGAGCGGCTGGTCACCAGACACTACTACATGGGCTTCCCTGATATTTCTGTGCTTGAATACAGCCGTGCTTACATGCAGTGTGAGCTCAGACTGCAGTCACTCTCAGTAGCTCATTGAGTCGATGGTGCCTCAGTATTAAAGACCTGGCTGTAGCGTTCTCCACACTGCTTATGATATAACCCACTGACCTTCAATGAAACAGCAGCACCGGTGCGACCCATTGTTCAGCAGACAGAGAAACACACAGGAGCTCTTTCGGTGTATTTATACTGGTGGTGTTCGCCCACACCGGAGGCCAGCTGAGAACATTCTCCCTCTCTAAACTCTCAACCTCAACCTGATTTATGGCCTGTTTGTTTTTGAACTGGGTGTCCTGACTGACAGAGGATAGAGCAACCTCTGGTACAACATGATTCAGGCACAGTGTTTGTCATAGGGATGGGGCTGGGAAACAGAGTTCTTGAGTCATGTACAGATGGAGCCGCTTAAATTTTCCTGAATTTCCCTGGCAGAGTCTTGGCTGATCCGTGACAGGAAAGTGCTTGGACCTGCCCACCCTCATGGCTGTGATGGGATCCCCACAATGATCTGATAAATATGGAGCCTTTACTACTTAATTGTACAGACTATATAAATGAAAATTTTGATTACCATGGACAATACCACCAAGTACAGAAATTGAGAGAAAAACAGAACAAAAAAGAAATCCTTATTCAGACTCCCATTGGCAGGTAACTGGCTGGAACTTGGCTAGCATTTGGCTGGGATGGGAAAATTGAAGTGGCTGCATCTGTGAATTAGTGATGTTAAGCTGCGTTCACACCGAATGCAACATTGCGACTGAAATTGTGTAGCCCACCCAAGTAGCGTCACCTGTCCATAAATACCTCATTTTGGTCACCATTGCCATCGCTCAGTGACATCACATTCACTCGAGTTTCACCGCGATCATATCATATTACATAATAGGTTGTATTAGCTGACATTATTCCAACTGTATCCTTTTCACTCACCTACCAACCACAAAACACTTCAGCTGATAGCTTTGCATCAGCATCATCTGCAAGTTCTCTGCAGTCCATCTAGGCAGAACTAATGTCCTCACTAACTAATGTTTCCACACAGACATGGATTTTTGCTCTGTGATCCAGGATAAAAACAATCTGTCACGGGTACCGTCACACACACACACACACATACACACATAATGCTGATTGGCTGTTGCCGCACAGGATACACCCTATATCGCCTGAAGAGTTAAAACTTTTCAACTTTGGCGACCAAGTGATGAGCGACACGGTCGCCAGAGCATGCCCGTCACATTACGGGAGGGTCAACCCCGCCCCATCGCGACTGTACATTGACTTTACATGGAAAGTGGTCGCCCAGGTCGCAAAGTCGCCTTTGGTGTGTAGGCGGCTTTATAGCAGTAGTTCAGGTGTTTTGAGGTGGGGTTGCTCGAGGCTTGTGGCGCTCGTAAACATAACTGCCAATCTCGCGCTGTCCCTGAGAGAAGATAGCCTAACACGAAGTTGAACGTAAGAGTAAATGGTGCCAACGAAAGCCTCTTACTTATCCCACTTTTTGGGTAAAGCTGCATTACTATGTTGGCTCGAACGAAAGCTGCAGCGAGATTTGCTACAGCATTTCACATTTTCTCATTCAGAGCTATTTTGCATTTATTACAATCATTCCTGAGGAACTGAGGTTCCTCAGGAGAATGGCTGCGCTCAGACTTAGAGATAGGGTGAGGAGCTCAGACATCCAGAGGGACCTCAAAGTAGAGCCACTGCTCCTTCACACTGAAAGGAGTCAGTTGAGGTGGTTGGGGCATCTAATTAGGATGCCTCCTGGTCACCTTCCTGTGGAGTTTTTGTTCCAGGCACGCCCAACTGGGAGAAGACCGGGGAAGACCCAGAACCCCTGGGGGGTCTATGTATCCCATCTTGCCTAGGAATGCCTTGAAATCCCCCAGGAGGACCTGGAAATTGCGGCAGGGGAGAGGGAAGTCTGTGCTGACCTTCGTGGCTTGCTGCCCCTGCAGCCCGGCCCCATATAAGCAGAAGATGGATCTCTTTCGTGATCCAGGAGAAGGCGCCCTTTTGGACAAGTTGTGCCCCCCCGGTGTGCCACCGTGACCCTTCACTACTCCGTAGACATTGCTCTGACTTTGCCTACAGAGGAACTGCTTGGATTTTGGACTTCGAAGGTCATGGTCTTGGGAGTTTTTTATCACTTGGTATCATAGTTCTACTCTGTATGGAGGCATAAAACCACAAAATTGAAGTTTTACTTTAACTAATATTTAAAAAATATTAGATTTTTATAGCATCTTGCCTGTTAGACCAAAAATATGGAGGTATAATTTTTGGTCCATATCCCACGTCCTCAGATGGGAACAAGTGGAACACTTTTTATGGTGTGCACCAGAACAACTTTTTGACCCTTGAAATACTAAAGCTACCACCACAAAAAGCAGCACGAATGATCCAAGCAACAGCAGGATGCAGAGTTCATTCTGAGGCCTTTGCTTCATTGATCATAACACTTCAGGTCTCCATATCACAGATCTTATTTCACCATCTCTGCAGCAACAACATCCATCTCTATTTTTACACCCTTCCACACGAACACATTTCTAGCTTTAAACTTCAAGCTCGGGATCAGTGGGATGAAGTAGCTCTTTCTCTGCTTAGGCTTATGACTCCTATACAACCTCTCCATCACGATTAACAACACCTCAGTGCCCCTGCCAACATGCTTGGTAACTCTGTGCTCTGCTTTAGCAACTTCACCCTGCGAGTTTCCACTCCAAAGCATCTCTCTTTCTCAATCTTTCATTTTCATCCCCACTTATGCACTAGCTCTAATAGCTTGGAGATGTTTGGTATCACACCGAGTCAGTCTTATAAATAAGGTCAGACTTCATGTTTTAAGCACCATTATAGCCTGATCTGGCAGCTATAAAGTTTGGAGCCACTTGGCCCCTAAACTGCCTGCTTAATTTAGTTTCACAGTAAACAACAACAAAGGCAGGAGGAAGTTTAGCATGTCTGATCTCTTCCCTTCTCCACCAGTTACTCTGATTAAAGACACAAGGATGAAAAAAGGGGAGGAAAGAAGCATAAAGTTGGTGCTGTGAGGTGTAGCTATGAGACTGATTCAAGCTCTGACAATATCTGAGTCTTTATGAAGTGAAGAGGCTACACAACACAGCAGAACCTGTTTTATGCCCCCTGAGATGTCAAAGAGTACTGGTGCTTTGGACACTACAATATTGACTGTTACACCCATGACCTTCACCCATGACCTTCAAAATCCAGTCAAGTTTACTCTTACAGATTATCAGGTTCACAAGCAAAGGGAGACCAAGAGGACTTTACCTTTGACCTTCTATGACCCAGTGTTAATTTTGTTGACTATTTTCGTCATAGTTTTCGTCAACAACCTTTTTTTCCCCTGATGAAAACTAGACAGTAACTACTAAAAACAAGTGCACATGGACAAAAAACTAAAACTAAATGAACTGACATTTTCATCGACAATTAAAAACTAGACTAAAATGTCTGACAGAGACTTAATCCAATCAGACCTAATTTCATTATGTAGAAAGAAGGGACAAGTTAGGAATATATCCAATCACAGCTACTTTGGTTGTGTGGAAAGGTTGGATGAGTTAAGAGGGACATCCAATCACAACTGCCTTAGCTTCAAGGTGGTGGGATAAGTTGTGGAGCGATCCAATCAGAGCTCCTCTCTATATGAATTGATATATTCATGTAGAGCAGGTTCACTGTTTGTCAGTTCTGGTATTGTAACTGAGATGCTCTGCCAGGTAGCCTAAATAAAGGTGACTGCATTTCATACAAAAGTTCAATTTGTTTCTGTTCATTTATACATTCAGACTTTTACTATCATTCAATAAAGGGTTATTAGATGTTTCATTTTATCCAAGTGTGAAGCATGACTTCAGAAATTCAAGGAAACTTAAAAAATGCCTTACACTTTACACTTCATGTTTTTATTTGACTAAATTTACAATAGATTTCATCCACTAAAACTAGACTAAAATTAAAACAATTTAGATGACTAAATTATGACTACAACTAGAAGATTTTTTAGACAAAGACTTTAAAACTAAATTAAAAAGTGCTGTCAAAATTAACACTGCTATGACCTATAAAATCCAATCTTTTCATCCCTGTGTTGCAATTATTCACATACGGGTGTGTTTTGGCAAGAATCTTATGATTCAATTTGTCACGATACAATTTATCACGATAAACTGCAGTACTATAAACAGACTTAAATCTTCATTTTTTAGCATTCCAATAGATTTAAAAACCCACATTACTATATAGTAGGAGAAATACAGTGTTGTACATAAAGCATGGTCCCTGCAACATTCATAAACTTTCTTTGTCCATCGCAGTGACAGAAATTAATGTAACAGAGAGCAAGAATGGCTAAATGTCTTCTGCCAGCTGCTGTCTTAAAATGCAGCTGCACTTAAGTACAAAACAAGTATCCGAAATTTCTATAAACCATTAAAATTAAGATATCATGGTATTGTGCTAGAAATATCAAAACAGTAAAGTGCCACAATTTATTGATTCATCCATAATTTGTTAACACCAGCATTCTTGTGATATTATATCCACAAAGTGACTGTCACAAGCAACTGGTAAAAATGAGACTCCATGATTTTGACCTCTGACCTCTGGCCTCACAAATTTAATGAGGTCATCCTTGATTCAGTAGAAACATTTTTGCCAAGTTTGGCAGAAATTTCTTCTAGAGTTCTTTGGATATCTCGTTCACGAATGACAATTCAACCCATATTTAAGTGTATTTAAGGGTTTCACAGTGACGAAACTCGGCAATAAAATAAAATAAATCAACAAAACAGATAAAAAACAAACAATTAGAAACATAAAAACACAATAAAATCAACTACGAAAGACATAAAACACATAAAAACATAAACTATATAATAACAGAGACCACAAAACTCTGATGCTGATTTAAAAGCAAATAAATATAAATAATTAAATGAAGTCTAAAGTGAATGGGGAACTAATGAAGAGAAGTCAGGATGGAGGGGATATATTCACATTATAAAGACGAGCATCAGCGACAAGACTCCATGACCTTGACCTTTGACCTCAACTCACTCAAGCTTGTAATGTTGGTAGAATTGTGGTTAAATCCCTTGAAATCATCTGAGGAATAGCGTTAACAGGATCTGACCCGTACAGATGGATAACCTGTTTACAGTGCAGCATGACTCCAGTAAATTCAGTCACTAAAGAAACGGGTTTCAAAATGTTTGTATGCAATAATTAAAGAGTTAATGAGGTTAAATTAACAGATGCACATCGGGGAAGAAGTCTAATAAGACATAAGGAGAATAAAGCAGAAAACAGGAGGTGCCATTACTGAACAAGTCCAACCCCATCCCCTCCACCCTCCTCCCTGCCCCCCCGTTCTCCGCCCCAAAAATATCTCCATTGTCATAACCCATAGCCCATTGCCATTCCTGCACCCCCTCCACTTCCTCTTCCAGCGTCCCCACAGTGCTAACCTCAGGATTGGTGAGCGCCAACAGGTGCCTTCCCCGCAGGCTTCCCAGTACAAATACATTCCGCCCACTCGTCACTCCCAGCACGCGCGCCCAATCAGGCCGTGGTTTCACCCATGGAGCCATGGCCTCAAAGAGACGAAAGGACAAAGGGAGAAGCGTTGGCTGCGTTTTGGAGGTGCCCAGTATGACCGTTTAACTGGAGGAGTCCGTATGAATATCAAAGCAGAGAGGTGTGGGACTCTTGATCTGGATTTCAGAGTAGAGCACTGCTGTTCCTGGACCATTAAGAACGGGGCCTTTGATTGGCACTTCAGTTTTAAGATGTCAGGACTGCAATGATTGGACAAATGAAGATGACAATGAACTTTTACTTGAGGATGACAACCTTGATCTTTGTCTGGAGCTGCATTTTTATCACATTAACTGGTAAGGAAATGTAGACATCTGTGTGCTTTGGGTTGTCAGAGTGCCAGAATGCTGATATGATATGAAATAAATCAAACTGTGAGATTCATGCTGGACCAATGGTTACAGATTTTAAAGTTCAGGGCAAAGTTATAAGGAATAAAACAAAATAACTAATTTGAATTAAAACATATTGACTAACTGGAACTTTGTCAATTAACCTAAATTAAAAACAAAAACACACTAAATTAGTCCTTTTACTGAGTAACACATAGCTTTACCTTCACATTTGCCTCGAGCGCTACAGTTGCAATTTTGAGTAGCTTTGTTAGAACACTTTCTATGATGTCCTTCTTTATAAAGCAACACTTCATAAGCATATTTGTAAGATATTATATTGCTCATTATGCTGTTTAATCAGTTAAACTGGGGACATACTTGCTTTTAAATATGAAAGTGGCCACTCGAGATGGCTGCCCTGTGTCCACTGTGTTTGTTCAGTACTTTAGTTGAGCATGTCGCCAAAAATCAATGTAAACACAAGAACAAAGTATATCTCTAGCCTTAAGAGCTCAGGATTTTGAGGAGTTTTACTGCTTTATATAGTAATAATATGTCATTATAATGTCAAATGGTTATAAAAAATAAAAAAATTCATAATGCTTCATTACAGTAAGTCTGACACTGTGAATCATTTTATAATGATGAATAAGGTTAGGTGGTAACTTTATGTATTTGCTGGTCACTGACTGAATTCAGAAAGACCAAATTTATAATTTTAATGTGTTTAACGTCATTGTAAAGGTTACTGAATGATTAAGGAGAAGTGATAAAACCCTGTTTCATAAGCACAAATAAGTAATTGCAAGCTTTTATAATCGTTTTCATTAAATAGAGACAATCTTAGGCGGGATTCAAACCCACTCCAGGTGAAGCATATCTCAGTTATGCTGTGTTGGCTCACCACTGCTCCAGTCTCACACAGCAAAATATTATGTCTTCATGTGAACTCCCTCAGCGCTCAGACCACCCCTAAACTTAATCTAATTGTTTAAGTTTTGCCAGCTGAAGTTAAGAAATTAGACCAACCTTGGTTAAGATGGCTCCTTTTAAAAGGTTCATACTACAACAAAAATATATTTTGTTTTGTTTTAGAATTTTTTTTTTCCAATGTCAACTATTGTAAGTTTTAATTAGTACAGTGTGTTAAGTATATTGTGGAAAAAAGATTAACTTGATGAAAGAAAAGCAAATCAAGCACTGTAAACTTGTTTATTTATATATGTAACTTCATCTTTTTATTGATCGGCATTTCAAACCATCATCGCTGAAGCTTGAGATCATGTGTTTATTCTCCATTGATATTGGTTATTGTACTCTTTAAAAATTCAAGACTTAAACATTTGACAGGATTAAGAGTAAGACGGAATTATCTTACTGTAAATTAAAAAAAACATAAACCAATAACGACCAAAATCTGGGTACATTTAAACTCTCAAATGCCAACAGAAAATAATGCAAATGAAGACCATTATAAAATGATTCACAGCGTGTCATATTTATTGTTTAAAGTCGTATGTAGACCTTTAATTTATTTTAACTAAATGTACAATATCACATACTTTAATTATGTTTGTAGCTCTTCACAAGCTCTGACAATATAGTCACTTGTGATTATTTTTTTAAGTATTATAAAATACAATTGCTTGTTACTGTGATTACACAGCATTATAAAAACATTACAATGTCTTACAAACAAGCTTGTAACGTGTATCATGCATTATAAGGAGGGGCTTCATAGAAAGTGTTACCCACTCACACCTGCCATCCTGAGCAGGATTTGTTTACAGTTTAAGTTTTTTCACCAATGTGATAAACTCATTCTCTCTCCTGCAGGTTCAGTGTGTCAGAAATATCAGCACATGAAGTTAGCGTGCTCTCTTTGCAGTGAAGCTCTGTCTCTGTTGGTTTTCCTTGAATGTTTGATCGTTACAGTTTGTACCTCTATGTAAAGGTGACTAATCAGGGCTTACAACTATATAAAATACAAAACCAATTAGTTTCATATAGGGGAGAAATAATTAACCAAATTATTTCCAGACTTTTTGAGGAGTATATACATATATATACTTTTTGTCCAGCATTGCAGTGGTTTTAATCTTAATCATAACAACCTTAAAAGGTACTTTGTGTGTTTAAAGCCATGACTTACTTATTAAGTACAAAATAATTTAAAAAATGGGCTAAGGTTGTAAGCAGGCCATGAAAACATTGCAGCCCTGAAGGCTAACTTTAGCATGTAACGCTGTCAATAATTAACGAGACCCCCAAACAATTTTTCACAATTAAAGACCAAAGTTTTTATTATGGCCGACTGGTTGTATTTTGAACAGCCCTACCAGGAAATGTTGTGCTTTCAGTAGCAGCTTAACACAAACTAAGAGAGAAGTTAAGCACACATTTTGTTATGGGTAAAACACAATGAATTACAGAAGCATCATTCTGTGATTTTATGCACACACGCGATGTAAATCACATCACAGGCTTGCTTTAGGGGAAAGGGGTTGTAGCACTTAAAGGCATGACCCCATGAATTCTGTTATGCTGAGATATAATACTACTACTATTGATTTGTCTTTCCAAATGTTATGATGAGTTGTAAGCTAGCTAAATGCTAAATGCTAAGTATAGTTACTCTGAGTGGCTGTTTCCCTCAAACATTTCTCTTTCTCCAGTCTTCATGGAGCTGCTTCATCTTTTTTTTTTTTTAATTTTTGGTTTGGTTTGTTTACGTCTGTACCTGTCACACGAGCAGAGCATTTTGTGGTATCACTGAACAGCTCTGACATGCATAACTAATAGTAGGAGACGGGACAAAAACATAAAAGCAATGATTTCTGGGGCCATTGGAACTCAAAATCATACAACTACTGGGTGGGGCGTACTTAAATTCTGTGGTCTGTCATCAGCATAAGGCCTTGATGTGGACGATTTATGTCCTTTTTTAACATAGTTTTCTCAGTCATGTTAAACATTTGTTTTTGATTTGCAGGCATTTGCTCGTCAGTTATTTTGTTAACAAGTTATGAGATGAAACATTGGCTCAAGGGAGAAGAGATCATTTTTTGGTGGTGATCTAAAGTCAGGTGCTGATCCAGGTTTTTTCTTTTTATATAAAATTTGTTAACATTGTGAGATAGAAAACTTTTCCACATTTTTGCTAATAACTCAATAATTTCCCAATGGATTTTGATGACATTTTCAGAGAATGTTGGTCGACGCACGAGGGAGAACTGATTGAATTTTAGTGTTCCAGATGTGGAGGGATTTGCTCACAGCTTGAGAGAGAGCAGTTTCCACATTTTTGACAATAACTCACTTCACAGTGTTGGAAATACCTTGGCAGAGGTCTGTGCTTTTGGAGCACTTCTAGTTATTTGTGTATTTATTAGCTTTAACTTTTTTGTGATGAAACTTTATTTTAAGTCAGAGTTTTAACCATTTAGGAGTTGGGTTTTTTTCATGCTCATTAGTAAAAAACTGGATAATTATCAGACACCAAGAAGAGTTTGTTAGTGCCTCACCCTGTGTTACTGTGATACATAGCCAAAGGGCCATAAATTAAAGGTTTTTTTCAATGGCCTTCTAATTAAAGCTTATTAACAGTAAGTTAAGAAGTTGTTGTTCATTACAATAGATATGAATACATATAGATATTAGATTTAAGTGTGAAACTACCCAGGGTTCTGAAAAACACCCTACATTAGATTAGAGAATAGAACAATGATTCAATTGTGAATTATTTCTACATTACTATGACATGTTTTATGAGTTTTTAAGAGAATAAAAATGCTCTTGTGGTTCTACCAAGATCTACACTCAGCAGAACTACTTAGGATTTTAATTGTTGTTCAATAATGAGCCGTAAGTGGGAGGGTATTCAGAGAAAACTCTTAGTTAATGACTTACAAACTACAGGACAAGGTGCTGTTGAGTACATTGCTAATAAGGACACCATAATAACTAATAAGCAGCCAGTAAACTACCAGTTGAAAAAAAGATTAATGTGGTCGTGAGGAGGGGTAAAAAAGGCTCGACTGACTGTGACTTTGACCGTTGACCTCTTGTTGTGCTTGAAAAACAAACGGTTGCCATGTGCATGTTTGTGGCCTGCAGTGCAGAGTTTCCATTCCTTTAGCTGTCCCAACATTACTCCTGGACCTCTTTCCTGCTGAGCTTCTGAGGCAGAATCCTTACAACCCCCATATGTGAGCGTGCTGAAGTGTTACTGCACTCAGCATATAGCTACTGTTCAATCAGATAACACTCCCCACTGCAGCCTGTCACTTCACTTAAATTGGTATTGATTCCACTTCCTCTGCGTTTTTGGGGATAAAAATCATAATTGGAATTGATTTGCAATGACTTGGTCTTATCTGTGCTCAGCTGAAGGGCTTTGACATTCACCTCCTGACCCCACAATGGGAGTGGGAGAAAAAGGGAGCTGTCATGGGAGTGTTTGGGAACCTCCCCAGGGATTGTGGCATATTGTTCCCGTCTCTTAAGTCTTGGAGCTCGGTTATAACAACTTAATTTCCCAAAAGAGAGGAGGAACGATAGGAGACATACAAAGAAGGAATCTCTGTCAAAAGAGTCGGTCTCTGGTCTTTCAAAGAAATATGTGCTTTTACATGAAATGCATAAAAAAATCCAGCCTGTCCCACTCTGGATCTTAGAATAAATCACATTAACAACTCATTGTTTGTTAATCAGAGTCTATTTTTGTTCCTGATGGTGCTGGTATCCCGGACATCCCTTTGATCCCATCCCCCTGCTGCATATCAATTACATTAGCTCAGTCACCTTTGCTACCCATCGAACAGCACCTGCCCTGCTGGCTGCTTCTTCTGCATGTCCCGTCTGTCCTTCCCTGTCTTTTCTACGTGTGGTTTGGAAACATACTAAGAATAAAGTCAGTTGATCATCTTCAATTACTGGAGAATTTTAGGAGATTCCCGTCTTATTACAGATTATTTTTGGTGATACTATGAACTATTCTTCACTGCAGCCTCATTTCAGAAGTTGGCCTTTGTGTCAGATATAAACTATACACCCCAAAGGTAAACAAAGGGAGAAAATCTACATTCTGTGATTATTTATAATCCTATAGTTTAATTTTCATTTTGAGGGGACATTTCATATTAATGAACATCAGTTTACATACAAATGTAAACATGTCAGAGGTACATATCAATCATGTGGCCACTGACTTAAAGAGAATGTGACATAAATCATGTATGCTGTGTGTTATTTTATGTGACCTGATATTGAAGTGTATATTGTTTGATTTGTTTAATTGTTTATGTTTTAATTGTTTGTGTTGTATGTTTTATGCCGGGATCAGACTACATGATTTATGCAGATTATCTCCTGACCCAACAGACGTAGGGGTTCAAAATCGGTCGTTCTGTCTCTGTGTAGTGTGTCATAATGACCAACAAAAACAGATCAGTCCAAGTCACCTAAAGGCCCATTTATACTCCCTTTAAGTACGAAAACGTCTATGTCCTTTTCATACGACATTAACGTCAGTGCTCACATACTTCCATGTGTCCTTTCCGGTGGCATTGCTGTTAACCACTACATCCACCGGGGGGGGGCAGCCCAGAGAAAAATTTATGACACCAACAAACTCAAAAGCAAACATGGCGACTGCGACTGAATGGAGGAGGTATTGATAATGTACTTATTACATAAAAGATCAAAACGGGGGCGGTGGTCGGTAAGGCCTTGTAGGAGGCGGTGGTCGGTGAGGCCTTTAATTTGCAGAGTTTCTCTTCAAAAAGTTCTGCCGTTATAATTTCTTCTTTCTGTCTCACTAGAGCTACGTATTTGGTAGTAACAGCAAGACTGCCCCCACGGTTTCCAGTGGTACTGCTCTGTTTGGTCCATATCTGTAAGCTTTATGGAAACGTGCAGAAATACAGACAAAATGAATGCAGAGCTCGGACAGAAGGCTCCATCCATATCCAGATTAGGGCTGAACGATATGGACAAACTTTCATATCTCGATATTCATGCCAGATATCTTGATATTGATACGATACAATATGACTATGGGTTCGGTGAAAACTAAGCATTTTTCAGAAAAATAAAAACATCATAATACAAAAGAATGTGGAAAGTGCAGTTTTAGCGTGTGGGAAATCTGTATTGTTTATATCGTTGCTTTTCGATATTAATATCTTGAATGTTCATATCTCGATATCGATACGATAACTATATATTGTTCAGCCCTAATCCAGATCCATATTTAACGTTAAACATAAATGGGCCTTTAGACTCTGCGACGGAAAGTCTAGCAGGTTTGATTTTTGTCCTGCCTCCTATGATCTGATCTTCAAAGAAATTGACCAATGAGAGCACCGAGAGCTCTGCAGATGCAACAATCAGGGAAGTTAACGGATCGAGGTTTGTGCTTTGAGATCTACAAGACAAGAAAAATTTGGAAAACTCTGAAAAACAACATCCCTGCCCTTATGATGTGGAAGAGGAGCTGCTACAGACTGAAAAAAGAGAGAAATGCTGGAGAGAAACAGCAGATTCAACATGAGTGACTGCTTACATCTATCAATCAATCAATCAATCTTTATTTGTATAGCGCCAATTCATAACAAGTGTTACCTCAAAACACTTTACAATAGAGCAGACTGAAGGCAAACTCTTCATTTTATGGCTACACATATATACATAGATACATATATACATATAAAATACACATATACATATATATACAAATATATACATCCAACACCAAACATGAATCCATGTAGCCAATCATGAATCCCTCCATCATGATGGCAAGAAAAAAACCTTCTGTTAAGCAGCAGGAAATCTTGAATGTAGATCCAGTTCCATGTACAGCTCTCCACCAAAGCTGTGTTGGTGTGTGGGCGAAGGAAGGGAGGTGTGCAGAGCCAAGTGGACTAAAGTAAGAACTGTTTGTTTGTGGCCTTAGGTGGTGCTCCTCCTCCTTTCACTGGCATCACATCAGTCATTATATGCAGTCAGTCTCAGCTGGGCTCCGTGGTCACCTAGTCTGATATACCGACCGCAATACATGAAAAAGTCGTGTAATCTGACCTCAACATTAGACTTCCTGCCCAGGGAACTAAACTAAACTAGAGTACAATCTAAGATGTAAAAAGTGCAACAAAGTCTAAATAAATATTGTTTGAAGTGCAAGAATGAGTGCATTATTATAGGAGGTAGAACGTGAAACAATTTATTAAAACTGAGTTACCGTCCAATCACTCAAGGTACAGGTACACAAGCAAATGTTTGAGGCTTGGATACATAGAATAGAACATAAAGACAACATAAGGATATAAATATATGGAGATATTTATAAATAAAAAAACAATAGTTTTAAATACATACAGATAAAAAGGTAAAGAGAGAGTTCAGTTCAAGGTGCACATTAAGGACCGATGGTTATTATAGTGTGAAATTCCTTGGCAGATAAATAATTACACAGTAAAGCAGATAAAAACAAACAAACTGATCAGGTCATTGGCCAGTGATTATTTAAGTTGTGTATATGTAAGAATGCACGGTAACGATGAATAGACAGAGAACAGTACGAAAAGCAAGGCAGATGTGAACAGTACATAAATATTTGGTATAATGATTCCTAATATGGTTTTTTGATCAGTGGAAATTTTACAAGCAAGGCATGAGCATGGGAACCAGAGACCTTGACCCTCAAGGTCCAAAATCAGAGCTAATCATCAAAAGTCAAAGTGGACATTTATGCAATGTAGCACTGCTCAATTAAGGTGAAAATTGTAAATGATTATTTCAACAGATATTGAGATGACGATTATGAAAGATAATTACTCAATGATTTTAAAACATGCACCACATACTGTCATTGGACGTATACGCTTTGAGACCATAATTTTTAACATTACAATTGGGCAGTACATAGAAATATACTTTTAAAATACAAATAGAGCGGCACGGTGCCTCAGCAGGTAGTGCGCGTCCCTCACGTCAATAAGGTCGCTGGTTCGTTCCCCATGTTGGTCAGGGCCTCTTATTGTGGAGTTTGCATGTTCTCCTCATGCATTTGTGAGTTCTCCCTGGGCACTCTGCCTCCTCCCACAGACCAAAACATGCTCATTAAGTTGATTGGTGACTCCAAATTGCCCTTAGTTGTAAATGTGTGAGCCTGAATGGTTGTCTGTCTGTCTGTGTCGCCCTGCAATCATTGTAATAGAGATTAAAATCTGGTCGTTGAAGCTCTAATGCAAAGTTTAAAGAAAATTCTCAAAGCATTCTTGAGATTTCTTGTTCACAAGCAACAGATGTGCACAGGCCCACATGATCTTTGACCTTTGACCTATGACCTCCAAAATGCCACTCCTCAGTCTTTGAGCCAAATACAACATTTTGGCAAAGCTTGACAAAAAAACCCTCCGTCTCTGGATATGGCTTTGGCAAAGGCAAAGTCTCATCAATACATCCCAGAGTCAAAGTGAACATTTGTGCAAAGTTTAAAGAAAACCTCTGTAGGCATTTTGGGAATATTTTGTCTACTAAACCCATTCATAAGCAAGTGATGAACATGGGGTTACACGTCCTTGACCTTTTACTTTTGACCTTGAAGATCAAACGTCATCATTAAGTTAGAGTGGATATTGGTGCAAAGTTTTAATGAAGTCCTGCAGAGGGTTCTTGAGATTGGGCTGCACAGTGGGGAAGCAGGTAGTGCATGTTTTCCCTTTAACTACCTTTAGGTGCGAGTGGATGTGGGATAGGCTCCGGCCCCTCACAGCCCAAAAAGGGAGAAAACAATAGATGATGGATGGATAGATGGAGGTTCTTGAGATCTCATGTTTACAAGCAACAGATAAACATGTATATTAGTCAGCCATTTTATCAAAAATTATATATAATCACCTTATACATGTTTAAGAGAGACATCTGATCGTTGTCTCACACATTGAAGTGATTGTCCAAGTTTTGTTTTGTCTAATGCCTCTTGCTGACAGAATTATCAGTATAGTTCCTGCACTCTGTTTATGAAACACTGTCTCATTAACAATGAACCTTTACAAACAGTTTCACTGTGATTGAAGAACAAGTAAAGCGTTTTGAAATGTGCATAATATTATTGGAGCATGCTAATCGAGTTCAGTGCTGATGAATGCTGTCAGAAGAGCAGGAACACAGGAAATAAACCTGAGGTCAGGTGGGAAAAGACCAGTGAACACCCCTGCCCCAGTACAGTTTCACTCTGTGGGATACATTGCATTTGTTTTGTTGTCTTTATTAAATTTTCGGTAAATTGTAGGTTTACAGTGTTTAAGTCTTCTATATTTATTATAGTTTTCCATAACATCACAACTTTTTAGGTTTGTTAACGTTTGCCAAACATGAGTAGATATACAAGGTGAACAAGCTGTATATTTTTAGCGTTCAGTCATCCCTGTGCAGCTGGATTCCCTGAACCATTTTAGGCCGGGCTCAATAAACCAAAGAGGATTATCCTGCTGTGGTTTGGAGACCAAAAGGTTGTGTGTCTTGTTCATTTGCTGTGATTTAACTAACTGTGTTTGTACAATAAATATTCTGATAATACTTAAAGCTTGCCTGTTTCTGAACTGATAAAAATGTTCCAATGGTGATCTTTGGATATAAATACCAACATCGTTTTGTTTGTAAAAAGACCCTCTTCAGAAACCAGTGGATGATACCACTGGGGCGACATCCACATTTTAAATTCTCAGTTGTAGTGGCTCAGTGTCTCCACAATAGTTGATCAGATAAAAAAATATTTAATAGAACTGATAAAAATGTTCCAATGGCGATCTTTGGATATAAATACCAACATCGTTTTGTTTGTAAAAAGACCCTCTTCAGAAACCAGTGGATGATGCCACTGGGGCTACATCCACATTTTAAATTCTCAGTTGTAGTGGCTCGGTGTCTCCACAATAGTTGATCAGATAAAAAAATATTTAATAGAATAGAGATATTCAGTTCTTTGTTGGCTTTGGAGACAAACTTGGCAAAGAAGAGGAGTTAGAAGTCTGCATCCACCATGAAATTCTGTTAATTGTAACTCAGTGTCCAAGTTGCATTCAAGATGTTATTTAACCTAAAAAAAAGTTTTAAATTTGATTTTTAGAAATGACCATACCATAAAAGAAAAAAAAAGATCTCAAACCAAAAAAAAAAAACAACTGGTGGCAGTAACTGTTTTTCGGTCTTGTGGCAGTCAGACTACATGATTTTTGCAGGATTTTGGCCTGACCTGACAGTCGAAAGGTTTCAGGACATGTAAATCAGTTGTTTCGTCTTGTGTCGTATGTAATAGTGACTAACACCAAAAGACTGGACTAAGACACCCCAAGACTCCACGACAGAAAGTCTGGTAATATGACTCGCGTCAGAGACATTGACCAATGAGACATACAATCATTCAATCAAACTTTATTAATAAAGCACATATAAATTTAGTTTCAGTTCAGTATGCTTTACATAGAGGTAGAAAAGTGACAAAAGTTTTAACAATAATAATAATGGTTAAAAACATGGCCCACTCAGGAACAAACACTCAGCCGAGGTCCATTCATGAGACAGAGCTCCACTGTAATAGTGATAATCATAACTGGTAGATGTCAAGAAAGATTTGGAGACAGAAGGAATCAGGTCACATCGTCTCTCTCTTCATTGGATATTCTTTCACCCCCTCACCATCTCCCATCTGCTCATCCAGGTGCCTCAGAGACGGAACGACGGCTTCACAAGAAGATCTTTCAAAACTACAACATGAAAGTTCGGCCGGCTCGTTACTGGGAGGAGAAGGTGATGGTTCGAGTGGGGATGACCCTCTCACAGCTCGTCAGTCTGGTAAATACAAACAAAATGCACGATGACAGCCACATTAACACAAACATGTGAATACATCCTCATAAGAAAGCTCGGCACTGAAAGGGCCCCTTCCCCACGTGGCCCCAGCTCACTCTGACTCGTTAAGTGGTCCATTGTAACCGCTTGCTGCTAAGCTAGTGCTGCCCTGCATTCATTCTACTGCCTGTGCTCTGCCCTGGGCCATGGGTTCAAAGTGCTGATGAAACAATGTGATGATGTCACACAGGTAGGTCAGTTTGGTGGAGTTGTGGGAATGAGCCATTTTGGGCCTCTTATGTCACTGTAAAAGGAGAAAAGATTGAAGTCCTGAGCAGAAAAGAGCTTTATCATGCAGAGGACCCTTAGGAAAAATTAGTATACTTGAAGTTCACTTTATTAAGTATACTTGAGTATAAGTATAGCGAGTATACTACGGACCATGTACTTGAAGTGTACTAGAAAGTACACTAATTTAATACTTCTTCGGACTAAAGTGGAACATTTTTAAGTTTATGAAAGCATATTTTAAGTTTAATTTATAAGATTATTTTAAGTTTACTTTATAAGATCATTTTAAGTTTGCAAAAGTGCACTTTCAAAAATACAACAAGTACACTTATCTGTGTACTACCAGTGTATATACTTAAAGTCCACATTTTAGTTTACTAAGGTATACTTTAAGTATACTTTTATGAAGTAAAAAATAATATTTTTTTGCTATTCTAGTAGTTTATTTGTTCTACTTTAAGTATACTTGTTAGTTTGCTTTGCATATTACTTGTAGCATACTATTTATATACCTGAAATATCATCAAAGTATTCTTAAAGTTTACTCATACTGTACATACACAAGACTACAATGTATTTACAGAATCACAAGACAGAATGTTGAGAACAAATTTGATATATTTAACATTTTACAACATACCATTCAGTGTATTTACAAATACCTGCTTAAATCATTAAAGATGTGCATTTCAAAAACAAAGAAGTAAAAAGTATACTAAGTTTTAGTATTAAAGTATAAGTGTAAGTCTTAATATTAATGTGCTTAGTCTTAGACTTTTCTTTGTACCTTTCAGTATAAGCCAAGTATACTTCATTATACTATTGAGTATATAAAATATAGTACAAAATGTAAACTTCAAATTTACTGCCTCAGTTTTAGTATGAAATAAGTATACTCGTAGTACACTTGAATAAGCTATTTTTTGCTAAGGGGGGGCTATAAAACACACTGAAGGTCATAAAAAGCCTCTAATAACGCAGTCACAGAACACACTTTTGCCAGATTGATTCCCACAAACTGGGGTTCAAAGAAACAGCAGTGTGAACAGTGAATGATGTTTTCATGTACGTGTGACCCTTCTCTCTCTGAATCTCTCTCCCACAGAATGAGAAGAATGAAGAGATGACAACCAACGTGTTCATGAACCTGGTACGCACATGAAACCATTCATCTTCATCATCAAGCCTCGCTCTGCTGCTCTGACTCCCGTCTAGCTCCCCTCTCTCAGTCGCTCTGCCCCACAAATGGACTTGTCACTTTCTATAACCACAAATTATTTCTTGCTTTGTCTCCCTGATTCTCCCGCTCACTCTCTCATTTCTGCTCATCGCCTTCGCTAATTAAAAACGAGGACAGCGTGAGCGTTTGTGACAGCTGTGTGTGAGTGTGTGTCTGGATTATCATTATCACAGACAGGAGGAAGTGGATGTTAATGAGAGACATCAGCAGATTTGTAGTCATGATTTCACCTCACCTTTTACCCTCCACTACTCTCGTTATCTGTCTTTCTGCTTCTTTTGTCCCTGACAGGCGTGGACGGACTATCGGTTATCATGGAACCCAAAAGAATACGATGACATTAGCGTGTTAAGAATTCCTCCGAATAAGGTGTGGCGCCCTGACATCTACCTCATAAACAAGTGAGTACAATGAAGTCCATTTGACCCGCAGCTGAACAACTTCACCTTACAAGGTCAATTAAAAAAAGCACGGGCTTCATGGTGGTTCAACAGGAAGAAAGTTGCTAAATCAAAGTCCCAGTTTGGTGCCGTCAACCAGCTTAAAATTCAGTCTTAAGGACTTGAAGGGATACTTCAGTAATTTTGGAGTTGGGTTGTGCCGGGTACTTGACAATAATCAGTTAAGTGGCTCGAGGGCTTCCAGCAGCGCTGCACCTTTGAGGAGAATGACCCGGGGACAGTGGTGAGTTACACTGCTGTTACAGTTTTTATGAATAATTGTGTGAGTTTTACATAAAAACTGAGGCCAAAACAACAGGAGTGGGAGAGATCCGGGGTTACCTGGCTGTATTTGTATAAACTGGAAGCCCATTCCCCAAACCTTCTATTGTCAGGTTTGACTCAAAAAGGTAAAACATAAACATAGGGCTATCTGCTATCTACTGTGCACAGGCGGAAGAACACAGAGCCATTTGCTGCATCGTAAAATAGTTCCAAACACAGACCTCGTGGAGCAAAAATGAAGCGCTGCAAATCTTTTGTTCATACAACATAAATCCATGGCTTGTTTTTATGAAAAACTCACACAATTATGAAGCGTAATTGTACCACAGGGCACCTTAACGGTTGCCTCAGCTTGATCTCCTTTAAGGTGCAATGCTGCCGTCAACTACCTGATACAACCCAACTTAAAAAATGACTGATACAAAACTGTTGTACTGAGTGCAGGGCCTCTTTTGACATGCCTCGAGACTTTGGACTTCAGTGTGTCCGGGGCAAAAACAATAGAAAACCTCTGTCTTTATATATGAGCTATGAGCATCAAATTTGTCTATATCTTCTTTTGACAGTAATGATGGTCAATTTGACGTGGCTCTTTACGTCAACGTCTTGGTTTACAGTGACGGGACAGTCAACTGGCTTCCCCCAGCCATCTACCGCAGCTCCTGCTCTATACAGGTATAATCACGGACAAGAATAACATCCAGAAAAGATCCCTCCAGACAGCACTTGCACAGTTTACACCATTCTCTCCCCCACAGGTGTCATATTTCCCATTTGACTGGCAGAACTGCAGCATGGTTTTCCGCTCTTACACCTACGATGCCTCAGAGGTGGACCTTCAGTACTTTCTCGATGATGACGGAAAGGAAATTCATGAGATCGTCATAGATGAGAACGCCTTCACTGGTTGGTGCAGTTCATCCCAAAACTACTGTGTTACCTGCGTTTGTAATCTTTTTAATAGTTTGAACTGATTTTTAACAGAAAATGGAGAGTGGGCCATCTGCCACAAACCCAGCAGGAAGAACGTGAAAGAGGACCTGTACGAGGACATCACCTTCTACCTCATCATCCAGAGGAAGCCTCTCTTCTACATCATCAACATCATCGTGCCCTGCATCCTCACCAGCGTGTTGGCTATTTTCGTCTTCTACCTGCCACCTGGAGCAGGTCAGCACATCTGCCACGCTCAGACTCTGTGACTATGCTTCACTGTCCAAATGAGAAATATAAGGGGCTCCGTGAGACACGCAGATGACACAGTAACTAATGTCATGTCAGAGAACACGTGTCTAATGCTAGAAGACCTCATGAAGCAGGAAGCCTTTGACAGAATTCATTACAGACTGAAAGAAAGTGACCTTGGCGGGAAATCAACTTTGTCAAATATATCTTGAGTGATGTTTCCCGTTCCAACAGAATTAATGCTGAACTACTAGAGCTTGCAGAATTCTTGAAGCATACAACTGTAAATTCTGTCAAAGCGACCCATGTACTGGTCAAATTTGTCTGTCCCTGAACTCTTGCAAACATGCTTCCATCAAACATTTAGCTATTTAGAAAACATGTCCCAATCAGACTTTTACAGTGGCTGATTAGGCCAAACGTCCAACAGTGGCTTGATGCAGTTTATAATTACTTCTTAATAAGAGGAACAGAGCTTCAAGAACAGAAAAGAAACACAACCAAAATGTTAGACAAAATCCAAACACGTAAACGAATAACCATGGATTTTTCTTCTCAGTTCAATACATTCAAAGGGGGAGAAAGGGGAGCTCAGACTGAGCCTCACATTTCATTATTCCCAATCTAAAAAGTATATATTCTTTGGACCCTTCATTAAGGCTGTCTCATGATTTTCATGCTTTATTGGACAGAAAAATAATATTTTAGTATGTTTATGCCTGTATTGGTCGGAGAGAGACAGTGGACATGCTTATTAAAGGGTGATGAGAGATTAGGGGAGCACATTCTGCAAGTAGGCCTCGGGCTGGATTTGAACTTGGGCATATATGGGGACGTTTCTAACAGCCCTTCTCGCCAAAAAATATCAATTTAAACACCTTATAATTACTAGAATCATTTTTTATTGCAGTATTATCCAGCTTATAATTAAACATGTTCTTGGACAATGCTTGCCAAGTATTAGACTGAATTATATTACATATAAGGTATTTTGTTGTCCTTTGTCTGAGGACATTTTCTTGACCTTGTCCTTGTTTTTTTACTGATGACCCTACTTTTTATAGTCCCTTTATAGCATATATTATAAGTGAACTGAATGTATAATCTGATTTGTCATGCCCTTACAGTGAGAAAAGGCCTAAACGTCAAGCTAGAGAACATTTGTACCAGTGTTAATTTTGTTGACTAATTATTTTCATCATAGTTTTCGTCAGCAACTTTATTTTACCCTGATGAAAACTAGACAGTAACTACTAAAAACAAGTGCACATGGACAAAAAAACTAAAACTTAATTAACTGACATTTTCATCAACAAATAAAAACGAGACTAAAATGTTTGACAGAGACTTAATCCAATCAGACCTAATTTCATCATGTAGAAAGTAGGGACAAGTTAGGAATATATCCAATCGCAGCTACTCTGGTTGTGTGGAAAGGTTGGATGAGTTAAGAGGGACATCCGACCACAACTGCCTTAGCTTCGTGGTGGTGGGATAAGTTGTGGAGCGATCCAATCAGAGCTACTCTCTTTATGAATTGATATATTCATGTAGAGCAGGTTCACTGTTTGTTGTCAGTTCTGGTATTGTAACTGAGATGCTCTGCCAGGAAGCCTAAATAAAGGTGACACTTTACTAGCATTCAATAAATAGTTATTAGATGTTTCATTTTATCCAAGTGTGAAACATGACTTCAGAAATTCAAGGAAACAAAAAATGCCTTACACTTTACACTTCATATTTTAGTCAACTAAATTTACAGTAGATTTCATCGACTAAAACTAGACTAAAATTAAAACAATTTAGATGACTAAATTATGACTAAAACTAGAAGATATTATTGGTAAAAGACTAAAACTAAAACTGAATTAAAAAGTGACTGTGAAAATGAATACTGGTTTGTACAAACTAACTTTTATTCTAGGCTTTCAGAAAGTTTTTTTACAATTACTTCATTTTACCACATTTAGACACATTTTCTCAATATATGGCCATTTTCAACTGGAACTGTAATAACTAGTAAAGCGTTGCCTACGTCCACATGAGCAAAAGCAGGCAGAGATACATATTTGCTGCTTCAGTGCCTTCATCTATTCTGCAAACTGCCCCTGTTGTCTCCAGGAGAGAAGATGACCCTCTCCATTTCCGTCCTCATCGCTCTCACTGTCTTCATGCTCCTGCTGGCTGACAAGGTCCCTGAAACCTCCCTCGGCATCCCAATTATTGTCAACTATGTCATGTTCACCATGATCCTGGTCACGTTCTCTGTCATCTTAAGTGTTGTTGTCCTCAATCTGCACCACCGAACGCCCAGCACACACATCATGCCAAACTGGGTCCGCAAGGTGAGGCCTGGATTGATGGATTCACTCCACAAAGTGTTGGGGTGACTTTAATGCTTTTATTTAACCAATGTCTTCTCCTCAAACATGCAGGTATTTATTCACTTCCTGCCCAGGTACATCGGCATGATGAGACCAAACCCAGAGGAGCCTCTTTTAAAGGAGGAGTCCAATGAGGACACGCCCATCCCGAGCTACATCAGCAGACAGCCGGGCGGGGAGTACTTCTTCCGTAAGATCAACCCCGATCTGGTCTTACCCTGGAGAGGCAGGTAGGAGAAATCAATACAAACAAAAGTCCCACTGGCTTGTAATGAAAATAAAAACTACATATTTTTATTGTAACTCTTTAGTTTTCATTTATTCAGTCGTATTTATCCTGGTTGACTCACTAAATTGAACATCCCACATGTACATGTTCATGGAAAAGGAGAGCAAAGCATGAAGTGAATTTGTCTGAATCATCCATTTAAAGAATTTAAGAGAAACTAAACCTAAGAATCCTGGCACGCACCTCATTCACCAATAATCAATCTCCTCTCCAGCTTGTAATCTTGCACAGTGAAACACTTTCAGTAGAGACAAACATGGTGGAGGACATGAAGGAAAACTCAAGCTAAATGCAGCTAGCTGTTAGCTTGTGAGGAACTTATGATGAGGAAAAATTCATGGTCTTGACATCTTTAAATTTATTGTTGTCATACAATCTTAATTCCAGTTCCCTTGTCTCTGCCTGCTTCTCTATCTTTCTATCTCTCTCTCACACCGCCAACATCAATGGCTGTCAAACATGAGTGTAGTTCTGCTCAAGCTTTCCTGCCTTCTTATAAGATTCATGTTGTGTCTGAATTAATAATTATATAAAAAATGAATATTCAAGATGAGGGGTATGGCTTTGACCTTTATGGTTAAGTATTGTTAGAGAACATTTGTTATGATTTGATTCTATGCAAGGAAAGCCTGACTGATAATTGATTCTTGGGACATACACGGCAGCAACAGTTGTTTGGTCATATGTTTGTTTAGCATGATACACTGTTTGAACTTTGTGTTGTAGCCACAAATCAACACATTGTGTATCCGTTTCTGGTGTCGATTTAACTTTATTCCACAGCTATGTTTGTTGTGCTCTCTGCTTTAGCCAGCTTGCTTCTTGACTGACTTTTTCTTTTTGCCGTTTAACTACACAGGACATGCACAGTTGTCCTCACACATGAGGATTTCTGATCCTAAATGCTGAACACATTGAACATGTATGATTTCAAAGTTGTGGTGGCCTTAATCCTCTTCTCAGCTGGTGTGGATAATGTCACCCTTAACACACCTTAAACTGGCTTTGGTTGAGGGAGGACAAACGGGCCAAAAATCCGACTGATTATCTTGTGGTTTGTCCAACTTGCAGTCGCGAGAAGCATATTGGATTTATGCCTTGCAAACTCTGACACCAAACTGCCTTAATGATGAACTTTGAGTATTTTTCTGTGATTTCTAATGGATTCATAAAGTGTACACATTTTTTTCTTTCTGTCCACTTATAATGACCATGTGACATACCAAATGTGTTGATTTGAACATATGTAAATCAACAAGATAATTGCATATTTCCAGGCTGATCTGTTGTTATTATAATGCTTCTTATAACTTGTCTTATTGACCTTATGTGTCCCCTGCACTGAATAATTTTAAACTGATCATTTCTTTTGCAATTGCCTTTTATACTGTAAAAAGATTTTCATCATAGTACCTCTCTCAGTCAGGAAGCTTTTGTTTGTTTGCTTGTCTGTTCATTTGTTGATGCAGATGTAACATCATGATGATGATTGGTCGCAGGTGTGGCAGCTGCTTCCTATTTAAGACGTCCTGCCCTTTTCAATAAATGTTATGCCTGATGAAGGTCTGAGGCCAAAGTGCTGCAAATAAATAATTTTCTTGCAGGTTAGACATTATGCAGTAGTTTATCTTTATGTTTTTGATGTCTGCTCTACTTTGGAATTTCAAAAAGTGAATCAAAAAGTGCAACTTGCCTTCAAGGGCCCATATTTTGCCATTACTTGGGTTTAGATGTTTTGTTGACCACAAAAGTGTATTCACAATCACTAATGTTCAACAAACCTCCTGCTTCTCACATACTGAGTACCCCTGATCCACCTGTTTTCTCAGTCTTTCTGAAACACTCAACACTTAAAGACCCTGTCCCGACATAGAGCCAGTCCTCTCTGATTGGTGGACAGAACAACTCTGTGGTAATTGTCAGTCCAGCACAGCTTACACCGTATTGTCAACAACTCTGCATTTATTCTTCCAACTCTGAAACCGGGCTGTCCAACCAGAGCTTTTGGGCGTGAACAGTCAATAAAACAATGGTAGATTACACCAGTAGGCCTGCTTAGGGGGCGGGGGAAAGAGCCACTTCAGGCAGTTTCTGCAACTGTTCACCGGAGAATAGGGCCTCCACTTTAAATCACAAGTTGCCTCTCTTATCTTTATGGTTGGTTAACAATATGAGAGAGTTTTATTTTTGTCTGTTGCTGAGTAAAAGCTGAAGCAATTGACCCCTCGCTAAGCCCCTCCCACAGACAGCTACTGTCCAATCCTACGTTAGCAACTGTAACTATGCACAAGAGACCTGTCAAGCTTTCAGCAGAAAGAATATGCCTGAGTGGTGCATATGGGACTGGAAGTCTGACGGCCGATATCCGAGAAGTTTGGAGGGTGGTGTTAATTTTTTGTGCCTTTCCCAAGCCCAAGATGCAAAAAGAAAGATGCTGGGTGTGGATAAAGCACAAGAAGACCTCGTTTGTTCTGGTGCTAACTAACGTTAGTTAACCTTAGCTTTGTATATTAGGAAAGAGTAGTAGTAAAGTACAGTACAGTAGTAGGTTACTTCTGTTAAACCTTGAGCCAATGGGTAATATTTGAGTAAAAGAAATACTAGTAACAGAGACAAGTTCTGACATTCTGATAATGAAAGCTAACTTAAACCAACACTACGTAGTTTTTCCACCCTAATATAATATTTCTAGAATAATTGTGATGGTACATCACCTTGCAACAGGTTGAAGGACACCTCTGTCATAGTCTGAGGGGGTCTGTATCACCTTCACTGGCACAATGTAACTTCGATGTGGATGGTAGGAACACTTCCACATTAAAAAACTACAAATTTTTACAGCTTTGACTGCTTTACAGCATACGTCACTTTCCCCTTGAGGTGAAAGCTAAACGTTGGGAAAAAGGAGAATATAAAGCAGTTTATGAATTTTTAAAACAGATTTAATGAACAGAATTTAGTTTAAAGTAAATACGCACTTATTTTCCTAATGGAAATAGGGACCTCTGGCTCACACTCCTGCATAGTGGGTGGCAGTAATGCTCCTCTGACACTAGATGCCACCTGCCGTTAAACAAGAAGAAGAGGAAGAAAGCTAAATGTAGAGTTGTTATCATGATGGAAGCAGCGAAAAACCCGAAGAAAAGAAAAGTTTTACTGGAGGAGACATAGAAAAGAAAGCTGGAGAGTAACAAGCTAAGTGCCCGGACAGGGATAAACACTGGCCCAGCGAGGCCCCTAGAGAGCTGAAAAGCCGGAATCTTACTTAGTGCGCCTTTAACATTAATGTCAATTTAAACAATATACAAAACCCAAAACCAGTAAAGTTGGCATGTTGTGTAAATCGTAAATAAAAACAGAATACAATGATTTGCAAATCCTTTTCGACTTATATTCAATTGAATACACTGCAAAGACAAGATATTTAATGTTCGAACTGAGAAACTTTATTTTCTTTTGCAAATAATCATCAACTTAGAAGTTAATGGCAGCAACACATTGCAAAAAAGTTGGCACAGGGGCATTTTTACCACTGTGTTACATCGCCTTTCCTTTTAACAACACTCAGTAAATGTTTGGGAACTGAGGAGACCAATTTTTGAAGCTTTTCGGGTGGAATTCTTTCCCATTCTTGCTTGATCTACAGCTTAAGTTGTTCAATAGTCCGGGGCCTCCGTGGTTGTATTTTACGCTTCATAATGCGCCACACATTTTCAATGGGGGACAGGTCTGGACTACAGGCAGGCCAGTCTAGTACCCGCACTCTTTTACTACGAAGCCACGCTGTTGTAACACGTGCAGAATGTGGCTTGGCATTGTCTTGCTGAAATAAGCAGGGGCGTCCATGAAAAAGACGTTGCTTGGATACAACATATGTTGCTCCAAAACCTGTATGTACCTTTCAGCATTAATGGTGCCTTCACAGATGTGTAAGTTACCCATGCCTTGGGCACTAATACACCCCCATACCATCACAGATGCTGGCTTTTGAACTTTGCGCCTATAACAGTCCGGCTGGTTCTTTTCCTCTTTGGTCTGGAGGACACGACGACCACACTTTCCAAAAACAATTTGAAATGTGGACTCGTCAGACCACAGAACACTTTTCCACTTTGCATCAGTCCATCTTAGATGAGCTCGGGCCCAGCGAAGCCGGCGGCGTTTCTGGGTGTTGTTGATAAATGGCTTTCGCTTTGCATAGTAGAGTTTTAACTTGCCCTTACAGATGTAGCGACGAACTGTAGTTACTGACAGTGGTTTTCTGAAGTGTTCCTGAGCCCATGTGGTGATATCCTTTACACAGTGATGCCGGTTTTTGATGCAGTACCGCCTGAGAAATCGAAGGTCAGTGGCATTCAATGTTGGTTTTCGGCCTTGCCGCTTACGTGCGGTAATTTCTCCAGATTCTCTGAACCTTTTGATGATATTACGGACCGTAGATGATGAAATCCCTAAATTCCTTGCAATAGCTCGTTGAGAAATGTTGTTCTTAAACTGTTGGACAATTTGCTGACGCATTTGTTCACAAAGTGGTGACCCTCGCCCCATCCTTGTTTGTGAATGACTGACCATTTTAGGGAAGCTGCTTTTATACCCAATCACGGCACCCACCTGTTCTCAATTAGCCTGTTCACCTGTGGGATGTTCCAAATAAGTGTTTGATGAGCATTCCTCAACTTTCTCAGTCTTTTTTTCCACTTGTGCCAGCTTTTTTGAAACATGTTGCAGGCATCAAATTCAAAATGAGCTAATATTTGCAAAAAATAACAGTTTACCAGTTCAAACGTTAAGTATCTTGTCTTTGCTGTGTAGTCAATTGAATATAGGTTGAAAGGGATTTGCAAATCATTATATTCTGTTTTTATTTACGATTTACACAACGTGCCAACTTCACTGGTTTTGGGTTTTGTATTTCACCTAACCCTGCTGTACAAGAACATTGCTGTTCTTGTATGTGATTGTTTTGAATGTGAAGTGTCAATACATGGGGTGCTTGATGCTTGCATTGAGATCTGTGCTCTTTCCCCTCTATTTTAATGTCCTCTTCATTTAAACTCTGCCAACATTTGATTTGGTGAATGTATCTCTCTAAAGCATACTGGAGACCTCGTCTGCTTCTTTCTGATAGCTCTGAAGAATTTGTCCAGAAATTTGCAAGTAATTTCTTAGGAGTATCACTCACTGAGTATCGCTAAAAACTCCATATATCTCACTTTAGGAGGGAAAGCTTGACAGTAACCAAGGGGGGATGGGGCTTAGTGAAAGGTCAATTAGCCCCATCTAATGTTCTTGTGTCCTATTTTCAGTTGTTAAGCTTGTTACCTCCGCCAATGTTTTTGCCGGCATTTATCTGTCTGGTTGTTTGTTTGTTTGTTTGTTTGTCTGTGTTCAAAATAACTTGAAAAGTTCTGAACAGATTTGGATGAAATTTTCAGGAATTGTCGGAAATGGGATATGGAAGAACTGATTAAATTTTGGGGGTGATCCAGATCACCGTCTGGATCCAGAATTTTTTCAAAGGATACTTTAACATTGCCAGATAGGACCATTTTCGCCAAAGTGGACCGAAGCTGCTTGGCGGAGGTCTGTGCTCTGAGTGCTTTTCTAGCTGTGAATATTTTGCAAAAGATTTGGTGTATTTGTTGCTTGTGCTCTTTTTATTTCTGACAAACTCAAACTCACTTCGACATGCACTATGTTTCAAGATCAATAAATCTCAAAGCTTCAATGAGCTGTCCACAGAACGACCCACGTAACTGTAAATCAATCAATAAGTGAGATTATCAACATTTTTATATAAATCAAAAATCTGGCTTCAAACTGCTCTGCCCCTCCAACCATGCTGGCTAATCTTCCAGTAGGCTCCAGCCTTATTGCCACCCAGCCCTGGCATCATAAACAGCTCCACTGTTCCCTGAGCGAGCCTGGTGCTGGGCAGCTCTCATCCCGTTCCAATGGCATCAGATTCAGCCCCAGCTAAACCCCACACCCCCGTCCACAGTCGCCAGACACTAAGCCTCTGTTTAGGTTTGGAATTAGGGGGTAATCCTGCAGAAAGGAGGTGGAGGGAGGATACACAATGGATAGTGGGCAGATGAGTAGGGGGGAAGAGCGGTGCTGAGTGATCGGGGCAGGGGAGGATTTTGAGGGTTTTGAAGTGGAAGAGGTGCTGGTCTCACTATCAGACACCATCAACAAGTGTGTGTGTGTCATTCAACTCTCTTTGTCTTATGATGCTGTCACATGGTTAGTTAGAAGACAGGTGCTGCACTTTACAGCACTTTCAGAAGAATTTACTGCATGTTTGGTGATCTGTGTGCATTTAAATCTACAATGATTCATCAGTCAGTCAAATACAAACCCCCATTCCAGTGAAGCAGGGATGTTGTGTAACACGTAAATAAAAAACAATAGGTCCCAGCTTTCTACCACAGTAGGGTTGGTTATTGTTGGAGTGCCACCTGAGGGATCGAAGGTCACATCAGTGTTAATGTTGTTGACTAATTATTTTCGTCATAGTTTTCGTCAACAACCTTTTTTCCCCTGATGAAAACTAGACAGTAACTACTAAAAACAAGTGCACATGGACAAAAACTAAAATTAACTGACATTTTCATCAACAAATAAAACCTAGACTAAAATGTCTGACAGAGACTTAATCCAATCAGACCTAATTTGGTCATGTAGAAAGTAGGGACAAGTTAGGAATATATCCAATCACAGCTACTTTGGTTGTGTGGAAAGGTTGGATGAGTTAAGAGGGACATCCAATCACAACTGCCTTAGCTTGATGGTGGCGGGATAAGTTGTGGAGTGATCCAATCAGAGCTCCTCTCTTTATGAATTGATATATTCATGTAGAGCAGGTTCACTGTTTGTTGTCAGTTCTGGAATTGTAACTGAGATGCTCTGCCAGGTAGCCTAAATAAAGGTGACTGCATTTCACACAGAAGTTCAGTTTGTTTCTGCTCATTTATACATTCAAACTTTACTAGCATTTATTAAAGAGTTATTAGATGTTTCATTTTATCCAAGTGTAAAACATGACTTCAGAAATTCAAGGAAACATAAAAAATGCCTTACACTTTACACTTCATGTTTTTGTCGACTAAATTTACAGTAAGATTTAAAATGTTGTGAAATTTCATCAACTAAAACTAGGGTAAAATTAAAACAATTTAGATGACTAAATTATGACTAAAACTAAAAGATATTTTAGGCAAAAGACTAAAACTAAATTAAAAAGTACTGTCAAAATGAACACTGGGTCACATGCATTCAATCTTAGTTTTTGGCTTTGTCATGGACCGTAGATAATGAAATCCTAATGAAATTCTGCCCAAACAGCTACTCACGCCGTTGTTCACATAGTGGTGAACCTTTAAGTGTTGATTCTTTCAAGGATGCTCCTTTTATGCCCACTCATCTGTTTCACGTTAAACTTTGCACATGTATGTGCTCCAGACGGGTGATTCCTCAGCTTTCCCTGTTGTTGCTGTCCCAGCTTTCTTGGAAAGTGTTGTTGGCATCAAATACAAAATAAGTGAGTATTTTTATGAAAACAATGAAGTTTCTCAGTTTGAACATTAAATATGTCTTCTATTGCATTTAGTTGAAAAAAGGCCACATGTCAGTGTATTCCTTTTTTATCGTTTTGCACAATGTCCAACTTCATTGGAATTGTGGTTGTAAAAATTTCAGAGCCCATTGCATTAAATCAGGTTCATGTATTTCATTTTGATGACTGCTAGAGTATGTTCACAATCACTAATGTTCAAGACTTTCTTATGTGGAGGAGACTTACTAGATGCACCAAAGGGCCTTTAACACTTGAAAAAGCAGCAATATGGGCTCTTTAAATGCCGAGTGTTTGAATAAGCAATGAACCAGAAGGACATTTTTCAAGCAGTTATGTTTAATGTGCTAGTTTTGGCTTTACTCAAAATTCTGGACATTGTGATGAAATGTTAGGTATCGAATTAATCACACTATTCAGGCACGGCGTCAGAAACACAGTTTAGGTTGGCCTGGTAAAGTAAAGCTGTCTTAATCTGAGTGTAAATCTGGATGGATCTATCAATTTCTTAAGTCCCAACCATTTTCCCTGTTCTTTGGCTTATATTATATTTCTCTTTTTTTTTTTTTTTTTTTAATATTTAGCCCACTATACATGTAGAGACAGACATTTATGTACCTGTGGACTGCTAAACCAGTCTCACATTAATATATTAATTTATGTGAGTTGGCTAAAGCATACAGCTGGGCTTCTCTGTTTAGGCTGCTGCCCCCACGACCTGACGACGGATAAATAAAACATAAAATTTCCTCATTTTTACTGATTTATTGTTTTTTTTAATCCCTCTCCATTTTTCACTTTTGTATTATTGTGTCTTTATGTATTTTTATTCAACATCATTATTTTGTAATATTCTCTCTTGTTCAGACGTGTGTCATCTCTGTTTCGTTGTTGATCATGGCTGGTCACCTTGTGTTAATCACTGCGAGTGCTGATGATTTTGCTATTTGGAGTTTTTACATTTTTGAGTCACTGTATTGTTGAGTAGAGCAAGCAATTACTCCAAGAACTCCCCCCCACCCCTATTTTATGATTTGTCCTTGTCAACATTTGTTTTGCACAGAGAGAGAGCGTCTATTGGTGTACGACGTAGACCTTCAGAAGGAGAGAGTGGCGCGTTGCATAATCAATTCATAAATTTATGCCAACAGAATCTGTTTTTGTGCTTTTAAGGCAATTTAGAGTCAACAACCTTTTTTTTTTTCAACTTTTTGACTTTATTCTATATACAGTACAGTGCTTAAAAAATTTATTAGACCACCACCCAATGAAAGGTTTATGCCACAGCTGCCCTAAACTATCATCATTGGTAATTTTCAAAATATTTGTTTTAATGTTTATGTAATGGTTAAAACAGCAGTATGTAGAAGCTCTTTAAATGAAATATTTTTAATGCTAAAATACAATTATTATTCTTAGACGTGAATTTTATCTTTTATTTTTTTATTTTTTTACATAAAAAAGAAAAAATAGTAAAGCTCATTTTTTACTTCTCCTAAAATCCCAGTGAGCAGCACAACTTTGGGAACAATAAGGTGAATTCGGATTGAAATCCTCACTCCTGTTCAAATGTATGTCCAATCAAAATATTCAGTTTATTCAGTTTTTAACAAGTTTTTAAAAGATTTTAAAACATATAGTCTTTTTTTTTCCCGACAGGTTGTCTAGTAAATTTGTTAGGCACTCTAAATAAAATTAAACATTACCCTCAGCGGAGGCCGTGTGTGTCACTGTGGATCAGGGGAATGGTGGTAAATCCTTAAATTTTTACTGACTTACTTTGCAGTTTTACCTTGTTCATTACCTGTAGCTCTCTCGCTCTCTCTCAGTTTCTGATGGATCCTCTGCTCCTCAGCAGAGAGACCTGATATTGCCTTCTTGGCAGCATAATCCCGTTTGATTTGATTCGTCAAAACTACACATGAACAGTATAATTTCCTTGCATGTAACATGGAATCCAAACTCTATTTCAGTTGTTTGATAGCATTCAGAAACCACTTGTGAATGAAGAAGTGACTTCACTGGTCTTTCGGGTGTGCCAGCTGCACTTGTGGGTGCCCACCCTAACACAGCAGCTGGTTTAACAGCATTAACTGAAATAATGAATCAAATGTGGTTTACACACCTACAGCTTTGCCCTGATTCAGTTAAAAAAAACACATTTTCATGTTTTCTTAGGATCATTTCATTTTTACACTGCCGTATTTTGAAACGGGTCAAAATACGGCAGGGGAATAATTGATAAAAAAATTTTAAAAAAAAAATAGGTTACTGCTAAATATTTTTTTAATTAATTATTATTCTTTTTAAAATGAAAACACCACACACAATCTTAAACAACTGTATTCTATACTTTCACTTTCTCAAATATAAATGTAGTTTAAAT
The DNA here is from genome assembly GCA_037902135.1 of Cetoscarus ocellatus. Classification (NCBI taxonomy): domain Eukaryota; kingdom Metazoa; phylum Chordata; class Actinopteri; order Labriformes; family Labridae; genus Cetoscarus; species Cetoscarus ocellatus. The sequence continues at coordinate 146,709 of JBAMNC010001469.1, read as the reverse complement.
AAAATGCAGCATTTAAAAATATCTGAGCTGGCACAGCTTGAAGGCTGCGATCGAGTGACTTTACAGTTACTGTTGCTTCAGTTCCCTCGCTTCAACTTAACACACAAACTTGTAGTCAGTAGGAAAAAACAGCATAACAAACCTCCATGGTTTGCACAGTATAGCAAACATGATGAAAAACTAACTCTAGAAGAAAATGTCTCCGGGGTCCCCAGAAATTTGTGATGCCAAAGTGGGGTCACCCACCAAAAAAGGTTGGGAACCACTGCATTATGGGAAAAAGTTAGCAGGCTGAGCTACACACAAAACAAGTTCTTATTTGATAGATGTTGTCAAATGTTTTATTATACAGATGGACATAATCATCCATGTTTAACTCGTCTTATGATATAAACGTATACAAACTGAGTTCATGAGGAACACACAACGGTGTCTGCAGCAGAACACAGAGGACACCAGATAGCATGGTAACTTACTGCACCATAACACCTGTAAAAAATATCTGCGGGAAAAACTGACAGTTATGCTGAATAGTAGAGAGCACATTTAAAAAGGATAAATTCTGCTTTATAAACTCTTGAACTCCTTGATATTAAAATGGCGAGCGCTCTGGGTGTTTTTTATAAGTGAACCCAGGACCAACGTTTTAAATCTGGCTTTAATTTGGTTTGATTCAGTTATCAGATTTATTTCTGGGGCAGGTTTCAGGTTCATCTTTGGTAAAAAATAGTTTTTCAAGTGTTCTATAACAACCATTATTATGTTTTACTTATTTTATTGCATTTATCCATTTTACTTCTTAATTTTCCTTGTAAGCTTTTATCTTTTTTATTGTATTTTTTTTACCATTCCTAGTTGTTTAATTCCTTTCCCTTCTGTTTTAGTTGATGGCAGTTTATCTCTGTTTTTTATTTTCTGTCTGTCATTCCTTTCTAAAACCCTTTGAGCTGCATTTTTATGTATGAAAAGTGCTACATCTAGGTGTGAAAATTACCTAAACTACAACTACAACAGCTCTGTAATAAATTTGATTCCAAAATCATAACACGCTGAAGACTTGATCTATTTTTTTTTTTCATAATGCAAAACAAGTGTTTCCAAACATGCAGTCAAATTGTGATAAATTACAATCAACTTTTGAAATGTATTTATTGTGATTGACAGCACTACGCGGCAGTAGTGAACAAAATCTTTTGCTGAATAATACTCCCACACTTTTGTGTTCATGCTTCAGAAGCTGTGCACTGTGTTTCTGTTCCTGTCCAAACATACTTGCGAGTGCACAGCCTGAGAGCACAGATGACGATGAATTAATTGCTCAAAATAGGTATAAGTGCATGCAAATATCCAGTAACAGCACCAAACATGTTGTTGTGACTGTGTTTGTGTCGGAGTACAAAGGGCTCCATGTGTCTGCGGTAATGAATATGAGCTGGGGAATGTGAGGGGCATGCAGCGTGAAGAGCAGCACATAGCTGCTCTCTGAGCTGTGACACACATGCACACAAACACAACCTCCGACTTCTCCCCACTACAGGGACCCTCAGCCGCGTGCTTTCATTGTCTGACAGGCCATATGTTGTCACGCTGTCTCCTGTAACTCCGACAACTTGTCTTGTTCCCTCACTGACGCCTGACGCTGACTGCCAGAGGTTCTGCACTTTATTAAAAACATCATACACAATGTACACCCTTCATACGCCACATACGTGGTCTGCAGACATGAGCCGAGGTGCCAATCTGACAGTTGCTCCGTGGCGCCTTCAGACGGATCGACACATTGACGTAGAGCCAAAGTATCTCAGTGATGAGGATGATGCACTACAAGGTGCTCCCATGATAGGAAATAGTCCTGTGTCCTCAAACATGTTGGACACAGGATAGCTATTGTGTTGGACACACAAGCTATTATTTCCCCGATAAAAAGACAAAAATAGTGGAGCTTTAGCTGAGAAACAGATGACAAAGACATCTCAGCAAGACCAGAGCTGCTTTTCCTTTAACTGTCCTCCACAATAAACACATTTTAGTGTTTTCACTGTCAGAAAAGCTTCAGTAGTCATGTTTACATGACATCCAGCTGGCCCATTTGGCAATATAGGCAAATGCTAAGGCTACGTGGCCTCCAGGGGGTGCTACAAAATCATGAAGAAAATTCAGCTTCAATAAAACTACTTATTACTAGAACTGTTGAGTCTGCTTCCGAGGTCATTAACGGATCTGAGCGTTTTCACCGACCGTTAGCAGGATTTTGTCTGATTAACAGAAAACCTTACACGAAACTGAACAGAAGTGTCGACTGAACAGTCAAGGAGAGCAGGATTTGGCCCCTCAGTTTGGTGTTTGCAGCAGAGAATGAATCAGACAATGGATCCATCCAAACCAAAGTCATTTTTCCTCCGAAGTACCTCAACAGTTTCTCTCAACGAGCGTTTCTTCAAGGTGCTGACGGACCCCCCCACCAACCCCAGGGTGGTCACCTTTGACCCTTTGGTGCTGCAGCAGTGTGGTGACACCCCCCAGGTCATCCTTCTGGAGAGAAAGAAGCCGTTAACTGTTCGTCTGCAGACCTGTGTTTCGTCAGCGAGGATGAGGCAGCAGGCAAAGAGGAGGGCGCAGCGTGTGGACTCGACTCAACTGGCAGCTGCTGATTCAGCACCTTTCCACGTGCAAACCCAGAGCGTTCTGGAGCTTCAGAAACAAATACAGATGGAGAGCCCGGATCAAGTCCACCCACAGGAGTGGAAGAAACCTGCGTGGTCGACTCGGGCAGCGTCGCTTTCTGAACAACAGAAACATCCAGGAAGTGACAGCAGGTCTTTCACAGCTCAACGTGCACCGACAGGGCTGCTTCAGAGGGCAGAGGTCAAACAGAGACTGCGTGAGGACCAAGAAGCAGCTGGACGCTGAGCAAGTACATGTCTCTGTCAAAAAGACGACTGGACGAGCAGTTGGACAAATACATGTCCATGTCCAAGAGCCGGCTGGACATGGACATGTATTTGGCTGGACGCTGAGCTTGACGAGTACATGGCCATGGCAGGACAAATGGACTGGGAATGACCTTGGACTGAGGGGCAGGGGTCAAATACGCTTCATCATGGACAGAGGCAAAGAGATACTCATGTAGACACTACTGCTTGGCTTCTGGTGTGTGACTGCAGGGCGGCCATCTTGGAGAGGGGTTGCCATAGCTTATGATAAATGCAAGTCTATGACAAAACGGTGTCCATACATGGTGAAGGTGTTTACATTTTGCTGTTGTAGGAGTTGATTTATGAGATGTTTGTGCTATAAGACATATTTAATATCCAAGAATTAAGATTTTCTGTTACCCCTCTCAAAGATGGCCGCTGTGTAGGCACACCTCTCCAAGGGGACAGGAAACACTTACCTGAGTAAAATTTGATTTAAATGAAAGTTCATTAACGGTTTAATGTTCATAGAGAACACAGCAGCTTATGTTTGTTATCGAAGCTCTGAACCAAGTTCTGATTCAAATATAAGTGTGAAATAATAATCTGAGATTTATTTTCAAGGTTTTGATTTATTTACAAAGTACAGAATATACATTTCAATGTAAAAAATAAAGTCAGAGTTGTGAGTTTGAGAAAAAAAAAAACGATTACTGTTGAAATGGAAAAGCTTACATGGATTTAAATGTAAAGCAATGCCCAATTAATATTACTACATATGACTACATGTGCTATTTGATTTCTTTTGCAAGTGTATGTAAATTGCTGAGGGGGGCGCCGTATAAAATCTTGCCTAGGGTGCCACATTGGGTAGGGCCGGCTCTGTTACATGGACACAAATAATGGTAATAAACACTTAATTAGAGAAAAAATGCATTTTGGAAACAAGTCAATCAGAAGATTCTGATCTCTTTGGAAAGAAATGTCATTCTGAACCAGAGGAGTAGTTGAAGTTGATCGCTCTTTCTGAATAAGCCTGGGGGGGGGGGGGGGGGGGGGGGTTTGTTGGTTGGTTGGTTGGTTGGTTGGTTGTTGTACCCCTTAGTGAACAAAGTCATTAAAGGATGTTTTTATCCTAATGACTTTGACTTTCATGGATCCACTTACCAAATTTTTTAGCATGTTGAAATCATTCATGTTGTTTCTATGCTGATGACACTCAGATCTCCGGAGCTCCTTGTTTTTGCATATTTGTCTTAGACTTAGATATTTCAAATCATCAAATTAATGTTAATATCTCACAAAGACAACCAAAGTAAATACAAAGTATAATTTCTAAATGATGATTTAAAAAAAAAATCCAAACCTATCTGGCCCTATGTGAAAAAGTGAATCCCAGTGGCTCCTTTTCAATATTATATGATATGCTAAGTGTTGTGATTCTTAACATTAAAATATTTTTTTGGATTTATTGTCTTTATTGACATCCTGAAAGAAGAAAAATGACCTAATTAAGAAACATCTCTGTATTTTTGTCATGTCACTTCAGTTTTAATAAAAACAGTAGTAAAACTCAGACTGATATCCTCATGTAACCTGTTAATACAACCTGCTGAGCTCAGCCTCTCTGCAACTGTTAGCTTCACTGCTATAAAGAGCTTTAGTGCTGTTGTTACTCCCATCAGCATGTTACAAAAGCCTTTGTTCTCCTCAACGTGGTGAGGCTGTCAGTCTTTGCTCATAAAGGTAGTGATGGACTGAACTAATGGATCACTCAGAACTGGAAGGCAGCTTAGACAAGCTAAGCATTTCAATTGTTAGCCTAGCATTAGCTTTGCTATAGGAAGCTTTCACTTTCCCTGGGTGGTGTCACGTGAGGTGAGCCGTATGTCCACTCTGTTTTACTCTCATGCATCCCCATGTGTCATGGCCATTTTATTGATGTATTTTTCTGTGGGTGTGTGTGTGTAGGACAATAATTAACCCAAAAGAGGGTAAAATTACATTGTGGGTCATCAGTGAGTGTGTCTGTGTATATAGGTAGGAACCTTTGTGACATCAGGTGTTTCTTGATGGGGTTGTTTTTGTCCACAACACACCACTGAGACGTCACTGTGTACATTTTTTTGTCGAATAGTGTGTTGTTTGCTTTAATGGACAGTTTTTTGGACTCAACTGGGTAAGCAAATAAAAGAAAAATATTTTACAATTCATGAAGTCGGACGTCATTTACTTCAAATCACAGTGTAGGTGCACAAGGCGAGCGCATCAGTCACTTCGCCCTTTGGTAGCCCGTCAAGGTAACTTTAAGCTTAGCTATTATACCATGTGTCATGTCCATCTCTTATGTCCCTCTGAAAGTCCAAAATAAAATTAAAAAATTTCGATACATGGCAGCTGTGAAATGTCATATCGCCATGCCAAATAAATAAAAAAAGGGCCAGAAATGATGTCAAGATGATTTAAGAATAATGGACCTTGGAGTGAACTGCTCCAGAGATATTCACAAAGGCATGGAGGCACTCCAAGAATGCTGTTAATAAGACTCTGCTCATATGTTTTGCTTCATGGAACAGCTGTCAGAGACGAAGAATGATGGGGTCAGAGGTCACGGCATCACATAAATGTTGACCCAGCAGTGTGTCAATGTCACCTCAGAGTGTGTTGCTGTTGTCACTCAGTGTTCAGAGGAGCCGGAGCCCAACATGAAGTTGTTCCTGTCAGCGGTTAGAGGATACACACAAGGACGAAGTGTTTGTTATGAAGCGACAACAGTGACATCTTCCTCTCTAATGAACGTCCTCCAGCAGACAGAGAATGTCAGAGCCGGTTTGTTTCAGCAGAGGTGAATCACGCTGTGCCAGTGACTCATGACATATGCAACATAAATCTGAGCTCAGGGGGAATTCATGACAGACGTCGCTGCATTTTTTAAACCTTTTCCATGGAGAAAGGTCAGCATGACGCTCTCGACAAGACAAATCTTCCTCAAGTTGTTTACAAAAAAAAAAAAAACTTTACCACCTGTCTCGGAGATGTGTCTTTAGTTTGGATTTAGAAACTTCAATGTTTTACCTTTTGTAAACATCTGATTACAAAGAATTTTAAAATGCAGACTAAGCAGAAACCTCTGGAGCTTAAGCTGTCTTCTTAAGTCTTCCTGACAAAAAATGTATTGTTGCATGTTCATATTTATTGAGGTGAATTTTCGTCCTTCAGATCCAAAAGCTACAAAGAGGGGAAGGCCTGTCTCCCAGCCACAATGTGAGCTTCCACCTACTCCAACCATGGTTAACTATGGTGGAAGTTTCTACAACCGCTGTCATTTTCCTGTGCTCGAAAATGAGAAGCTAAATGTCCCAGGAGAGTCTAAATGAGAGATGCATCCATTTGATGATCCATATCATCCTCTGTGTTGTAGAATCTGCCCAGCAGAACGCAGGACACCCTCTCCTCCTCTCTCCCTGGTCTCTTCTTTCTCTTGTGGGTGCTCTGGTTGTTCCTCTGTGAGGTTCAGCATATTTTCTCTGGTGGAAAACATACTAGTAGCTGCTTAGTAGTTGTGCTAACTGCTGTTGTGTTGGCAGACTTTGTTTGCAATACAGCCCACAAAAAGTGTCAAATATAAGCTGAACTTAACCAATACTGAAAAGTCTCCTGTGACTTTCTCCTCTTTCTTCCTCTCTGTGGTTCAGACTCTGGAGCTCCGACGTGGAGCAACGTTTACTTTCTCCTCTGTCTGTGATGTCATCCTCATCACCGTTCACCTCCTATACTGATTGGTTGATCTATCTGGCCTTCTATCTATCTATCTACCAATCATGTGGCCCTTGAACTCTCATAGATCGCCAAATTAAATTGGCCCTAATCAAACTTTCAAAGATCAGATTTTAACAACAGACACACAATAGTGTTGAAACATTCTGATATATTTTATGGCAGCTAGAGGATAAATATTTTAAAATATATTTTAACTTTTCAAGTAAATTTTTTGATGAGTAACTTACCTGAAACTAGATCACTGAAGTCAGAGATGATTGTTTTGTGTGCATTTGATCTAAAATGAATGTCTGCTTGTCTCTCTCATTTTAGAAGAAGAAGACAGACTTTATCAGTCCGTCATGGGGAAATTCAACTCTAAACACTCTTTTGTTGAAACATGCTACACAAACATATGCTGAAATACACATGAACATGCACAAACAGATTCTACAATCAGGCATTAATGGAGAGATGTTAATATTGGTTTGTTGCTCCTGAAGAAACGCTACAAAGCAGTTTTGGGGTTAAGTGCCTTGCTCAAGGGTACCTTGACAGTGCCCAGGAAGTCAGCTGGCACCTCTACAGCTACCAAACCAAACACAGTTCAGTAGGGACTTGAACCCAACTCCTTCCAGACTAAGCTACTGCCGGCCCAGGAAAGGCGGAATGGTGGTTGACTGGTTCAAAGAGCGTCGGTCTGTACAGAAAACATCCAAAAATAAAAACAGAACTGAACAGAACAGACCTCGTTCAGCATCAATTAAATCTTATTTAATTTGTCTTTTATTTAAGGGCAATGATAACTGAAAGATAACGTGAAATGTATCTTCCTGTTGTAAATTTCCCTCGATGGGCCTTTGTCTGTGTTGTAGATGTGAGAGCACAGTCCATCTCCAGCGGCTCCCAGACTCTGACAGCTTCTGCCTGATCCTCCCTCCCAACCTGAAGTCTGCCATCGCCGCCGTCACATACATGGCCGAGCAGCTGAAGAAGCAAGACACGGACGACACGGTGAGAAATGTGCCCGACACGACTCGACACGACACACCCTATCAGACGACTTGTTCTTCAGTCCATCAGCAGCTCGAGAGCACAGCGTGTTCCAAACATGCCCCTCGATGTTCACGTGTCATTGCCTACATACTGTATACCGCTGCACACTGAGCCTTTGTGTTCTTCTCTTTTCCAGATGACAGGAGACTGGCAGTTCATCGCTCTGGTGGTGGACCGCCTCTTCCTCTGGTTGTTTGTCATCATCACCACCCTGGGCACCCTGGCCATGTTCCTGGATGCTAGTTTAAACTACATACCAGAAAACCCTTTCCCATAGCAGATAAAATCACACACGAGTGCTCACTTACACTAAATCGGTGCAGCTGAAGATATATTTCGATGCTACTCTTTCCTATCAGTGATTCCTGATTCTAAAACAGCTTTCCAGATTTCCAAATGCATATTCCTGTTCCTGCTATCAGGTTTGCAGCTTTGCAGAGACACGAGAACATAATCCCAGAACCAATTTTGGATTAATAGAAGATGATTATAAATGTGTTGTCAATTTTTTTGTCAACAGGCTGTAACATTTGTTATTTGAGTGTAAAAAATTTTAAATACAAGTTTTAAGAAAGCCACCATGTTGTTTTCTTGAAAGATTAACCAACCTTTTTAGCACCTCGTTCTCCAGAACATGAATGAACCCAGCTGATGTTAAACCTTCCTCTGCATTCCAGAATAATTCAGACAGAGGCTGTAATGCTGCCTTTTGGACACTAGAGGGTGGTGATGTAACACTGCTGCAACGATGGAAACAGCAGCAGGCAAACATGAATGATGTTCAGTTTACACCTTACAGCGAGAACTTTAAAATGTTTGCACCTCAAGAAATTACTGCCCTGATATTTAAAAACATTGTTCATAACTGAGACTGTAATGATGAAGAATCTGAGAAGTTCACTCAAGAGATTAATGCGTTAAGTTGGTTTGTGATTTCAGAGAAACTCAACTTTTGGGAGCGTTTTAGACATGTTCAGCTAAGTTTATTTAAAGCATATCAATAAAAACAAAAAAACAGAATCAACAACAAAAAAAATTAAAGTCATGCATCCATTACCTAAACTGCTTATCCCTTTAGAGGTCCTTGGGGCGGGAGCCTGTCCCAGCTTACATTGGGCGAGAGGCAAAGCACACCATGAAATGGTCCCCAACCAATCACAGGACCACATAGAGAGACAGACAACCATTTACACTCACACTCATTGCAATTTGGAGTCACCAATTCACATGATTTTGGCCTGTGGGAGGAAGTCAGAGTGCCTGGAGAGAACCCACGAATGCACAGGGGAGAACATGTAAACACACATAAAGGCCCTTTCTGACATTGTAATCAAACCAGCAACCTTCTTGCTGCACCACCGTGCAGACCCCCATACATACAGTGCTTAACCAATTTATCAAGCAACCTGTAAGAAAATGAGAAAATGTAAATATTGTGGAAATCTTTAAAAAAACTTGCTTAAAACCAAAAATGTTTGTGTTACTGGACAAACAGTGCGAACTTGGAATGAGGAATTCAAACTTATTTCAGCTTTTTATCTCCAAATTTGAGCTGAAATTAATCAGACTTAACATTCAACCACTAAAAGTATTTTTTTCTGTTCGGGAATGCAAGTAAATAACTATAATTGTACATCTTAATAAAGAAATATTAATGTGCTTTACTATTTTTCTGATTTAATCAGTTATGTTAAAATTCATTGATAACATTAATAATCATATTTTAGAATTAAAAATGTAATTTCAGTTAAAGAGCTTCTACATACAGGTGTATTAACCATTACAGAAAAATGGTTTTGATCATTACATTACAATGATGATAATTTAGGGCAGCTGAGGCATCAACCTTACACTGGGAGGTGGTCTAAGAAATTTAAGCACTGTATGTATATACTGTTGCCAATTAGTGCAAACCTCCTATCTCCTTTTTTTGTCGTAAAGCAGTGCTATGGGTTGCTTTACATGGCAGTGAGTGGATTTTTTTGAACAAATTAAAGTACAAAAAAATAACTCGTAATCAGGACAATACATCATTCATTCATTCATTTAGTTGTAGGGCATTTTTGTATTATTTCCTGAAGAGTAGCAATTTTGGAAATAGATTTGTGCTCAACAGCAACAATATTTACTTGCCTACAGTTACACATATATAACTTAACATAAGCATAAAGCAGCAGGTAAATAAGGACACACCGATGATTCAGTCTTCAAGGGCCAGTGAGGGCCGGCCAACTCAATCATAAAGACTGTTATGATGAGTTAGCTCTTTGAGGTTTTTTATGAACCTTAAAGCTTTAGGATAAACTCTATTCAGAGACTTAAGACATTGAGAGGAAGCATGCGTACATAAGACATCTCAAGTTAAGCAGTGAAAGATGCTTTTTTTTTAAAATATGACATACAATATTTCATATAATATATTGAAATAAAAGCCTGGTTGTAACTTTCAGACAAAATCATCAATTAAGGAACCAATGTATTCATAAAATGAATGGAATTGATATTATAAAAATTATTCAGCCTAAGAAAAAAAGGGAATACAAACAGCCACAGACAAAGGCAACAAAAAGTCACCAATCAGCAAGGTCACTGGTTGAGCCAGAAAACAGAATTCATCCATCATCAGCTGGACGTGTTTGTGTCTACACTCTAAATAACACATGGAGTAACGTGGACTTTTTTTTTTTTATCAGTGGTCTTCAAACCTTTTGTCAAAATTTTTCTTGTTTTCTTTTTTGTGGACTCTGTGACATGCACTTTGCTTCTACACTGATCCAATCAGTCGAGTTTTAAACTGCATCTAGCAGCCGCATCGAGGCAAACCTGGAAAATGGGCAAAAGCAACACTCTGAAGTAACACTGAGGACGTGGCGGCTATCATATCTTTTTTAAAAATATATATATTTTTTAACTGACACACATGATCGATTGTTCAATATGCAGTATTTCACTTGACCATCTGAGAAAGAAACCATAGAAAGTGTTTGAGAATGGACAGAACCTTTCAAAAGCATATCCGGCAGGTGATTGGATGATCTTTCTGTCAATCACATCCATGACAGGCCAATCAGATAATGTTGTAGACGAGCTCTACTGCTTCAAGGTAAAGGACAGAATGTGAGCCACTTTGTAAAACAAACTCTCAGCAAAGCATGTCAGAGGTGGAACGAAAAAAATATCCTAAATATAGAGAAGTTTGTAGGGTTTTTTTTTTTTTTTCATTAAATAAAGAAATGCTGTCAGAATCTTATATAGCATGTGCAACTGAAGCTGTTAGCACCTATGCTAATCTCTGTCTGAGCAGTCGCTTCCTGCTGTCACCTGTCCACCTCCTCCTGCTTTAAAGGACTCTGATTGGACTGTCCCTCTTTGGGCTAGTCACAAACATAGATTGGAGTTTGGCAAGAGGGATCTGCCTGATTACAGACATTGAATCAGGCACAGGGTTCCCACTCTTTACTAGAAATTATTTTTCAGGGCTTTTTCAGGACATTTTCTACCACCCACCCACAAGAAGAACTGCCAGCAGTCCAAATGAACATCTAAGTATTTTTCACTGCCTACTTTTCTCATTTAAGGGGTGTCCCTTCCCTGTGATCTGTGTGCATCTTACTCGAGTGTTGACTTTCATTGAAAACATGAGAAGTGGTTAATCTCTCTCTCTCTGTGCACATATGTTACACAGTATTTGAATGGAGCTGAATTCCTAACGACGTTTTTCCCATTCATTCACGTATTTTCTGGAACAGTGTGAGATACTGAGTGAAACATGTCCCTGTGAGACAGCCTGTTAACCGTTGCTATCTCGAAGATGTCCCTGACATGGTTGCTGTGGCTGTACTGAAAGCACTCACAGACGTTTCAGCCACTGCAGCTCTGTCACTCAACAGAGGAGACGGAGAGAGGAGATAAAAACCTCAACCCTATACACAACACAGCAACACTCTTGAATTAAAAGTCGCCAGTTTTGGGCACTTCTTTGGGGAAAAATAAGTCCTTACTGGGGTCTGAAAAGTTGGTAAAACTAGGGACAAAGTCATATGGAAACACTCGGTAATGGGACTGTTCTGGGGGAACATGCAAATTTGCTGAAGACAGAAATTCTGCATCTCAATTTTGACAACTGAGAACAGACATGTAGGCTATGTGCACATTTTTTAACACATTCACTAACGAGGTCAAGAGAGGCAAAGGGAGGATAAACAGTTTACAGGACAATTTAAGCTTTTCCAGGACTTTTAACTTTTTCTCATTTTCCATATACGAGTTTCCATGACTAAATTGGTCAATCATTTTCAAGGTTTCCCAGGACGTGTGGGAGCTCTGAGTGGTATTTTGGCCTTTGTATTGTTGGTAGTGGAGAGACAGTGGATGGATTTTGACAGTGGGGTAGAGAGCAAGGGAAGACATGCACCTCGAGTCAGAATCTAACCTTGGCCATCCATCTTGCCAAGCTCTAATCTACGACTGTGTCTGGCCCAATGAGAGTCCTTTAGAGCATGAAGAGGTGGAAGCTATGAGCGAGATGACAGCAGGAAGTGACCGCTTGTACAGAGATTAGCATTGATGCTAACAGCTTACATTGCAATTACTCCAGATCTAGACTGCATTTCTGTATTAAATGTAAAACAAAAACAACACTGGAAATATTTCTTGGTAGAAACGATATTTTCCCTCCACTCCTGATGAGAGTTTGTTCTTTGAAGTGGCTCAAGTTCAATAAATGTGATTTACTGAACGATTATCCGACACCTCTGAATATGGTTTTGAAAGGTTCTGCCTCACACAAACACTTTCTGTGGACTGCTTCCCAGATAGAGTAATCTGAAACAGAAGTTTCAGGTTAGTCACAAGATCAGAGCCTTAGGGTCAATCCCAATTGTACCCCTTAGCCCTCCTCCTTTGTCTTATGCTGCATTTCATTTACATCAGAACTGGGAAGAGGGGAGTGGGAATGACGTCATCTGAGTTATCAGCATTCCAGTTACAAAGTCAGACAAGCTGTTGTTAGCATGCCCTGCGTTGTAGTTGGCACATACCACATGAAGAATGTAAATAACACTTTAGCAGCATTTCCATGAATATAAGTCGAACAATACTATGTATACGGCTGATTTAGAGCGACAAACACGAGTCAGAGGTCAGAGTTCCCAGTAAGAAATTCCGACCTCGGGGGGCGTTCCAGTAGAAATTTCCCAATTGGAACATGGAAATCCCAATTTCCCAGTACAACTGGAAAGCACCATTACCCCTTTGTCTAACTCTTCCCCTTGGCCCTCTGTTTTGAGGGCCAAGGGGAAGGGGTGAAAACATGCCCCTAAGAAAGATGCCAGCCATAACCCACAGCTGCTCACTGGCTGTGTCGTAGGCAGATGCGACAAAGCTACCTGGTTATACCGAGCAATTGTAAAATACGACTAACAATTCAAACATGATTATTTACTCAATAATTTAATAATTACTTATAACAATTACGTGCTTCTTCCGGTCTCCGCTCTGCCATCTTGTCAGCGAGCGCGGTGTATCATATGTAATTTCTTGTACCCCTTCCTTTCAAGTGAGGTCAAAGTTTGTCTTCATTTCAAGGGCTGTGTAGCCTTTCGTCATAACCTTAAAGAGAACTGGGATTCCCCTTCACTAGACGTGAATGTGCAAAACCAATGACTAAGGGGTAAAACAAGGGCTAAGGGGTACAATTGGGATTGACCCAAAATATATCGTACCTACATTGTTACAACCCTCTATCTCTGAGCTTACACTGCACTATCATACATGATAAGTAACTGTCTCAGTATAGTACAGTCCACCTGTAGGCATGTGATTGTCTTTGTGTCAGCTGTCCCAGTTATGTTTCTTCCCTGCATGTTGCTCTTTCCAGACTCCTCAAGGGAACAGAACACTGCTCTGTCACTGCTTCGGGACAAAGATCAGGAGAATAAGTCCACAATCTTTTAGTCGTGTCCTGCTGCTGCTGCACAAAAGCTGAGCCTTGTTGCATAAAAAGAGTGAAGCCGATAAAGACGGAAGACGTGTAGAGAAGGGCGCCATCCCCCTCATTTATACACCCTGAGCTTTTCAGGGGAGAACCGTGGGCTGAGCGTGTTTTATTGCTAATGCCTCGGTGACTTCCAAGGGCACTCACAGGGCCTCAATCACTGGATTTGTCCTCTTTAGATCCAGGGGAGGCCTCAGGAGCGGGAGGGGAGAGCCCCCGAGAGAATGTCGTTAGCACCCGTCTCTGGGCTGATTTAGATGTTTTCTGTTTCAGCTCCTATTGAATGTTGGGTAACGGCTAAACCGGCGAGACAAATGTGTGTTTACGCTTTGAAAAAAAGAAGGTAGTTAACAGGAGAAGAAGAGGAGGGAAAGAGCAATGTTCTTCTTTGTGTTCTTTGCTGTCCAGGTTCTCATTTGGAAATGCAGCCAAGAGGACATCAGATAAATCAGGTTACCAGTGGCAACAGCACTGGTAGGCCCGACACCGGCTCCCGATCTTCTTCCTACTCACCCTCCTCTTCATCTCAGCCAGCTCTTTTATCACCTCTCTTACCTTCATACTTCCATCCTTCATCTTCTTTCTTCAAACATCTCCTAAACTGGCCCATCAACACCTCCTCCTCCTCTTCGTGAACTTTTGTATCAAAGTGAAACGCATTCCTTGAACTTTGGAGTCAGTGCTCCACGGCAACAATGAGGCGTTTGTTGGCCTGAACAGCTGAGACGTGAGGCTCGGGTACAGTACAGAAGGAGAAGAGTTATAGTGAGAGAGGACGTGGGGGAAAAGGCTGAGAATGTGAGAAAATGAAGTTAAGCTTATTACGTTTAAGATCCAGCCAGTAGGTGAGCGTGTTTCCATTAACCTGGCAGTGGGGATGACTTCCTGCTGGATTATGGGTTATTACTTCCTCTCCCATCGCAGTAGCTCCATTGTTCGGCCACAGTGTGAAGTCACACACACTGCTGACCCTCATGTGGACAATGCTTCGATTGTCTGTTGTTTTTTGTCCATTCACTGCAGGGAAAGGATCCAAGCTGCATGTTAATGCACCCAAAGGAAGTTATAGTGTGAAGTATCATTACTGATCTAATCAACAATTATCTACAGCCTCAAGTTTCTGAGGACTAAGAAAACTCTTTTGGAGTCTTCAATGATTTTTACAAATCTAATAACAGTACAGATCGTTGCCTCCAAATTCCATTTTAGGATTTCCTTTTCCAGCTATTGGTCACCTTTATGTTGCTTAGAAGTTTTACAAATTTCTTACCAATTAAAGTACAAAAAGCATTCATAACAAGGAGGTTATGTTATTAATTCAGGGGCAGCATGGTCACGTGGCAGGTAGTGCACGTGCCTCACAGCTAGAAAGGTCACCGGTTTGATCCCCTGGTCAGCCAGGGCCTTTGCATGTTTGCATGTTCTCCCCGTGCATGAGTGGGCTCTCTTTCAGCACTTCATCTTCCTCGCACTGACCAAAAACATGCTCATTTAGGTTGATTGGTGACCAAATTGCCCTGAGGTATGGGTGTGAGGGTGAATGGTTGTCTGTCTCTCTATGTGGCCCAGTGATTGGCTGCTGACCGGTTCAGGGTGGACACCACCTCTTGCCAAATGTCAGCTGGGATAGGCTACAGCCCACAAGACCCCAAAAGGGATGAGTGGTATAGATAATGGATGGACAGATTATTCATTCATTCAGATGAACAGCATTTCTTCATAATTTCCTGAAATGTAGCAGTTTTGGAGATGAGAGGTTTATGCCTGACAGCAACAGTATGTTATATACTGCGCTTAACAAATTTATTAGACCACCACTCAGTGAGAGGTTTATGCCACAGCTGCTCTATATTAGGAGCTTTGGTGATGACCGAAATCATTTTTTTGTTTCTGTTATGGTTTAACACAAGTATGTAGAAGTTGTTTAAGTAAAATGATATTTTTAATGGTAAAATAGAATTAGTGTTGTGCAAGAATTCTCAAATTTAGGCTACTGTTTAAAAAAAACAAAAAAACAACAAAATAGTAAGACTCATTTTTATTTCCAAATTAAGATTTTCAATAAAAGTTAAAATTTTAATCCTGAATGGAAAATTACTGTTAGTAGTTGAATGCTAAGTCAGATTAATACTGACTTCTCAGGGAAGCCCTAACTTTGCCATACAGCTGGATCCTCCTGATTCAGTATCTCTAATCATGCAGATCCATCTTGCCAAGCTCTGATCTACAACGATTGTGAGCAGCCTGAAGCAGCACGGTCCAATCAGAGTCCTTTAGAGCAGGAAAAGGTGGAGCTATGAGCGAGACAACAGCAGGAAGTGACTGGGCAGATAGAGATTAGCATAGATGCTAACAGATTCAGCTCCTGTTTTATCAGATCTGGACCACATTTTTTTATTAAAATGAAAAACAAATATCAACACTACAAACTTCTCTATAGAAAAGATATTTTTGCTCCAATTCCAACGTGTTTTGGAGAGAATTAGTTCTACTAAGTTCTCTCACGGTTTGTTATTTACACTGGGGCAATAATTTCTGTCATAAATATGAGTAATGGAGTGTTCGTCCAGTCACCTGGTGAATATGCTTTGGAAAGGTTTTGCCCATTCCCAAACACTTTTTATTGGCTGTTACCAGATGGACTTGTAAAATGTGAATGGTCATTTAGTGTGCCAGGTTAAGAAGACAGTTTAAAATTAAAAAAGCACTTTTCTCGCAGCACTTTGAACTCCACATGTCACATCTACACATTCACACCTGTTTCACTCACTGATGGTTCAAAGTTTCTGTGTAAGTTGTCCTTCAGCATTTCCAAACATACCTTCACTATTTCTTACCCATTTACACACCACTGATGTGGGAGCAGCTTGGGGTTAAATGTCCTGCCCAAGGACACATTGACATGTGACTGCTGGAGCTCGGCTGAAACCCACACCTATCTGAGTACTAATAGAGACCGAGCCACCAACAAAGGCCCCTGGAGGACTGTAAACTTATGATCATGGTTAATGGTGCTTTCACGCCTAACATGTTTCATTCAAACAAACTCTGGTTTGCTTTTTTGAGAGGTTTGATTTGTTTGGGGTGGTGTAAAAGCTTGAACGAACTCTGGCGCTGACAAAAAATGAGGGGTCTCGGTTCACTTCCAGGAGGACCAGATTTTGGCTCGCGGTGGTTGTGAAAGCAATCTGAACTAAACAAGGACCAAAGGAAGCGATTTGGCCGAATATCACCACAGAAAATGCAGAGCACAGCTAATGTTAGCATTGCTAGCCCCAACAGTCTCCAGTCCTCTTAACAGATTAATGTCTACAAATCCATGAGTAACGGTTACACATCACTCTGGTCAGTATGCAAGTGCCACCGGACGCAGCCTAAATGCAGATTTATCTTTACTTTATGGCACAGAATACTTCCAAACTGGTTCCAACTGAAAAATGTTATTACTCAATGCATGGTTGTGTTTTTCCAGCTCATAATGCAACAATAGGCCGGATGGCAGGAACAAAGACTGCAGCTACAGCCTCAACTAATGGCAGGAGGCTAGATTACACAATATTTGACAGGCTTTGGTCAAAGAGAATCGGGAAACCAAACCAGACCAACAGGAAAATGAAACAATGTTGGAACTTCACTCATGAACCAAACCAAATCCGGTTAATTTAGGTGTGAAAGCGATCAAAACCTTTTTGGATGACTCGAGTTTTGTGACATGGAGTGTTATCCTTCTTCAGACTCTCAGGTGGCCATCAGAGGTGCACTGTGGTCACAGAGGGATGGACATGATCGACATTAATATTCAGATAGGCTGTGGTGTTTACATGGTGCTTCATTACACCACCGGCCTTAACTGTTGATAAAAGGCAGGATGGGTCCACGTTTTTAAGTTTACTCAAATTCTGAACCTGCAACTATAATCCTGACCAGTCAGACCAAGCAACATTATTCCAATCCTTAGTTGCCTTGACAGCCTCAGTTCTTTGTTCTTACCTGGTGTGGCCTTCTGCTACAATAGCCCACCTGCTTCAAGGTTTCACATTTTGTGTGTTCAAAAAGTATTTGGACTAGGATGAAAACATTGCAACATTAAAGTCAGACTGCAGGAAAATGTCACATTCAGCGGGGGAGTTCATGAATCTGCTCTGGCCAGTGATTGGTTACCTTGGTTACCTTGGTTAAGAGGAGGTTAGGGGTTTAGTCTACACTGCACAGAGACACCTGAGTTATGGCATCAATGTGGGTCAGTGGGTAGACTGTATATTCAGTTTGAAGACTGTATGTCAGAGGGGTCCAAACTTTTTTCACCAAGGGCCACAGACAAAAAAGAAAGGATTCTGGGCCACTTTCAGACCTATGTTTGGTGTATTTAAGGAAGTAAAACTGATCAGATGTTGTTTAAGATATAAGTGTTTAGATATTGAAAAATACTTGAACAAATCAGCCGATCACAGCTTTCCATCAATGGCTCAACAAAGCAAACAGTCCAACACTTTGATCAGCTCTCGGTCAAGGTGAGAATGAACCTCTGCTGCAGGGAGAGAAAGCTGCAGCTCATCTTCACTTTCAGACTCAAAACAACAGCAAACTGCACAAAATCAGTAAACTGTGGGAAAGTTGGCGCTTGAGCTGATTGGAGGGATATTCTTTGTGATTCAGGCAGAAGCTTTGAACAGATAAAAAGACTCGTGCTGCTATTAAAGCTGTCATCAGTTTGTCATGATGAATTAATCAAGCTCTTGATTGGAGTTCTCATGTGAGTCATTATTATCCAGAACTGTGCAGGCCAAATAAAAGTTAAAAACAGAATAAAGTGAAATTTAAAGTCAGCTAAAAAGATTTTTACTGATGTAAAAATTTGCTGATAATCATTTTCACTGTTTTAATAAGTTGTCAGCTGTTTTCTCTAAAACAAGAACAGCCTGCCTTTATAATAATACATCATAATGTGTTTTTAATGCTGTAAAACTCTGATTAAAAGCACTTGTGATCATTTATAATAATTTGTTGTAGTAATTATAAGTCATTACAATGCCAGCATGTATGAGTTATACTAATTTTGTAAGCAGAGCTCCATAAATTTTGTTGTACTAAGGTGCAATGGCAAGAAAGACATTTCTATTCTTTTCAAAGAAACTAATATTTATCATGCTTTATCAAAAATATCTGACTGATTGTAAAGAAAATATAATGATTAATGAGGTTAGGTGTTAATACAACATATCTGCTGTTCACTGACTTCATGTGCAATGATCCAGCTGCACTGCAAGGTTAAAGCTGAAGCCCACTACAGAAGATTTGTCTCATGTTTGACTCCTGGTTGAAAGTCCTTTTAAAATTAAATTCACAGGCCACACTGAGTGATGTAGGCATGATGTACAGGAAGTTTGGAAGATAAGAATATTTTATCATTTTAATCTAAAATATGAACTTTTTTGCCATCGGTCTGCAAAGATGTTTTCTCCTCATAAATCAAAAAATCCAGGCTGTTTTTGGTTTATAAATAAATGTCTAATTCTTTTGTACTGATAAACTCCTATGAAGTAACACTTATGTAAAACATTGGGCCATCCTCAACATTTATTAGAGGAAATTAGTTTTGTTTATACTGTTGTTGAACCAAATAACATGTTAAGATTGGGGATGCACAATACTTGAGGATGTCCAATATACCAATATTTCTGACCTCATTATCCCCAATACTGATACCAATATTTTTGTTAAGAGCATAAAGTCTTTGTGAAAACTGACTTGTTGCTTTCAGAGAGATTGCACAGATCCAGCTGCTTCAATTTTCCTCTCCCTGCCAGTGGCCTCCCAACTTCCAGCCAGTTTCCAGCCAGTTTCCAGCCAACTTCCAAGTGCCTGAATTCCTCTGAAAACATGCTGGTTCATGCATTTGCAGGGTGTGTCCCTGGGATGATGCTTCCTCAGAGCTTCAGCCTTTTCCTTGGTTATTAGAGTAACTGCCAAATCAACATAGAGGAATCTTGACACCGCAAATGAACACAAACATGACTTGAAATTTACAATCTAAAACTTTCAGGGTGGGCAAACCCCATCAAGGACCTGCCATGGACCAGCCAAGATCCTGTCTGAGAAAGTGGGGAGGTTTTATGTGGCTGCATCTGTATATTAGTATGAGGAACAGAGACAGAACAAGAAAAACATTTGAAGGTTAAAAAAATGAAACCCTTGGTTTTTAACCATACCCATGCAGTGATGATAAGGTGAAGTATTCTGGTACATTTGTGTATTTTGACGATATTATTGCCAATGTGTATGGCTGTATAATATGTCAAAATCAGCCGATACCGATATTTTATGTTTTAGGACAATATCTGCCATACTGATGTCATACTGATAATGTCATGCATCCCTGGTTAAGGAATTTGAGTCTTGGGAAAAAAACAAGCAGGGCATTTACAAAACAAACATAATCTGAACAGGTATTGAATCTTTTACAAGGTTAAAGAGATTAATTAGACATGATTATACAATAAATGGGTGCAGCAGGCATTACCTTTCTGTGTGGCGTTGGCATGTTCTCCCCGTGCATTCGTGGGTTCTCTCGGGGCACTCCTGCTCCCTCCCAAAGACCAATAACATGCTCATTAGGTTGACTGGTGACTTTAAATTGAGCTTAGGTATGAGTGTGAGTGTTAATGGTTGTCTGGCTCTGTATGTGGCCCTGTGATTGGCTGGCAACAGGTTTAGGGTGCACCTCTCACCCAGTGTCAGCTGGGATAGGCTCCAGCACCTGCAACCCTGAAAGAGATAAGTGGTATAGATAATGGATGTATATATGATAAATAAAAACATTTAAAAATAAGGAAAGATCTGTACTTTACAAAGTTTAATTCCATTTAGTCTTTAATTGAAGCTGAAGAGTGTTTCTCCTCTTTTTTTTTAAGCTGATTTGTGTCTTTAAACTGCACACACTTGACTCTAATAATTGAAATCTCCATCCAAAAATATATATTTTGCCATATTTATAATCTATTTTCTTCATTTAAGAAACAAGTGCTCTAATGTTTTTGTTTTTTCTTTCGGATGGGGCTAATTTTTAACCTTGTCATGGAGCCTAGAATTTCTGGCAGCGCCCCTGGACATGAGGGGTCACCAGCTTCCCACTCCAGAAACAATAGCAGGAATTTCTGAAAAGAAATTGCGTCGCAGTGTGCAACTTATTTACAAATAACAGATCCAGAAAGCCACGTGACAGCGCACATGGATGAACTAAACTTGTGAGGGGAGGACAACCTGTTGCTTTACTGGACGCAGAGAGGACACTTCCCAGCAGCGACCTCAGAGGATTTCATCTTCATGCATCATCAGGCAGGAGAATTACACACCCACCTCCCACCATCACCCACAACTCTGCAGACCATCCCCGAGTGAGGACCCCCGACACTCAACTCAGGAGCTGCGAGGACACACAGCGGAGCTCTCTGCGTCATTCAGGAGCAGCTTTACGCACAACAGGAGAGACGAGGGAGAAGTGAACTGAGGGAAGGAGACTCTTTGGGACACGATGGCTAACTCTGGTATCCAGCTTCTGGGGTTTTTCCTGTCGTTAGTCGGCATCGTGGGTCTGATCATCGGGACTATTTTGCCTCAGTGGAAGATGTCAGCTTACATCGGAGACAACATCATCACCGCTGTGGCCATGTACCAGGGGCTGTGGATGTCCTGCGCCTTCCAGAGCACGGGGCAGCTGCAGTGCAAGATCTACGACTCCATCCTGCAGCTGGACAGTGAGTATGCACCTGATCATGACTGACCATCACTGACAAGAGTCTCCTCCATTTAGCCACGTGTTCCTCCACCTGCATGTGAGAGAAGGTTTCAGGAGCCTCGTGCCCCCAGGGGCCCAAAGAGATAAGCATTATAGGCTAGGACTGAACGATTTTAGGAAAGGAGCTTGTTGCGATTTTTCTGGCAGGTAGGCTATTGCAGTTTTTTTTTTTTTTTATTATTGCTATTCGATTAACGATTTTCTTCATATCAAGTTTCAGTGCAATATTCACAGTGTGTACAGAAACATTTACAAACATGAGAGAAAATTATACCATCAAACATTAAAAGCTGTTATTCTAGGGCAAGGATGAAAACTAAAGGAAAGAACTGCTTCCAAAGTAACAAGAAACATGCATGTTCACTCTTTAAAGTCCTTGACCAAAGGTAGTTACTACAACTGAAGAACTGAAAGAGCATCTGTGACTGTCTTAACTTAAAAAAAATGTAGTGCAGAAAATCCTCAATTGTGTTAAGTTACAAAAGTTACATAAAATCCAAAAACAAACAAAAAAAAGTTAAATAAGTGATAATAAGAAAAACAAAATTCAACATTTCCAATAAATGAAAAATGACAGACATGCCAAACCAGTATGTCAACCTGTGATGGTTTTGGACATGAGTGCTGACATGTGACAATATTAACATGAGCAAATAGTTGACACAGCAGATCCTGGGTCAGTCAGGAGAGCTGCAAAACATTGCAACTTTGGCGATCACATGATTACGTTGTCCAAAATCGCAATTTCGATCAGAAAATGATAAATCATTCAGCCATATTATTGGCGAGCCTCATATGTGAGGAATACAGGGGAGAACTCTAAGGACCTCTGACTGATAGGGGCCTCTAAAAATACTAAATCAGCAACATTCATAAGGTGTTTTAAGATTTCCTTAATCTTCACTTACAAGAAAACATATTCTTGTTTTCCAGTCATGTTTTGTGTACTAAATTTCCATAAAAATGACATTTATTTAAAAAAGAGGCCCTTCAGAACATTTAGTAGAGGATTTTAGTTCAGTCCGTGCACTTTGCATACATGTTGTTGTCTGATGAGTGTGTTAAATAGCAGATGAAGGGTCAAACAAATGTTTAATCCACTAACTTTGAATCTTTGACATGGCTAAAAGATTTCAGAATCCTGAAAAAATGATAAATAAAAACTGCTGAATGCTTTACATGATCCAAATGCCAGAAAGTTTCCCGTAGTATGTAATTTAATTGAACAATTTTTCTTTGACTTGGCTTTAACAGGTATACACTGTCTTTTTTTTCCCTCATATTTATTTATTTATTTGCTTGTTACAGCCCATGATGTAACAGTGACCCAAAATGGTATGAAAAAAATGTGATAAAACCCAAAATGTAATAACTGGTTGATAATGTAACAAGATGCTGAACCCAAAACATAATAAGTTCTTGCCCAAAATGCAATAACTTGTTACATTTTGGGTCAGTTATTACATTATACCCCATAACGTAATACAGTTATTACATTTTGGGCTCAGCATCTTGTTACATTATCGACCAGTTAATACATTTCGTGTCATTGTTACATATTAGGCTCAACATTTGCTTGATGGATGCTTGGTTTGGATGCTTGATGCAAACATCCATCCATCCATTATCTATAGCGCTTATTCTTTTTTGGGGTCAGGGGGTGGCTATCCCGGACCGGTTGCTGGGCAATCCCAGGGCCACATAGAGAGACTGACAACAATTCACACACACCTAAAGGCACTTTAGAGTCCCAAGCATGTTTTTGGGTCTGTGGGAGGCAGCTGGAGTGCCTGGAGAAAACCCATGCGTGCACAGGGAGGACATGCAAACTGAAAGGCCCTGATGCACCACCTAAATTTTACTTTTATTTTATTATATTAAAGTCACATTCATTGTTTCTACATTTACGTAAATATTTATCTTTAGTTTAAGGTTGCCATACATTCTGTGCAATTTAGACTCTCTGTAGACATTTTATTTCACAGAACTTTTCACAGAGGATTATATCATGATTTTTTTTAACTAAAAGTCTTTTTTCTTTATCATGTAATGAGTGTTAGACATCTACAATGTTATGTGCATAAATAAAACAGTTGCATGCGCTGATTGTCAAACTAAATTGTTGGTCCCAGAGACATAAACAGTAGGGATGTGCAGTATTGACAGGATGATATTTGTATCAGCAAAGAAAAGCTCAAAAGTTAAATATCACTATGTTTAGATATGAACATTTCTGCTCATACAGCTGATATATCAGCCTTACATACTGGCCATATATAGCAATTGATTGTCAACAGGATGTACCAGAATGCTTTGCTCTATTATCACTGAATGTCTTCATTTAATATCATGAGTATCATTGACAGATATTGAAAAGTTATTTCTCTTGCTCCATGTCAGTTTCAAGCACAAAGTGTCACAATGAACGGAAAAGGTCAATATTAGTTAAGTGGAGTTTGACCAAAAAATGTCAGCGTCAGTATCGGTTTTGATGATAATGAGTGGAGAAATTTCAACACATCAGTATCGTGCACCCCGGGGCAATTCTAATAAAAAATGTAACAGTGAGTCAAATGGCTGAATGCAGCCTACTAGTGGCTGGAGGCTGAACTACAGCACAAAACAGAAGTCCTGGACTGTTATAAATTATTAAGTAACACAATTTCAACTAGAAAGCACTCGGAGAGCGCAAACCTCTGCCAAGGTAGGTTTTTGTGGAGTTATATGCACAAATGCCAAAAATGGTCCCTATCTCCCAATGTTAAAGAATCCTTTAAAAAAATTCCTGGATCCAGACGGTGATTCGGATCACCCCCAAAATTAAATCAGTTCTTCCATATCCCATTTCCGACATTTCTTGAAAATTTGGCCCTATAAAAATAAAGATTGATTGATTGATTGAAGTTCCATCCATTTCTTCCTGATTCTGCTGCTGCTAATATTCTCAAAATACAATCTCCTTTTCTAATTTTTGCTAATCTATGTACAGCTATGAATTAAAGTAAATAGATATGAACAAAAATCACTCACTAACTAACTAGAACTACCACCAGATGGAAAAAGGAGACCACAAAGCAGCTTTAAAGTGAACTTTGACTAATTGTTCACTTCTGTGTCCTGGTGGCTGATTGTGCAAATATTCAAGAAAATTCGTAAAAGGATTCTTGTGATGTCCCACTCACACGATCACATCCACAAGCAAAATGATGAGACTCATGACTTGACCTTTTGACCTTTTGGATTTAAACAGCTCGTTTCTTAAAAAAATGCACATTTGTGCAAAGTTTGATGAAAATCTTTTAAAGCATTCTTGAGTTCACAAACAACTGATGACCCCCAGACCTCCTGACCTTGACCTGTGACCTAGAAAATCTAACCCTTTGTCTTTATACCATGTTAGACATTTCCATAAAACCTCACTTCTTTTGTTGTTTTAATTTGAGGTGGCCAAATGGCAGCTTATTTGTACAATTGTGAAACTCTTTGGAAATTCTATCCTTTGGTTGAATTATGGATGGAAATTTACCAAATTCTGTCAAACTTGCAGAAGTATAATGTCGACTTTTATTAAAGTGAAATGAACACTGCTTCCTCAGCAGTATCAACCTTTGTCCAGATTTTGCCAGTCCACTTAAAGGGAAAGTTCAGGTTTGTTAAAGTGGGGTTGTGCGAGGTACATGGCAGCCTAAATGTGTGCAACAGTGTCTCTGCTCAGTTCTCTCTCTGTTCAGAAATCATTGAACAACACTTGATGCTATCTAAATAAGTAGTGAACATATCTGTATAACTTAGTTCAACCAATGTCCATGTTTTAAAGTTGTTTGTCCTGAAATTATAATGCATTGCCAAAACATATGTGCATTGACACTAGGGATGAGAACTGAAAACCAACTCCAGTTGAGAATCAATTACAGATCTTTGAGAGAATCAATATCATTAGTTGTCTTGCTTATCAACTCCCTTATCAAGTCCTTCCATTTTGTTCTGCACGCCTTGCAAATCAAAAGCAGTCTGCAGAAATGAGAACAGATGAAGAGGTCAAAGATGTAGTCATGGCAGACAGGAAGCAGAAGTGATCAAAACTGTTGACAGAAAGACACTAACTGCATGTCTAGAGAGTTAAATTACCAGACACTTACAGAAGAATTCATCTGTGTAGCCCAGCATTAAATATCTGGAGTTACCTGGGTTTGACATTGTTGCTACTGAAAGCCAATGTAGGTCGACTTTTGCCCACACAGAAAATCCACGGGAATCAATAAGAGAATCATAAAAGAATCAGATCGATATGCAGAATCGTTAATGAAATTGTTGTCAGTAAAACTGTATCAGTTCCCTTCCCTAGTTGACATCCTTGCTTTTGGTGAAACATATTTTATTACAAACTGTCTTGAGAGTTTCAAGAGTTACACAGCATTATCATATCAGTTTGGCAGAAAGCTGCTTCAAAAGATAAATATTAGTTTGAGCAGGTATGGAAATTTCTGAGGATATGTCCTTCTGAGCCTGATATATTATTATGAACTTGGAGGTGTTTTTTTAAGGTTAATTTCATGTAGCAATTCAAGAAAAGAGGAGCCATTTTCTGTCATCAGATTGTAAATCACTGTTCTCAAAACTCTTAAAAGTGCACATTTTATCAGATCTGGATCAAATTTCTTTATTAAATAAAAATAAATAACACTGATAGCTTTTTGACAGGAAATGTATTTTCGCTCTACTTCCGACATGATGTTCTGATCGTGGTTACATATTTGTTTGGCCCATAATGATTGTGACTGACAGAATGATCGTCCAATCACCTGCTGGATATGCATTTGAAGGTTGTGCCCGTTACCGAACACTTTCTATGAGCTGTTACCCAGATGGACTAGAGTAATATACTGAACACTTAGTCTGGCTTGTCGGTTAATTGATACCAGTATTGGCCAAAAAAGAATATCCTCTAAAAAAAATGCGTCAGAAATGCATGATATTATTGGTTTGATATCAGTATCGACTGATATCAGCCTAAAAAGTTTAGTATCATATCGGCCGATATTGAAATTTTTGTAGATATTTATAGCCAATATATTGGCCACACATATCAGCCATATATTGGCTGAATATTGGCAAATGACACAAATGTACAATATTAATGCACCGTCTCATCACTGCATGGGTACATTTAAATATAAAGGGTTTCATTTTTGCAAGAGTTAAATTCTGTTTTTCTTGTTTTACATCTGTTCCTCGCAAAAATATACTGTAACACTGAAAGAAACAGGTCCATTTTTGTTAAGTACAGAGCTTAAGCTCTTGATCAGAAATATCGGTATTGGTATCTGTGATAATGAATTAAAAAATATTGGCATATCAGATATCGGCAAAAATCCAATATTGTGCATGCCTGCTGTCTGAATCACAAAATAAGTTTGGCATTACCCGGACAAGTGTGCAGAACCATTAAAGGGGAAGAGAATATGAACTAGGCATCACTGTGGCACAGCATGTGGTGAAGTGCCTCACAGCAAGAGGGTTGGTGGTTCAATCCCTGTGTCGGCCTTTCTGTGTGGAGTTTGCATGTTCTCCCTGAGCATGTGTGGTTTCTCTCTGGGCACTCTGGCTTCCAAAAACATACACATTAGGTTAACTGGTCACTCTGCATTGCCCTCTGGTATGAATGTGAGAGTGAATGGTTGTCTGTCTCTCTATGTGGCCCTGTGATTAGCAGGTGACTGGTTCAGGGTGTACCCGCCTCTCGCCTACAGTCAGCTGGGATAGGCTCCAGGAAAGGGATTAGTGGTATATATGATGGATGGATGGATGGAGAATATCAACTGTTGGCGCAGTTTAGTTAATTAAAACAACACATTTATAAAGAGATCATTTCATCATCAGGAAATCACTTTGATTCAAACAAACTCATGAATGTCTAAATTCACACATCCACTACATCCACTTTACACATTGTCAAAATTGCCAAATTTGTTTAACTTAGACAGTGCTATGTTTTTTTTGTTTAATTCTGTTTTTAATTCTGTATTGAATTCAACAGAACAAAGTAAACACACAAACAGATAATCAAATGATTGTACGGCTACAAGACTGGATAAACCCTAAACTAGCACATTTTATGACATAAATAAGAAAATCAAACAAGACACTGTGCTTGTAAAGTGAGCAGACGTGGGCTTCAGACACTCTTATGTTCATTACTCAAGATCCAAAAGTGCTCCAATTGTCCGCTTTATTATTTATAAAGGTCCAAATTATAGTCAAGTCCCGACCGTTCCAGGGGCTTCTTCCATTCCTGCAGAATAAGATGATTCCTTCCATCAACAAAGTGTCCAAGCTTTACCAAGCTGAGAACCTCTGAGATCAGGGACTTCCACGGTATAATAGCTGAAGGGTCTCCATGATCCACTTCACCATTATTGCTTTCCTTGCTGTGTGTTTTGACAAAAAAGACTGAAATTAAGCTTCTCTAAAAACCACTCAAAAAGCCAAAAGCTAAAACTGTTTTAAGCTTAAGTTAGAGGGTTTGTCCTGATCCTCCAAATCACTGGAGCTGCCCCTGTTCACCTTAAGACACCTGAAAGGACCTCACTTTCCTCACTTTGCTACCTCAGGGTATGGAGGGTCATTCATCTGTAACTTCTGACCACATGGACCCTCAGCCATCACTTACTGTACCCTGTCACTACAGTGGGACCTTGTCCTCTCCGTGAGGCTTCAGAGGGTTTGAAAAGAGTCGTCTGATCCCTAAAAAGCGTTTCTTAGAAACCTCACCCTCACATCGTTACACTCTAAGAAACCCTCCACCCCACCTCTTAACATTTCTTCACACCCCAACAGACTCACAGTAGATGGTGTCCTAACAAAGAGCTCATTTTGTGATTCGTGGATGAGTGACGATGGGACAACAATCAGAGGCAGGGATTATGAAATGTATTTATCATTATGGCTTTGCCCAAGCAATACCTCGTATTCATCATGATTAGATCTATTTTCCCTCTTAATATGTGGCTGCTGCTGTGATAATCAGCCTCAAATATTCACAGGAAAGGTCACCATGGCAACTCCTCTGCAGCAGCACAGCTCTGCACAACATGCACACAGTAATGTCATACAGTGCAATGAACAAATGCACACTAATTAGAGCTCTGGTTTAAACACATATGTGCTGCAATGACCACAAGAAACACAGCTGACTTCTGCTAAACTTGAATATGATATGACTGATACAGATATCAGTCCCTTAGGGATGTGCGTGATCAGCCAGAAAAATGATCCAGGTTCAGTTTTCTTCCTTGTTTTCACCACAGTTCCTTTTCATTTTACAGTTGAGGACTGTTTTGTGATTTGATTGGCAAGATTGTGTACTTTCATTTGACTGTTTTTCCAGCTCAGCTCCTACAGTAAGTCTAAAATACACTTCGTACAAACAAGATATACACTTACACTGTTGAGTATCAAAAATGTGCCATTTTTACCCAGTTAAATTGCAATTCTTGAATTTGATTGCATAATTATATGACCTTGCAGCACAGCTGGATCAACCTGATTCAATGTCTGTAATCAGGCAGCTCCATCTTGTCAAGCTCAAATCAAAAAACAACTGCAGGATGAGCCAATCAGAGTCCTTTAGAGCAGGAAGAGATGAGGGCTACGTGTGATAACAGCAGGAAGTGGTTGCATGCACAGAGATCAGCATTCTTGCAAACAGCTTCAGGAACATTTTTGATCAGATCTGGAGCACATTTCTTTATTAAATATGAAACATACCAACACTACAAACTTCTCTATTGTAAGGATATTTTTACTCCACTTTTGACATGTTTTTACCTGAGTTTGTGGCACCGGCCTACTGCGGTATCTGATTGGCCCATAATAAATAATTGAATAATCATTAAATGAATAAAAACAAATAACACTGAGAGATTTTTTTGACAGAAAATATATTTTCGCTCCACTTCCGACATGATTTTATTTACAAAGTGGCTGCATATCTGTTTGGCCCATAATGAATGTGACTGACAGAACAATTGTCCAGTCACCTGCTGGGTATGCTTCTGAAAGGTTCTGCCCTCCCCAAACACTTTCTATGGGCTCTTTCCCAGATGAACTCGTGAAATATACTGAATGGTCCATCTGGTTTGCCAAATTACATATTACAGGCATTTTATACCTGGGCATCAGCCTGGGCTTGTGTCTTAGAATTGATTATTTTTGCTTTTCTCCCCCAGATGGCATCTTTTTAATCATATATAAATGAATATGAGTATTTGTGTTTAAGAGTAATGTATAAAAATCAGTGTTGCTGATAATCATTGACATAAACCAGGATGTAATAATCTGAAAACACAAAAATTAACTTTGCATGTGGTGCATTCTTTTTTTTTTTTTCATTTTTCATACAAAATCATGGTGGAATCACGACAAAAACGTAATCCTGAAAGGGTTAAAATCTTTAAATATTTATGAGTATTTGATTGTGATGAGGAGGACTGGTATTGGTTAAAAAATCAAGACTAAGAAGTTGGCAATAATATCTGTGTTTAATATGTTTTTATGAAAGGTACATTTTGCACTTAGGGGTATGATTATGATGGTCCTTAAAGATTAAACTTATTTTGAGTACATACTGCATATACATGTGTATTCAGCTCAGGCCTGAAATCCCTGTCAAATGCTCTGTCTAAAGTGTAACACGGCTACTAGTAGCGCCGGTTAATGGCTGTTGCCATTATGCTCTACGCCTCAGATGGAAACAAAGCAGGTCTCACGCACTCACAAACTTAAGGTGTAATTATGTAAGTGCATGAGTGCATAGTGCCAGGAACATAATTTGTCTGAATAAAGATAATTGCCGATATTCCCAAACTTATCATTACCAATACAGATACCTGTATTTTTTGGCATGACTAAGATTAGGACTTTATGCAATTTTT
Source organism: Cetoscarus ocellatus (assembly GCA_037902135.1). Lineage (NCBI taxonomy): Eukaryota > Metazoa > Chordata > Actinopteri > Labriformes > Labridae > Cetoscarus > Cetoscarus ocellatus. The sequence goes on along the minus strand of JBAMNC010001469.1, from coordinate 116,256 downwards.
GGAAGAATTACTTACAAAACTCAGCAGCAGGGCCCATGCGCAAACCACCGCGGAAGTGCTTCTCAGCAGGTCAACGAAACAAAGCCTCTGTTCACGAGTAGAAGAAGATTGGTACTCAGGATTATGGCCAACTTTATGAGAGAGGACGAGGATGGCGAAGATCCACAACCTCACCTGTTTGAACCAGAATACAGAAGAGGGACTACATGTTTTGGAAGCTGAGCGTGCATGAAGAGAAGCTGAGGTGGAACAGTTAGTTTTGTATGTATTTCTTTCAAAAATTAATAAAAAGCTAATCTTAGTCTAAAAATAGATAACATAACACTGTAAATAAAAAAAATACAACAAGCACAAAGGACGTTTAGAGTTATCTGATGACCATAGGCAGAGTCAGGCTAAAGCGTTACCCATATACTGACAGTGTTTGAGCTAAGCTAACTGGTGGTGGGCCAGCTTTGTCCGTCTCTTCCTTGTTACTGGATGCACAGTCGAAAGAATGATGTCTACCTGCTTGACACAGACTCAGGCGTGAGGCAAGACATGAAAACAACAAAAATTTTGGAATGTTCCTTTATTATTTAACTCAGTTTCAGCATTGTTGAGGGATTTTACGGACAATATTCTGTAAATTAAAGCATATAAAGCACTGCTGGACTATTCTACAGCTATAGTAATAATTCATGGGTGTACAAATTCCCAAGACCTGGACTTGTGTGGCGTCGGTGGCGCGGTTTGATAGTGCGTCCTGTCGGTAATCAGAAGATTCGAGCCAAGCTGTCACATGTTGATGTGTCCTTGGGCAAGACACTTTACCTTAAGTTGCTCCCACTGCTGCATCAGTGGCGCGTTAATGGGTATGAATGTGTGATACTGATAGACAACTGTGAAACTCTGAACCATCAGTGAGTGAATGGGTGTGAAATGGTAGATGTGAGCTGCAGTGTGAAGCTGCTTTGAGTCAAAAAGAGACTGGAAAAATGTTTTATAGGCTCAAGTCCACTTACCATTAACTTGTCCTTAAGCCATTGTTCAGTGCCAAACTGTTTAAAAACCCCTGGTACATGATGAGGCACAGTTTGAGAGAATCTTTTTGCTCAGGTGTTGCCCTGTGCTGGGTTACTCACATAAGGTACCTAACGTGCATGAAAGCTGTCAAATTAGCAGGTATCATCAGGACTTCAGTCAGTTTGTACATGCACGTCTGAATGCATAAGTGTTAAACACTGTATTTTATAGAATAGACTCTTGGTCATGGTATAGGAGCACACTCACTTGCACTGCAGCACTTATTTAAAGGTCTTATATAATGAAAAACACACTTTTAATGATTTGTTACAACCTGTATATAAACAATAGTGTAGCCTAGTCCTTAAGGGCTTGGTATGCAGACCGAAGGTGAGCCAGTTCAAGTGTTGGTTGGAAGTTGGTTTGGTAGCTGGGGGGGTTTTCACCCTTAATCGTCATCAGATGTAAACCTCTATGAATGAAGAAAAGTTAACGTTTCTGGTGGTGCAGATGATTGTCAGGATTGATGAATGGTGAAGTGTTGACCCGGTGTGTGCCCCCAAACCTTACCTGACTTGACAGCCAATTAAACCAAGCTAACACAAAATTCTCTTTGGACAATGTCAACCATGGCTACAACTCCATGTCACCAATGTACGCAGTTACTAGTTGAATCTTTACACCAAACTTTTTTCCTTGTTTCATGTCTTCTGTTTATCTGTCATCAGACAAATGAACTGTCATGTCAGTCTTGCACATGATAGCCTGACACTAGTCCATCTGGAAAAGAGCCCATAGAAAGTGTCTGGGGGGGGGCAGAACCTTTTAGAATCATATCTGGCAGGTGATTGGACCATCGTTCTGTCAATCAACATTTATTATGGACCAATTGGTTAATGTCATAGGCAGGAGCTACTGCACTCCAGAGCATGAGCCTCTTAGTAAAACAAAGTCTCATCTGAACATGTCAGAGGTGGAGCAAAATATCCTTACTACAGAGAAGTTTGTTGGGTTGACATTTGTTTTTCATTCAATAAAAAAATACGGACTAGATCTAAAAGAACTGCTACTGAAGCTGTTAGCATCAATGCTAATCTACATACATGCTGATCCTTCTGGTGACGTGTGGACAGCTGCTCGTGTCTGCGCTGTGTTGATTCTGGATGACGTGCACAGCCGACGTGGACATGGATGCAGGAGACTTGGGGTGTCCATCATGCATTTACGTAGTTAAAAGCAAGTTTATCTCCAGCTTTACAATATGCAAATGGCAGCATAATATGGTTCACGTGACTGACATTGCACTTCCTTGATGCGATTATTGCATGTAAACACATTGTGGAGCCCTATGAAGCATTTTCTTTGGATTCAAGATCAAGACACTGGCAGAATTAGCTCTACATCGACAGTATTGACTGATTTAGTTCCGATCTTAAAATGAATTGCAATAAGCTTTTTAAATTTAGCAATTAATCAGCATTTGCTCATCATTTGAGGGCCCTGATTATAATAATGAGCAAACAATTTTCTATTTTAAGTGAGTTCATTTTCCCCTCAGTGAATGGAGGCAGTGTTGACATGTTTTTGAAGAGGCCTCAAAGCTCCCATGATGTTACGTAATAATGAGTCCACTGTGGTCAACAGGACCCCGTGCATCCTGCGCCTCCATGCATTCACCATATGATCCATCCTACTGTTTCTCATGCCTCCATACTTTGAAGCACCAGACCCCTCCTCCCTATTTTTCTCTCCTTCTCCTCTTGAACGTCTTCCACTCTGCTTCCCTCCACTCATCCCTCCATCTCTCCCTCTCTGCTGGAGGGTTTTGTTTGTTTGGGCAGGGCCGGGATGGCCTAGACTGGCACAGACTGGTTCTAGGTGGACACGGGAGCAGAGACAAAAGGGGGTGTGCTCACACTGTGATAGGTTTATAGCGTGAGAGGAGGGGGTCACTGATAGATGAGGGTCCTTACAGTAGTGTTTCAGCGGAGCAGGCCCCTCACACAGCAACAGTAGGGAGGGAGAGAAAGAAAGAGAGAGTTTTTTTTTCTTTGTTTGTGTGCACTGGTGTGTGTCCATGTGTATCCCATGGTTTCTCTTCCAGGAAAAGTGCACATTAAAATGTCCTGACGGGATAATGTGATGTAATTCACAACCTCTGGACACACACATAAAGCCTCTCTGATAGCTGGAGATCGTTTTATTAGTCTCCCAGTATCATTTCCCATTGAACGCTGGATTGATTGCTCAACTTTATTTGCTCGTCTCTCCTGCATTCCTCAAAACAAAAGCCTGTCCGTGAAGTGCCCCCTCTGACAGAGCCAACACATTTTTCTGCTCTCTTCTTAGACATATTTTTCTTCTTCTCCTCTGCCACAGGTTCTCTTCAGGCGACTCGAGCCCTCATGATTGTAGGCATCATTGTGTCCATCGCAGGTCTGGGCGTGGCCTGTATGGGAATGAAGTGCACCACCTGTGCAGGTAGTGACAAACTACGAAAGGCCCGCATCGCCATGACAGGAGGAATCATCCTGCTCGTGGGAGGTGAGGATTATTTTTACCTTTTGATTTGAAGTGTGGGTGTCAAGGCTCATCGCACTGGTAAATATGAATTCAGATAAAGAAACTCACTAGCTTTGACTGTAAGAGGATCTGGCTGGGTGTGGAAGATATATAGTAGTAAACGGTGCCACAAAGTCCCTGTGTTTAGTATCATTTTGCCAGCAACACACGGCTGTCCCCTCATCAGCTGTTCAGGTCAGAGTGCTTCAGTGTTAATTTTGTTGACTTACATTTTTCCTCACGAAAACTAGACAGTAACTAATAAAAACAAGTGCACATGGACAAAAACTCAAACTAAATTAACTGACGTTTTCATCAACAAATAAAAACTAGACTAAAATGTTTGACAGAGACTTAATCCAATCAGATCTAATTTGGTCATGTAGAAAGTAGGGACAAGTTAGGAATATATCCAATCACAGCTACTTTGGTTGTGTGGAAAGGTTGGATGAGTTAAGAGGGACATCCAATCACAGCTGCCTTAGCTTCATGGTGGTGGGATAAGTTGTGGAGCGATCCAATCAGAGCTCCTCTCTTTATGAATTGATATATTCATGTAGAGCAGGTTCACTGTTTGTTGTCAGTTCTGGTATTGTAACTGAGATGCTCTGCCAGGTAGCCTAAATAAAGGTGACTGCATTTCACACGAAAGTTCAATTTGTTTCTGTTCATTTATACATTCAAACTTTACTAGCATTCAATAAAGGGTTGTTATATGTTTCATTTTATCCAAGTGTAAAACATAACTTCAGAAATTCAAGGAAACATAAAAAATGACTTACACTGTACACTTCATATTTTAGTCGACTAGTAGATTTCAACTATCATTTGTGAAATTTCATCAACCTAAACTAGGTTAAAACTTAAACAATTTAGATGACTAAATTATGACTAAAACTAAAAGATCCTTTAGGCAAAAGACTATAACTAAAACTAAATTAAAAAGTACTGTCAAAATTAACACTGGTTAGCAGCCACTGGAGCAAAAACTCCTATTAATTGGACTACCTGGACATTTCAAAGATGCCTCATCTTTCTATTTACCCCAGATTTAAGAAGTGGCCAAGAAATGGTAGCTTTTCCAATTTTACTTTGTCACGTTGCGTGTAGTGTGCCTTTGCCAACTTTGCCTTCGCTGTTATAAATATGAACATAGGAATCACCCCTCTGCAACGACAGGACGTGGTGTTTGTAGTGCCCATTTTACCATCAGGACTACAACACATGACAGCAGTTTGAAGACTCACTGAAATAACAGAGCTCTAGAAGAAAGGTCTAGAAGAACCTAAAAACATGAGAAGCACAACATAAGATGAACAGATGGATCAATAGCCAGAAAGTAAAACAAATGAAGCATAAATTAAATAAAATTTTAATAAAATTAAAAGTAAGTAATGACATTTATATGTAAAGATAACACATAAGAAGTCAACGATGGATGAAGGACTACAAAGTTCAAGGAGCTCAAATGATACGAGCAATAAAGACATAAAAGGCTAAAAAGCAGTAAAACAGAAATAAGATGGAGATAAAGACGACATCACATACAAGCACGTCTGTAAAGGTAAGACTTTAAAAGCGACTTAAAAAAAGTGCATGCTTTATCTACTCTGGGTAAGTCGTTCCAAACTTGCAGAGCTCGATCACCTTTAGTTTTGAGCATTGACCTTGGAACGACCAGGAACCTTCGCCTGGCTCCTAGCTCTGAAATATAGCTAGGAGCCAGGCCAATTATTTTGACAAAGTACCATTCTAGTCCAGTTTACCTCCTTAACTATGACGATACGGTGTGCTTTCATCAAAGCTGTGAATCTGTGTTGGTAATTATTCATCACATAAGGGAAGCTATGCATGATGGGAGCTGCAGACTGCAGAGGCACGTACACAAGCTGCTGGTATCTTCTGATCTTCAAACATTAATGAAATGACTTTTTTCTAGTCACACTCTCGTTTATCCAGTTTGATGACGTCAGCTCATGAGTTACAAACTTGCATCAACAGGTAACACAGGTTTCTCTGGTCCTCCAGTTCCCATAGCATTTGTCGACTACATCGAATGAAGATTTTCAGTGCGCACTCCAGTTCATACAAGTATTCCCAAGTGTCCTAAGTAAACAGCAGTCATATTTGGTGCAAAAATCACCCAGTTATTCAGTTTTGTTGCGATTGCTTCCACTTAAGAGCCTGCACATTGTAGCTGGATGGCGCTGTTCTGGCGAAAGGGCACTTTGGCTGTACTCTTTACCAGATTAGTACTAGAACAAGACCACTTGGTAGTGGAAGAATAAGTTGTTTTAAATGTGTTCGATACAGAGTGCACTCACCCTACACTGTTTAAGAGCAACGTAAAATCAGAACAGATCACCCTGGTGATTGCAATACAGTATTTTGAGGGAACATGGAACTAAATAATGTCACAGACAAGGGTTGATTATATTTCTAAAATATGTAAAACATTAAAATGGTCCTAAAAATGCCTCTTACTCTTGTATTAGCAGAATTTTATAGCCATGCTGAGATTGCAGGAACTTGAGGGAAACATGAGAAAAGTTACTTAAAACCACAAAGTTGAAGTTTTTTGTTCCTCATAAAAGTTGGTTGAGGTGTGGTTTTCCTCTTTCAGACATTTAAAAATAATAATAATAACGAAAGTTATAACGGCTATAAGTACAATCTTATTGATTATATAATATTTTATCAAACCAAGCCACGTTTGCTTCATCTTCAAAAATTCTCGATCTTATGCACATGTTACAACAGGAGCTCTGATCCCTCGTCCACAAAGCTTTCCTCCAACTCCTGTGCTCCATGGGTCTACAGTCCAGAACTCCTGGCACCAAAACAGAGAGGGTCTGATTGGCTCTTAGAGGAACAGAAACACTTAAAGCTTAATTGTGCCAGAGTCAATAGTGAGCCGCCTGGTGCCTTCAGAGAACATTAAAGCATTAGCTTTCTGCTCTCTAATGTTTTGCTAATGGACTGATTGATCTTTGTTGTTCGTTTGCAGGGCTCTGTGCCATCGTAGCGTGCTCCTGGTTTGCTCACAATGTGATCCGGGCCTTCTATAACCCCTACACTCCAGTCAACACCAAGTAAGTAACTCAAAAATAGGGGACTTGAGAAATTTTTGCTTAAATCATTCTCAAACCATACATGCACCTGTGCACTTTGTTTCTTGTTTGCTGTTGCTTGTGTAACTTTCTTTTTTTAAGGTTTGTACATATTGTACATATTCTATTCCTATTCCTTCCCTTAATTTTAATTTTTATTTTAAAATGTTAATTTCCTGCTTTTCATTTTTCTGCTTCTGTTCTGTTTTTATATGTAGATACACTCTGTGTGTCTAGTCTGTACTTTGAGAGTGAAGTGAACTGGCCCAAAATTCCTTGTATGTCTAACATACCTGGCCAATAAAGCTGATTCTGATTCTGAAATTAATCCATTAGTTTAATACATTTGCAAGGAAAGCAAGCATAGTTCAATGAGGAAAAGGAAAAAACAACCTTATGAAAGCTGAACTTAAAGTCCGAGCAGGCTCATGTCTTATTGCTGCAGTGAATTATTAGGGAAATTCACTGAGGCGAGTGGGGAGGGCTGATAACATCACCCCGTCCGGCCTGCGCGAACCAGGAAGAGAGACAGGAAGAATAAAACTACCGCTGCAGCGGGAGAAGTTTATTTGATGTCCAGACAGACTTAAATGTGTGTCTGGACATCATCAAAGTTCTGTACTATATATGACCACCACGGGTCTCTCACACTTCAAGAGGGCCACCTCACACCACTGTTGAATATGGAGCTTAAACACTGCAGCTTTCTTTCTCCCATGTAATCATCATGCACTTTGTGGCGCTGCTTAACATTTACTTCAGCTTCAGTGCTCCTCTCAGCTCTTTAATCGATGCTGTTGATACACTTTTAAGACGTAACACTGAAGTTAGGATATAAATTGTCTTCTGTCATAATTTGAACACTGACTTCTGCCATGTAATTTGACGTCGTGTGCTGAAAGACCATGTCAGTGATTTACCTGGACAGGCTGCCCAGATATTATCCTGGTAATATCAGGGTTGCGTGTGTGAAAAGGGCTAGTAACGGAGATTGCTAGCTTTGTCCCTGGAGGGGAGTTATGTGGGGGCGGATGCTAGCCATTACATAGCAGGACATGGTGCCACTGAAAGCCTCGTAATTAACCCACTTACAGGAAAAAAACAACTCAAAAAACTACGTTGGTTGACGATAAGCTACAGTAAGATTCTTTTCAGTTGTATCATCATTTAAGCTTCAGCTTACAGCTTGAACGCCAGAACGAATGGCTATTTAAAACCTGACTTTTAGGTTGAAATGTTATTTTATTTTGTAATAATCAGTTTCAGATAAGCTGTTAATTTGAGGTCATGTTTAATCAAAAACATGTTTTCTTTCTCTCATAAAGCCTCACTTTTCCACTGACTGTGATTGAGGATGTGATTTAGGAAATATACTTTTGGTTTGACCTCACAGCACTACTCACTGATTTCATTTAGCTTTTTATTCTGAATGACTGATCAAAACCCTTTCTTCCTCAGGTTTGAGTTTGGTGCCGCCATCTTCATCGCCTGGGGAGGCGCTCTCTTAGACGTCCTGGGCGGCGCCATGTTGGCTGCCTCCTGTCCACGAAAGAAGCACGTGTCCAAGTACCCGTCCATGGCTGGCTCCCGCTCCGGCCCGCCAAGCAGCTCTAAAGAATACGTGTGAGGGCGCCCCCTTCCGCTTGGCAGTCCAACTAAGAAGTTTCCCTCCATTTTTGCTGCACCAGATGGGAATAAACTGACGTCTGTGAGGAAAGTTGTGAAGCGTAGAGGCACCGAATACTTGGATGGGACCTATTTTTAATTTTGACCCTGCAGACCTTTGATAACCCCGTTATTATCATGCATCACTCAATTGTTTCATGAATGATGTCTCTCATCCCATCCACACATTCTACAATTGTTTACAAGTCATCTTCACAAATGCCTTATAATTGGATCCCATGACTGTATACAAGCCACACTTGTTGAATTGTATACTAAACAGTGGATTTTAGCCAACCCTTGCACCTCCATGTTAGAACTAGCACCTATTAGCATTTGCCATGTAATTAAAAGTTATTAATTTGGGTTTGGTTGTGGCTCTGAGGCTCCTACAACAGAGACAGGATGACCATACTGTGTTTTAAACAAACGGTTGGTGGTTGGAAAATAGACGCTACGATGAGCAGGGTGTGACTTCACACTCAGGGCTCGGTGTGTAGGGTGAGAGGATCACACAGGTTTTTACAACAACACAAGCTACAACCCCCTCCTGCTTTTACACCAGCGTGTTACAAACTCTGCTTGCATATGAAATATTTTATCATGTAGTCATCATCGCCCTAATAGCCTCCATATCAGCCACCGTGAGATTTTACTGCCTCTATTTATTTTTCCACATGTAGGATGAGTTTTTTGCTCTTGTGTAGGTTTGTTTTATGATAGTTTAATGTGGCCTGGCTCTAGTTTTCAGAGATGTGAAGTCATATTTTTATTACTCTTCTCTGAGCTGTGTGGGTTGATTTTTTTACTGATGTAGTTTTATACACTGTAGCAGGAAATGGTGTCATGAAGGATGAGGGTTTTTTAACATGTCCAACACTTAATAAAGATAATGCAACATTATGAGTTGTGTTGTCATGAAAAATGAGTCTTGGGAGCAAGAGCTGTCATGATTCTGGTTAGTTGCCAGGTCCATTTATTATAAGCAACTTTGGGCTTTTTCTTTTTGGAAAGTTGCTTATAAATAATGGCAGTTGTGGGTTACATTTTTTGGCTTTGATCCAAAAGTGCAGTTTCATTTGGGCTTGTTGTACCCCTAAACCCTCTTCGGTTTGGGGGCACAAACACAAATGTAAATTTTACTGTAAAAAGAGGAGCAAAAATGATGTTTAGACCAAAAAGAAATTTTTATAGCCAGAATTAAATTTATTTCTATCGTACCTATTACTGTTTTCTCCATAATAAAGCTGTAGAGGATCAACATAAAACTTAGATAAAGCCTGACTATGTCTGTTTGGTTACAAAAATCAAGGTTAGACAGACTGTTTAGTGAGAACAGAGTTATAAATAACAGTAACCCCTCCTTTCACTTCTGTGTAAAGAAAAGGAAGATCCACCTCCAAACAAAAGGATGTTGAATAAGTAAATTAAGAGACAGATAAGTACAAGTGTCACTGTGAAATTGAAATGTAATGTAGATGAAGATCAAAACACACTTCATGCAGATTTATCTTTAAAAAAGAGTAATATATCACATTAGAAAACAAATAGCTGGAGGTCAGTTGTTTTGGGCTTCTTTTTAATTTGACCTGGTTGCTTATTTCAGTAGAAAAATCTGGCAACACTGACTGGGCCCTATTTTGACGGCATGAAGCTTGTTGTGTGTGTTGTCTAAAGCAAATGGCCCTTTGTGGTTTGGGGCGTGTTGGTCTTTATCGGGGTAGCCAACTGGGTGCCCGTGAGCACCCGGTAGCCTGCAGGGTGCTTTTGAGGTGCACACCGGAACATTCTAAAAAAGGCATCTTCATCACCAATGTAAAGCTTGAGATAAATAACCATTTTTTACTTCAGATTTTATGTCTGAACAAGTATTGTAGAATGTGCATTAAATTTTAACATTGTCTATTTTCTCTTAACGTTGACCTGGGGGGTCAAAGTTTATGTTGATGCCACACCTCACTCCTGCCAGCCAGAGCCCCTACAGGGTCACTTGTTGAAAAAAGAAATCACAAATGTGTAAATGTTGTACGTATCAGATAGATTTATGAGATACCTGAATTATTAAAGATAAATTTAAGAATACTGTTCTCTTAATAATTACAAATCCTAATTTTTGTCAGGAATCACTGCATGTAAAAAGTAAACATACAGTGTCATATGTAGCCTATCAAAAGCATATTAATTATTTTAAGATAAATGATGATTTATATCACTCAAAAACTCCAAATTCAAAAAGTAGCCCTCTATAATAGTCCTCATATTTCTGGTAGCTCCTAGGCTGAAAAAGGGTTGACCCTGGTCTATATTTTGCATTTTAAGGACGCATGATCTTGGTACAAAGAAGATAGATTTTGTGCCTTGATTATACATGTGAATGCGTTTTGGGCGTAACATCGATCGATCAGAATGTGAGCTTTCATCTCTTTAAATCAGCGGGTGTGGCGACTCTCAAACATGCAAAGTTCTTGCTACTGTGTAAAGACTTTATGAGCTAACCTGATTCACCAGATGGACCAATCAAAATGTCACTAATCCATCTGGGTAAGAGTCCATTGAAAGTTTTTTGGGAGGGCAGAACCTTTGAGAAGCATATCCGCAGGCGATTGGACGATCTTTCCGTCAATCAATCTTTATTACAGGCCAATCTATAATGTCGTAGTCGGGCGCTACTGTGTGAACATGAGCTACTTTGTAAAACAAACTCGGGTCAAAACATGTCGGAAGTGGAGTGAAAATATCCTTGCTACAGAGAGGTTTGTAATGTTGGTTTTTGTTTTTCGTTTAATAAAGAAATGCAGTCAAATCTGATAAAACTGCTACTGGAGCTGTAAGCTATGCTAATCTCTGTAAGGGCAGTCACTTCCTGCAGTCATTTTGCATGTCTCTCACCTCTTCCTGCTCACAGTCGAAGATTGGAGCTTGGCAAGATGGATCTGCATGACTACAGACATTGAATCAGGCGGATCAAGCTGCTGCGCAACCTATGCGCATCCAAACCAATAAAACACAAACAAAAACTTAACTTCTGGGTGACTTTCCTGCTTTTTTAAAAGTAAATGATTGTAAATTAATTTAACTTTGTCATTGAAGACAAAAAAAATTGAAGATGACGAAGTCGTGTTACAGTAAACTTTTCGTCCCACCAGCTATGACACCAACTTCCTGATTACCTCTGACCCTACAAACACCTGACTCTATAGCTTCACTAATGACCTCTCGTGACCCACTGTCCCAACCTAGTGCTCAGATTAATCCCCAATGGAAGTTTGTTGAAATGGCCCAGCCAACCTTGTATTTTTCTTTTGGTGGCTCTCGTGAAGAAGTTTGGGTCTCCTGACCAAGACAAACATGTAAAGAGCAACTAAGGAGTTAGGGGGTCTATATTCTGGTAGTTTTGGTGTTTCTGTTTTCAAGATTAACCCCTGTGGGCTCACCACCCGGTTGGGTGCTTCGTACGCTGACCCCTGCCAGCAAAGACTGGTTTATGGAGCATTGAGGTTTCTCAGGAGGGTGGCTGGGCTCAGCCTCAGGGCCCGTTTGCACGTTGTCACCAGAATCTGAAAGGTTTTTCCTTTGTGATTTCAAACGCGCTCTGCGTTCACACGGAGATGAAGTGAAAACGATGCAGGTTCACACAGATCTGTGAGAGCGACTGAAAACGCTGTAGCGTGCATGCTAGGTCAGTAGTTGGCGATATAAGTTTGTTGTGAAACAGCGGTGTTACAGCACGCATCTGCATACTAACACTTCCCAGTGAAGACAAACTTTTCACAAACAATGGCGAGTGGACACATGAAGACACAGGAGTTTCTTTTCTGGACAACAAACCGAGGACAGTAAGCAGCACACATGTTGCTCGATAGATGGTCGAAGCTGCGGTTGTTTTTGTTCCTAGGTGCGCGCGCAACCTTCATCGGAAAGAGTACTGCGCATGTGTCTTGTGTCATCGTTTTCCCTAAAAACACTGATTCTGTTTAGACCGAGACGGGGATGAAAACGTTTAAAAAACTGCTCACTTTGGACCCTGGTTACAAAAGTTTGCAGACTCAGACACTTCGGGCAACGTTCTTGTGTAAACAGAAGGCGCAAATACAACAAAAACTTCGTTGTCATGTAAACAGGGCCTCAGAAAGAGGGTGAGGAACTCAGACATCCAGAGGGAGCTCAAAGTAGAGCCGCTTCTCCTTCGCATTGAAAGGAATCAGTTGAGGCGATTTGGGCATCTAATTAGGATGCCATTGTCTTCCTGTGGAGGTTTTCCGGGCACGCCCACCTGGGAGGAGACCCCGGGCCAGACCCAGAACTCGTTGGATTATATCCCATCTGGCCTGGGAACCCCTCTGAATCTCCCAGGGGGACCTGGATAAAGGGGCAGGGGAGAGGGAAGTCTAGACTGACCTGCTTGGTTTGATGGATAGATGTATGCTTAAAAGGCTAAATGCATCCTCAAATGTCCAGACTGATAACTGATTATTACAGCAAAGCATGCAGATCCATAGCCAAGTTTTTATTTATCTTAGTTATCCTTTAAAACTCAGGTTTTTCGAGCTGATGTTCACCAAATGCTAGACAGTGAGGCTAGCTAAAAAAAAAAAAAAGATTATTTAAGGGAGAAAATGAAGCTTGTAGTATATTTAGATGAACCGCTGAAGTGCATCTTCTCTTTTTTGCCCCCTCATAAAATGTCTGTAGATACAAAAACAATGAGTCGGCATGTTTCACTGAGATTCAGGATTTTAAGAAGTAATAACAAAACCTGGACTCGTGTGAAACTAAACAAAGAGGAAGGAACAAGAGGATTGTGTAAAAATAAGATACTGTTTTCCAAAGATTGGTAAAGCAAAGAAAAAAAAACACTCAGTGAGGTCACACCAGATTCAGCGAACATAAAAGACAGATTTCACTTTTATTTCCAGAGATGCATGTGAAAAGTCCACCGTTTCCATGCAAACTGTTGCCACAAAATATAAAACAATCTCCAAGGCTGTGGAAAAGTGATGCTCCAAAATTTAAAATGAACCAAAAAACAACTTCACAGCCAACTACGTAACATGACATCAGCATAAACCTGCACAGACAACAAGTCATTTAAAAAGAACCACAGCAATCTTTTAAAAAACCTCAAAAACAGCAGCGTTAAGACTGACTCAGGGCTTCCTCAGCCGTTGTTTCCATTCCGTCACCCTGTAATTTAATGGAGGGACTGGCATTATCATTATCGTGTTATGACTTCACCTGGGATGGTTTTTCAAGGAGATTACTGATGTGTTAAAATAACATGACATATTTTCATGATGTCTGGGTTTTAAATAGAAACACTTTTTAATAGGACCCCTGCATTTAAAGATCTTTATTTCATTAAATTAGCATAAATATCTTTTATATAATGAAATAAAAACACTAGATTTTTACTTTAGAAACAACAAATTAACAAATCACAGGTACGCAGCTATTGTTGTGCAACGCACTGTGGGTAGTGACGTCAAATGATTACATCTTTTTCCATCGTCTTTCTCAAGAGAGTGTCATCATCAAGGTCTTCTTGATTTTAACAGCAGTATTTTTTGTGTAGATGATTAAAGAAGTTACTGAAAGGTACATGACAGTGTGAGTACAGTCAGAGATGTGGGAAGAGGCACAGCACAACCCCCGAGTGTTGCACAACAACTGCAGCATCGGTGTGAAGCCATTTTGTTAAATGCACTGAGCTTTATTTTGCTGTTCATTCGCTAGGGATGTACCTTTCTGTTAAAGAATTTACTTCCAGAGTTACTGGGATTCAAAGAAAATTCAAGATTTTAAGAAATGGACCTGTATGTTGATGTTAACTTAACGCTAACACATCATAGAAACTGCCTTTCGTGGGCTTACAGACTTAGCATTGTGTTGCACTCATACTGACTGAAGTAACCATGTATTTCACTAATGGTGGATAAGTGGTGGTGTCAGTCATTTCAGTTCAGGGGTTTGATCCCCTTGCATCTGCAGTCACATGTCAATGTGTCTTTGGGCAAGACAGACCCCAGGTTGCTCCTGGTGCTGCATCGGCACTGTGTTAATTCCTTTATTGGGAAAAACTAATAGTCATGGGTACTTTATGTAAAAGGCTTCGGCAGGGTTTAAAATTGACCCTTTGCCAAGCTCCGCCCTTTCAAGGAAGCGACCCTGTTAAGCCCCGCCCCCCTTAGTTACTTTCTAGGTTAGACAAAATCTGTCGCCGCTGGCCTCTAAAACTTTTTGACCAGCTTTTATTCACATTTGATTAATTTGACTCTTTTTCTAATTTTGCCCAAATGGAAGAATAAAGACAAACTAGCAAAGGGTGTACAAAGGAAATCAAAATCTTCATGAATCTTTCACAATAATTAAAAATATCACTGCATTAACTTAGACTGCCTACACAGAAAGTGTTTGACTGTGCTGAGTAAATACATTTTTTCAACATTGCTCTTGATTCTTGATCTAATAACTGACCCTCTGTGAAGCCCCACCTAATACAGGACGTGATGCTCTCTTAAGCTCCGCCCTCCTTAGTTACTGTTACTAGGTTAGAAAAAGTTGTTGTTGGCCTCTCCCCCATTTAAAACAATGGGAACTTGCCTTTGACTAACTTTTACTCATTTTTAACTCCGTTGATTTGTGTAAAAACTTCAAACTACAGTAAGGTGTAAGAATAAAGGATAAAATCTTAATCTGTCAACAAAAGTAAAAAAATAAACAAAATGCTTGACTTATGTCCACTAAACTTTTCTCAAACCCCAAATATTGTCAGTATTAAGATCTTTTATCTTACTCTTGAGTGTAGATGAGTTTTCTTTGTGATTTTTGGTGTTAAAGTAACACATTTCTGATAAAAATGTCACTCCAATGCATTAACATAGACTCTGCCTACCTTTCCAAATGGGTAACCATGCTTTGAGGGGGAGCTCTCTGATGCTTATTGGTGGGTCAGTTAATCAATCAGGGAGCTGACAAACGGTCAGTTGATCAAATCTTTAGGAAATGTAAGTTAATTAAATGCACAAAAATATTTTTTTTTGTTGGTAAATATAGCATACCCTTGGCGGGTACCTTTTGTAATCTACCCACCACAGACAACAACTAGAACTGTGCTGTGCAAGCTCAAGTCTGTTAGCCATTCAATTTCTTTAACAAGTTAAAGAGTTTGATCATTTACATTAAACGTTTGGTGGAATAATTCACTTCTTCAGGGATAAGATGCTCATTAGTTTTTTATTCTGTTCATAAACGGTCTGTTCAGCCTCAGCTGTGTCACTCATTTACTGATATTTAGCTCAGCTTTCAGACGCTCTACAGCTTTTGTTTGGCAGTAGCACTGCATTACAACCACAATCTAATAATATAACAAAAAACAGTTTTTTAATGTAGGGATGCACAATATTATAAGCATATCTGTTTCAGCACATGACAGCTCAAATGTACATAACTTAAATCATAAAACATTTAATTTTCTATCATATTCACTGATGACAAGCAGACCAGCCCCTAAAACAGGTTTCTTTTTAATGCATCCTCATTGCTGAGGGCAGAAGTTTTTATGTTTGGCTACAGCTATTATTAGTTATTTGCACTTTTGTAACTTTTTTTCATCTTATTTTGAGCTCTTGCTTGAAAAACCACCCTGCCTGGAGGATTGAGACAGTTGGTTTTACCATTATAATAAAAAACACATTTTCCAAATAATGTACATTTCATCCAAATATAGTCCTCAAAAGAAAGTTTGGAACATTATTTTAGTTGAGTACTTCTCCCCTTTAGTAATACCAGTTGGTCTGTTGTATTTAATACTGTTGGAAAGCCTGGTTTGTCACCTTTACAACAGGTAAGATCATGTGTTTGAGGAATGAGCAATTCAGCTAAACGTGAGGGTAACACCCTGAAAAAAGGGGCCAAAATCCACTGCGACTGTAGGCTGGTGTCCCAGTAGACAGAGTTGTCAGCTCTGGTACCATTTCGAAACTCAGGACCAAGTTCTGTGAGACTGGTGAGGTCAAAATCTGACTGTGAAGTGGGCGTCCCGGCAAGAAATTATCCTAAGAAGACCTTGGCTGTCCAACGATATAAAATACAACACCAGTTGGTATTATTAAAACAAAGAAATACCTAACCAAATAATGTTTCTAAACTTTTTTAGGAGTGCAGATTACTTTAAGTTAGTCATTACCTGATATCGTAATTTGAAAAAGAATGTTTTCATATCACATTAAATGTTGTTTGTCAGCATTTCAGTCTGTTTTAAATCTTACAGACTGCATAAGGGGCCTGTCACACAGAGACACGTCACTCGTGGCACAGCTGCACCAAAAACCCCTTCAGGGGAAATAAAACAGCGAGCGCTTGAGGAGAGGGTGAGCGTCCACACACATGCAGCTGAATAAAACAGCAGAACATTGGTTTGAGCTAATGTGCTCTAGCTTTGCTCACAAACACACAGCTGTTTAAGTTTTCTCTATTCTCAGTCAGAATGATTCATTAGAGTCCTGCAGGCTACAGCACTCACCTACACCTATCTCCTCACCTGTTTCTATCTTATTTGTGTCTGCTTCAGCCAACAGTGACAGTAACAAGAGCTCCACATTTAAAATGCTTCAACTTTAATGTGTGCTCTCTAGAAAACCACGTCGTGCAAAACGCTGTGCAAGTGCGCCATTACATTTGAACACAACAGGGCTGGGTATTTCATGCAACCTCACGATACTATATCCGGACACTGAGGCTACGATACGATATGTATCCTGTTAAGCATGAATTATGGACATTTATTATGCCTTCATCAGAATTCTTGACAACTTTAAATTTGATTTCCTTCATTGCAAAAAGTAAAAAGACTGTTCTACAACTCAAGACACTTAAATTCAGGTCCTCAAAGATTTAAGACTCAAGTTAAAATTCTGAACATTTGCTTCATTCATGAAATGTGGCTTCGACTATAAACTGTGCCATTGAAAACATCACCCAAAGTGTATCAACAACAGCTGTCACAGAATTTGAGGCTGTATCGATTCTGTAGGATCTGTATCCATACATGTATCGGCAAAGCGTGCATGACAATATTTTGCCATATCAATATTTTGAGCACAGGCTAGAACACACTGGTTTTTATGGCAGCGTGTCCCTGTGTGATCACTCCTCAGTTGTTGCAAGGCAATACTAGTGAGTCGGAGACACAAACCCCATCAACACATGCAGGAAAAGCCTGAAAATGTCTTAAATTAACCAAGGTGAGCTGCATATGTATATGCTAACAGTAAGTTTTCTTCCTCAACCCTCCACTGACTCATAAGCAAACTGAAGCTTCGTGTTTTCAGTGATTAGTGTGAACAAGTCAGGGAATTTCTGGGTAGTTAAAGGGTTGTGTATGTGAAAAGGGCCGCAGTGTTTGCAATAACAGCAATACATAGTGTCTGTTGGTGTTGGGGCTGGGCAATATATCGATTCATTCAAATTATTTTTGCAGAAGATTTAAAAACTAAAAATCGAGATTTTTTTTCTTGACTTCACTTCCTCTTATTTAAGTTGTTGCATTGTTTGAAATTACAGATCCTGAAAATTTAGTTTTCATGATGGTAGACCTTGTCAGGTTTTGCACAAGCACATGTTTAGTCTTTTGTTTTTTAAATGAGAATAAATACTAATCAAAGAGCTTCATGTTAATGTACTGTTAAACAGCGCAGAATTTTGTGTTCATGTAGACAAACCTGCTTATGTTTAAACTACACAAAGAACATTTTATGGAAAAAAAAACAGCATGTAACTTAACTATTAGAGGAAAATTCTGTTTGGTTTCAGAAAATATTTTTATAACTCTATTCTCGTATTTTTTGAGTCACTTGGACGTTTTTTCCTTGAGAGATGAAATTGTAAATTAAATTTTGTGAAAAAAAATCGTGGATTTTTTTTTTTGGGCCATAATCACCCAGCCCTAGTTGGTTTCTGCATCAATTAAAATGAGTTTGAAAATATTTAATATCAATATTGTGCATCCCCACTATAATGAGGAACTTAAACTTCTACAAATCTGACATCATCATAACCAACAAACCCTCATACTCGTGAACATTAACAATATTTCCAGCTGAGTCTGCAGCTGGAGCTAACAGTGTTCTCAGGAAACATCTCCGCTCTGCACTATCTCTAGCGTAACAGTGGCGTGGCGTGAAATACGACTTCATAGCCCTTAATAACAGGATACCAGTTACGTGTTTTGATGCTTGAACAGACTCCATGCATAGAACTCTGCAACATGTCACTGCACATAACAGGCATTCCCACAAACAAAGTGCACCATTTGGAAAGAAAATAAATCTCAGTTTAAGGTTTCTGAAGCAAGATAAAAAACATGTAGAAGCCATAACAACACCACAAAATCTTCTCAGATTTTCAACAATAAATAATTTAGCAGTAGTTTTTTCTGTGAGCTTCATCCACTGGATAATAGACACCACCTGCATCATCAGTGAGAGGAGATAGTGATAGTCATTGCACAACCAAAGCTTAACGTTTCACCGCTGTGGTACACATTAACAGGCATGTGTTCACCTCTAAGCCATCCTTCTTCTAGTGCAGCTTTAGACATGTAGCCCTTTTGCTAAGCTCTGAAATCATAAAGACATTTTCTCCCCAATTCTGCCGTCCCACAGCCTACCGAGGTATAGAGTCGAGGGCAATGCAATACATTTCATTCACAGTCCGACCAAGGTGAGGTTAAATAAACACTATGTACATAAGGGCTGCAGCAGGCCCAAGTGAGCTGCTTTCCTGTGCCTCTCTGAGCCGTCGGGGGGCTTCTTCAGGACACGCCACACGCTCAAGGCCAAGGTCGCTGACAGGGGGGTTTGGCGTCCCAGGGGGGTTTCTTTTCATGGCACTTCTGGGTGAAGCCTAGGAGATAGGCGACAGGGATACAGGACACTGGCCGTTGTTGTTCATGATGTCGTCCAAGTCTTCGTCCTCCAAGTCAACTGTGGATGAAAGGTCAAAGGTCAGGATATTTATACAGAGAACTTGGGCTTAATTACGTCATTCTTGGATAACAGAGGATGTGATCGTCTTAGTGCAGCGGTTCTACCACTGAAGTGACCCCTGACCTTAGCAAAAAGTTCATTTGAATAAGTATGCTTGAGTATAAGTATAGCAAGTATACTACGGACCATGTACTTGTAGAGCACTAGACAGTATACTAATACTAATACTTCTTCAGACTAATTTGGAACATTTTTAAGTTTATAAAAGTATACTTTCAAGTATACAAGTACACTTATCTATATACTACTAGTGTACTAGGCATATACTTCCAGTCCACATTTTAGTTTATAAAAATATACTCAAAGTATACAACAAGTATACTCTTCTTTTTTAAGATTTTTTTTGAGTTTCAGTTTAGTATAGTACACTAGACAATGCACTTGTAGAGCACTAGAAAGTATACGAATATAAGATGTATTTGGACTAAATTGGAACACTGTTAAGTTTATAAAAGAAGTGTACTCTATAAGGTTATTTTAAGTTCACCAAAGTACACTTTCAAGCATACAAGTACACTTATATATATACTACTAGTGTACTAGATATATACTTCCAGTCCACGTTTTAGTCTATTAAAGTATACTTAAAGTATACAACAAGTACACTATTCTTTTTTTAAGATTTTTTTTGAGTATAAGTTTAGTATAGTATACTATGGACAATGTACTTGTAGAGCACTAGAAAGTACACTAATTTAATATGTCTTTGGACTAAATTGGAACATTTTTAAGTTTATTATAGTATACTTTAAGTATACTTTAGAAGGTCATTTTAAATTCACCAAAGTACACTTTCATGTATACAAGTACACTTATCTATATACCACTAGTCTACACTTTAGTTTATTGAAGTATACATTTATGAACTAAAAAAACACTATTTTTTGCTATTTACTAGTTTACTTGTTATACTTTAAGTATACTTGTAAGTTCTACTTTCTTGTAATACCCCTTCATGCACGATTAAACAGAAAAATTCTGTATCACAGTCAAAACTATGACAGACTAAAGAAGAGACATTACCGTGCTGTTTGCCTAATAGATGGTACATTATGTTTAACTAATGACTTGGTTATTTTTAAACAAACATGTTCACATCACACTTCTGCTTTTTCTCCATGTGCCAAACTCTGGTGTTTTAGTTGAGGTACTTTCTAAATCAGACAGGCCTGTATGTTAAGATTCACAGATCAATGTTCAAAGTAGTAGTTAAGCGTTAAGTTGTAGTATAAGTGTAAGTCTTAGTATTAACGTACTTAGTCTGAGACTTGTCTATATACTCTTCAGTATGAGCCAAGTATACTTCACTATACTATTTTTAAGTATAAAAAACGTAGTATATAAAAAGTAAACTTCAAGTATACTGCCCCAGTTTTAGTATAAAATAAGTATACTCATAGTACACTTCAATAAATTACTTTCTACTGAGGGTGAGTATCAAAGTATATTACCAGTGTGGTACCAGTAACAACACGAGGTGCCCTGGTAGATCAGCAGCTGGTTATTATCTCTTTAGCTGTTTTAGTCCTGTTCATTAAAAAATATGAATCTAGAGTTTAGATCGGTGTTGAACTGGTAGGACAAAAGCTTGATAGCTAGCTTAGCTGCCTATGACATGATGTGCTAAAGGAATCACTGGTATCATAATATGTTTTTGTTAACATATGACAAAAGGTCTGTACACGATCTGTTGAAATGTTACTACTATACAAAGAAAAAGGGCTTTGGAAACAAATGTTGTTAATGCAAGTGAATGGAGGTTTGATTTGATGGTTTTTTAAGTTAGATAAAATAATTCTACCAGGTACAAAATGCAACACAGAAACTAATTTTCCTGAATGTAGTGAGGTAAGCTGTATGTCAACACAAACAGCAGGGGCTTTCTCCAAACTTCATGGTCTGGCCCTCATATCATTGGCCTCCCAAGATGCCACAACACAATCACAAACTTTGCCACTTTGTTGCGTTACTTTGAATGTTAGGATGACATAGAGTCCTGAACATAACATTTATGTCCTCGTTGTTATGACGGGTGGTCTAATAAAATTGATAAGCACTGTATATTTATATAAGGAGTGTAACCGTTTTGGTACGGGTCCAGACATGTACCAAACAAATACATGCAAGAACTTTGCTTTAGTAAAGTAAAATACAAAAACGAATTCATCATTAATATTGTTTGGAAATAGGCACACACATTCCCCACTTAAGGCAGTAAAGGAAGGGTTTGAAAACCTCACCTCTATGAAATAGATTAACTTGTAAAGTTGCTTATTTGCTGAGAAAAGTTACTCATTTCAACACTCTGTGAACCCTGTACCATGGGAGGATCTTTCATTTTGCTGAACATATGATTAACTTGTTTTGCTGTCTTTTAGTAATTCTACTCCAGTTCCAGGGTCCTAAAGGGGTCCGTCCTCCTCAGGTTTTTCATCAAACCAACCAACACATTTTTTTTCCAAGTCTCATGTCAGGGATACACTACATGACAGTACTTAGATTTTGCATTTATCCATCCATCCATCATCTTATCCCTTTCAGGGTCATGGGGGGGGCTGGAGCCTATCCCAGCTGACAGTGGGCAAGAGGCAGGGTACACCCTGAACTGGTCGCCAGCCAATCACAGGGCCACATAGAGATACAGACGACCATTCATGCTCACACCTCAGGGCAATTTGGAGTCATTAAATGACTGTTTTAGTCTGTGGGGGGAAGCCAGAGTGCCCAGAGAGAACCCACAGATGCACAGGGAGAACATGCAAACTCCACACATAGGGATCGAACCAGAAACCTTACTGCAGTGAGGCATGTGCACCACCAGCTGTGCTACCACGCCACCCTTTTTGTGTATAATACATGGAAGAAGAAATAATCTGTAAGTAGCATTGAAAAGAAGTTATGAGGATATAAGTGACTAAATACTTTTACTACAGTTAGCATAACTGAACAGCTTTTGTTGTGTACTTGAACTTTTTTTGTACTTTCACATTCTTACGAAATGTGTTTACTTAGCTTCACTTGTCATAGTATCTGTGCACTGAATGATTTTTAAATAAAGTTTTCATCAGTCGTTCAATATTTGTTTTACAAAAAGAGCCATTGTGGATTTAGAGATCTATGAAATCTGTTATTTGCAAAGTTAAAGTTGTTAATATTTTATGAATTAGAGGATTTCAGTATTCTTCAAATTATGTATAAAGCTCATAAATTATTTTTAACCTACAAACATACAAAAAAGAAATGAGAAAAGACAGTCATTATAAATCAAACGTCACATTTAAAGTTAGAATAAACCATCATGTTGACAAGATCCAATGTGACCTAATTGCAAAGTTTTGTTCTACCTGTGTAAAATCTTTTGGGTTCCCTTTTTTTTTAACCTTCTTTTTTGTGTAAAATATAAATTAAATCCATGTTTCTTATAGAGGGGAGTGAGGTTTTCTTTGTCCTGCAGCTATTTGATTTACAGTTTTATGTATTATTATGTACATTGTTAATTAGTGTTTGGTAAAACAGGGGCAGATTGTGTAAGATTATTCTTTTTCTGCTCCTTTTCATTTATTATTTTTACTTTTCTGTATTGAGGTGCTTTCTTGTATTGATAAATTAAATCAGCATTGAAATAAAATACCAACATTTTACTTCAGTACAGCTACCAAACTGTTACTGGACTGATGCTGAAGGAAACTGCAATACTTGTTACTTACATGCTGATGGCTCAGAGAGGGTTGTCAGTCACGTGTAATCAACAGATTCAAAACAGCATTAAATGTAAAAAAACAACAAAAGTACATTTACATTAAGTTTAAGTGAATCAATATCTTTCAGGGCACATTGTTTATTGTATGATCACAGTGTCCCTTCTCTGTTTTGCATATAATGACCATCAGTACACGCACATTTCACCGATATCCTTCACCTATCTTCAGATAAAGTGAAAACTGCCTTTATCAGTACCAGCCACGCCCTGATCAGGATTTTCCTGGTCGATACTTTTCATTGATCACCTTCTTGTGAGATCAGTCGACACTGATCATGTTTGTTTAAACAACTGGTCAATGAATCAGTACAAAAAGATCTCAGTAATGCAACACAGTATCCTGCTGTGATAAACACGCTGACATGACTCATCTATTTTGCTTTTATTAATGTGAATCACAGAATCAGTGACAGGCTAACTAAAACTACAATTCCAATAATGAATAAAAAGGCAATACGCTAATGAATTTTAACTCTCTTACATAATGTAACTGATGTAGTTATTTCATACTGCCAAGAAAACAAATTTCACCCCTTCAACATTTTTTCTTCAAAGTAATGCAATTGATCAGGTTTTTTAGGTCAATGATTTGAGTATTATCTCTTGCCTTAAAGTCTGAAAATCCCTTCATTCACCTTTGTTGAAGAATCAATTTCAATGATGTCGAGGGTACAACGATGTAAAAAATAAGCATCTGGTACAGTTGAATAGTTTATCATCGTCTTGACCTGGCCCATGGGTACAAGGGTTTACAGTTTGTTTGTTGTAAAGCGTTCCAGGTGAAGCAGCAGAGAAGCTAAAGGCAGTTTTTTCCCAAATAAAGTATTTGTTTGTGCTACTTTCAGCATTTAAAACAGTGAGTACAACATGATGAATTGTGATTAGACTGATTTAACAGAGATGTAACATACAGCAGCATTTCATCAATCAAGGCTTTATAAATAAATACAAACCAATACCTGTCACGTAAGCATTAAAAAGGCTGTAAAACCTATCTGCCTGAACTTTTATTTAATTTAAACACTTATCTCCTGTTATGGGGCAATGCATGTTTCAAGGCAGGAAGAGCAAATCTGGGCAGATAAAGGTGTACAGAAGGTGGCAGAACTTTATAAGGATGGCAACCTTTTTACATTTGATCAATTATGTCAAACATATGACATTCTGAAGAAACACTTCTTTAAACATTTACAAGTAAAACGTTTCATGTCAAAACATAAACATATTGTATCTTAACCACCATTATAGTATTTGAGGAACCTTACACTCCAAAATCTAGAGGGGAGAGCTCAGATCTCTATATTTTATACAGCTCCATTGACAGGCTGGATGCCTGGAGATACGACCTCCATGTTTAAGAGCTCAAAAACAATCATTTAACACAAGGATGGAATTCATTCAATCAAAGCAGTTGATGAGAATTTATTACACCGGTCAAACTGAATCGCTGGTCACCCAACATCCCAGATACCTGTAGTGAATGTTTAAAATAAAGGGTACTCTGTTTCACTGAGTCTGGGACTGTCCAAGACTGCAGAATTACTGGAAGTCAGTCATACAGACTTTGTTAAAGGTCGCAGGAGTGAGTGTGCCTTTTCAAGCAAGGATGTGTGTGTCAGGTATACACCCACAGAACTGTACTTCTGCCTTAAGACAACTAAAACACATTGACTTTGGACTACTGCAGGCCAGGAGGTTGATATCTTTATACTGGAGTTAAACAGATGTGCCTTCGATGCACTGTATTGTAACGACTTACACTGTCAGTGAAAAGGGGGGAGATTTTCTAGAAATATGGTCACCTCTACTTGAGTTTCTCTGACGTTACAAAGCAAATTAACTTGGAAAATGGTGCTGAGTTGTTGTTCGAGTTGTGTGCTGTGAATTAACTTATTTTATTTCATTTTTCCTTTTATACATTTTACTTATTTATGTTTTATAGTTTTATTTGGGGGTTATGTTGTCAGTTTAGTGTATATTTTAAGTAAATCATGTCTTTGTTATTTGTCTTGTTACAAAAAACACAATAAATCAGGGCTCCCACTCTTTTCCAGAAATCATTTTCCAGGAGCTTCCCTGGCTATCCTTTTAGTCTAGTTTTTATGTAGTGTCTTACTATTACAACTTTATGGTTTATACTTACTTTTTTTTATCTTTATTTACTCTGCTTTTTTATAAAAATATTTTGTTTACTGTATAAGTAGCCTACATATCATTTTGCCATTGTTTATTATTTCTTTTTATCACTGTTGATTTGAGTTTTAAGATTTTATTCCTTACCCATCATTACTTTATCTACTCATAGTTAATGGCTTAGTGTGCATTAGTTATAAAGAACATTTTAACTTCATTTCCTATGTTTGATTTTTGCTCACTAACAAGGTAGAAGGAAGAAAATCATTTTCCAGGACATTATACTTTTTTCCTCTTTTCCCATATGTTTTCCATGACTGGAAAATTTGTCAATCATTTTCCAGGTTTTCCAGGACGTGTGGGAACCGTGTAAATATATTATTACTTTTGTTTTGAATTAAGCACTTATGTCTTTTTGAGAGTATCCTACACACTCCAGCAGTGTCAATGTAATTAAAGAGCCCAGTCTCTCACCTTTCTTGGTGCGCCCTATCTGTCCCAGCTTCGGAGCCCTCTGTCCGAGCCTCTGCGGGTTGTTCCCTCCCCCGTGTCCGTTCACCTGCGGGTGGCCCGGGTTGAACTGGCCCGCCGGGCCGGGCTGCCTCGGAGGCCCGCTGGGCGGGATGAGCTCCGGGATCCCTGAGGCTCCGTACATGTCTGCTGCGGGGGGCGCAGTTCCTCCGACTGACCGCTAGATGTCAGCACTGCGCAGGCGGCGCGTCGTGTGGAAACGCTGCTCACTTCCGCAATGGCACCGCACAACAATGAATGTATGAACAACAGACGAAGAGAGCCACAGAGAGCCGGAGAAAGTCTTCGGAGCCTGGAGGAGAAAGTACACACGTTTGATAAAAATAGCTAATATGCGTCACGGAGTGGAAAAACAAGGCAAGCACTTCTGTACTGTTTCTACTAAGCGATGTTTCCCCCTCTGTTTTCACCATATTTTACGGTAACAGGTGTATTAAATGTATTTCCTGCCATTTTAGGACTTTTCCAGCACTATAACACGTTTTCCCTCACACCAAGCCACTATGACAAGCCCCCCTATCACTGAAAAACCACACACCTGCCCCGCACAGTTTCTAACATGTCTTTACATAATGTTAAATATATCAAATGTTACCTCACCTCTTCCTTCCCGAGGCCGCGGTGAGGCTGATCCGGTGAAGCAGCTTCAGAGAGCCGTGTTGTTGTTTATCAGCTCGGTCTCTCTCCCTCTCCTGGCACGGCACGGCGTGGAGGAAGCGTCGATTTAAAGGGGCCTGTCGCAGTTTTGTCGGCCCGGGGGATTTCCTCTCATTGTGCCCTTTTGACTCATAGCGGCAGGTGGACGTCACCGTGCGGTTGATATGAGCGACAGTGCTGACTCTCTGGATTATTCAGCGGAGGTGTTGCCAAAGTTTGGAGGCTGCACTGCGGAGTGACGCTGCTCCAGTGCCGCCGGAGTGACTGAGGAGCCGGCCAATGACAGGCTGAGCTCCATAATCCACATACATAACACACGCAGGCTTTATGTCACAGGCTGCAGGGCACCGACTGACTAATTCCTTCACCTGCAGAAAATGTGAAGACACCAGTAACCTTTTAAAAGTTCTGACCAACCTCCTATCTCCCTGAGCAAAAAGTAGTATACTTGAAGTTCTCATAAAGTATGCTTGAGTAAGTATCCTTTAGCAAAAAGTAGTTTATTAAAGTATACTACTAGTATACTTATATTAAAGCTGAGGCAGTAGGCTCTACTTCAAGTTTACTTTTTATATACCACATTTTTTATAGCTACTTTAGAATAGTATAGTGAAGTATAGTGACATCTTTTAAATCACATTTCAAAACACACTTTCTTGGACTTGCTTTTACGTGATCCTTTTATTGCTCACTTGTTTATTATCCATGTTAGCTATTTATTTTATCTACATAATTATTTTACAATAACCTATTTAACTATTTTTAAACTCTTTTGTTCTGACTCTCCTCACTGGTTTCTCATCGCTTTATTCCTGTTTTTACCACATTTTCATGTTTTTTTATATACTCCCTTTTTAATTATTATATTTTGTTTTATGTTTTTATTTTTCTCTTTTATTCATCCTCTGTCTACCCTCTCCTTGTCCATCTTCCTGATGTGATGTCGTCATCTATGATCTCAAATGCGTCAGCTGTCTACCTCTCACCAGTTTACCATTTTCTTTCCTTTTGTTGTTTTAATTAACATGACCCTCTGTGCCTTTTCCTTTTCAGATTCTTTTAGTTTCTGTTTGACCTGATTGTTGATTTTATTTTGCTCAGAGTTCTGCCTTTTCTGCTTTTGTTTTGTCTGTTCAAGCACTTTGTAAACGTCTGTTTTTAAAGGTGCTATATAAATGAAGTTATTATTATTATAGTACTTGGCTTATACTAAGTACATTAATACTAAGACTTACACTTATACTTTGATAATAAGGCTTATACATTTATACTTTTTACTTATTTCTGCCACAAAGTACTAACACATATTAATCCTAATACAGAATAAGTCAAGTCATTGTGCTTTCATTTAATTTAGCAGAATAAAAATGTTTTTCACTGCACACATTTGCTTTGAGGTCTGTTATAAACTTATATGTTCAAGATCATATAATGCTAAAGTTTAAAAGTTTACAGTAGGTAGTATGTGTGCTCAACTGAAGTATCTTTATGTGCCGTAAAAACAGAAACAGAGAAACATTTGACTTGAATTTATTTATCAAGTTCTAGTCCCTTTCATAAGGGTTTGGGGTATACCTTAAGTAAACTTCAATAAACTAAAATGTTGACGAGAAGTATATTGAGTACACTAGTAGTATATAGATGCATGTACTTGTATACTTGAAAGTGTACTTTGTAAACTTAAAAAATTACCTTATGAAGTATACTTATAGTATACTTTTTTAAACTTGAAAATATTCCAGTTTTGTCTGAAGAAGTATTAAATTAGTATACTTTCTAGTGCACTACAAGTACATGGTCCATAGTATACTTGCTATACTTATACTTACACTCAAGCGTACTTAATAAAATGAACTTCAAGTATACGATTTTATGCTGAGGATTACTTTTTTATAGTATCTAAAAAGTAAACTTCAAGTATATTGCCTCAGTTTTGGTATAAAATAAGAATACTCGTACACTTAAACTACTGTTTGCTAAGGGTCAGTATCTGGCTCAAACAGGGGTGCTGTAAGGGGGTTAAAATATGGGAAAAACTAAAACAGAATTTGGGAAAAACTCACACAGATTTCATAGGGCCCTACTAATATGGTGTTAAAATGCACTTGAATACAGGAAATGGCATCTACTTAATTTAAAATATTCTGGGGAAGACCCCCAGACCCCCTCGGGGTTTATTTATTTATTTCTGATCTCTAAAAACAAAGTAAACAGGCAACAAAGGCAGAACTCTGGGAAGAATAAATGAACAATCAGATCAAACAGAGACCAGAAGAGTCAGATAGGAGGACACCAAGGTTCATGTAATGTCAGGGTCAGACTACATGATTTATACATGGTTATGGCCTGACCTGGCAGTCGTAGGGTTTTGGGACCTGTCGCCCACAAAAATCGGTCGTTCTGTCTCGTGTAGTGTGTCAATGACCAACAACAACAGAGCAGACAGGTGAGGCAGGCAAGATTAGCCTCCTGTCAGACTATACTTGGGGTTAAACTGGGCTAGCCCAGACTATACCCCGGGGTACATTATTGGCTTTATACCCCAGGAGTATAGTCTGGACTAGGCCAGTGTTTCAGTGTTAATTTTGTTGACTAATTATTTTTGTCAACTACCTTTTTCCTCTGAGAAAAACTAGACTATAACTAATAAAAACAATCGCACATGGACAAAAACTAAATTAACTGACATTTTCATCATCAAATAAAAAATAGACTAAAATGTTTGACAGAGACTTAATCCAATCAGACCTAATTTGGTCATGTAGAAAGTAGGGACAAGTTAGGAATATATCCAATCACTGCTACTTTGGTTGTGTGGAAAGGTTGGATGAGTTAAGAGGGCCATCCAATCACAACTGCATTAGCTTGGCGGTAGTGGGATATGTTGGGGAGCGAACCAATCAGAGCTCCTCTCTTTATGAATTGATATATTCATGTAGAGCAGGTTCACTGTTTGTCAATTCTGGTATTGTAACTGAGATGCTCTGCCAGGTAGCCTAAAAAAAAAGCGACTGTATGTCACACAAAAGTTACATTTATTTCTGTTCATTTATACATTCAAACTTTACTAGCATTCAATAAATAGTTATTAGATGTTTCAATTTATCCAAGTGTAAAACATGACTTCAGAAATTCAAGGCATAAAACATTAAAAAATGCATTACACTGTACACTTCATATTTTAGTCAACAATATTTACAGTAGATTTCATCGACTAAAATGTTGTAAAATTTCTTAAACTAAAACAAGACTAAAATTGAAACAATTTAAATGACTAACTTATGACTAAAACTAGAAGAAATTTAATTCAAAAGGATATAACTAAAACTAAATTAAAAAGTGTTGCCAAAATTAACAGTGCAGAGTATACCCCCCTAGTCCTAACTAACTAACAAATCACGCAACATAACATATAGAGATACGAACAGAATTGTTGTCTTTGTTTGTTTGCGCCGTGTAGTATATCATGCTTGTCAGGCGAGTCAGTTGGCAAATTTATGGCTCTGTGGTCGCCTAGTCTGAAGTACAGCAACAAAAGAAATACAACTAGTAAACTTGAGACAACTGACATACTATAGGAATAAACTTAATTAGTACAGGTTAAAATATCAACATTAGTCAGGATGATTTTTCATTTTATATTTAATGATAAAAAGACAATAACACAGAAAATAGATGATAGATAGATGACAATTGACGACATCACATCAAGAAGATGGAAATATGAGGGGAATAGAGGATGGAGGACAAAAAGAGTTGAATAAAACATGAAAATATGGTAAAAAACAGGACTAAAATGAGGGGAGTAAGAACATTAGTGCTGGTCTTGACTCAAGTGAAGAACGATTAGATTTTAGTGTTGATCCAAATCCAGGATGCAGATCCAGGGATTTTTTTGAAGAATCTGTTAACATTGTCAGATAAGGCACGTTTCTTGATTGATTTTGATTACATGTTTAGGTGATGCTGCTCATGGTTAGATTTAGATCGAAAACCAGGATGTGGATCTGGGATATTTTTTTATGGATTGTTCACGATGGAGGATTGGAAAGTATCCACATCTTTACTACTAACTTGATTAGCTTTCAATGGATTTGATCACACGTTTAAGGGCATGTTTTTCATGGCAAAAGGGAGAAGTGATTCGGTTTTGAGCCGGATTGGGATTTGGATCAAAGATTTTTTCAAGGGTTTGTTGTCGTTGCGAGATAGGGCAGTTTTTCACAATGTTGCCAGTAACTCAGTTAACCACAGATCTTGATGACATTTTCAGGGAATGTGGGTCATAGCACAAGGAAGAATTGATAAGACTTATGTGGTGATCCAGATATGGATCCAGGGATTTTTTTAAAGGATTTGTTAACACTAAGGGATAGGACAGTTTTCTCTGTTACAGTCAAGCAGTATAAAGTGCATCATTTCTCTTTTGGGTCTGATTTTCTGGGTGATAAAAAAAAGGCCCTGATGAAATTCCCTATTTTCCATACGAGTAACAACTATGTATCGGCCTTATCTAAGGTCAGGATTTATTTTCAGTGTTTTTGTACTTTTACATGCCTGTTGGTGGAAATGAATGTGTTATCTTTGTTTATCACATTCTACCAAAGAATCCAAGCACAGCCAAAGGACAACTTTTTAAAAATCCCCCCTCGACATGTCAGGACTGGTCTGGCCTGCAGATCAAACCCCAAAGACCCAGATGCATGTTGATATATAATCACCGATTTCCTCTTAGTTTGGACATTTTGTTGTGAGAGGACACTCTCATCATGTCAAGAATCATAGGTGTCGGTCTCCTGCTCGTCATTCTGGTGGACACCCTCTATGGAAGCACAGGTAGATACAAGCTTACATATTTATTTCAGCATAGGAGATCATGTAGTTTTGGCATTTGTTTGTTTGTTTGTCAGCTTGTCAACAGAATAGGACTAGAAGTTATGGACAGATTTTAGATTAGATTAGATTAGACAGAACTTTATTAATCCCTTGGGAAGATTGAATAGTAAAAAAAAGTAACAGGTAAAAAAAAGGACACAGGATATCCAAATTTGAAAAGTAATTTTTTTAACTTTTTTTTTTTAAATTAAATTAAAAATTAGAGTAAAAATTAAAGTTTACTTTTAATTTTGAAGAAACTATCAGGAAATGTGAGGAAAAATGATTTGATTTCATTTGTGATTTAAATCCAGATGCATATCCAGTCATTTTTTAATATATATTTTTTATAACAGTGCAAGATAGAGACTTTTTTTTGTTGTTTTTTTGTTGTTGTTTTTTACATTTTTTGACGAAAGCTCTCCTGACAATGTTGGAAATGCTCTGGCAGAGGTTTGTGCTCTCAGAGCACTTCTAGTAAAAATATATCATACAGATTTTAAACTGTATAAAATGTGAAGGATAAATACACGGCTATGCTTGAATAATATAAACTGTTATCCAACACTTGAAGTGAAATTGTATTTCACTGGGGCAGAAGAATACTGCTGATGGTTGATGTATTTCTATTCTGCATTAATGACCTCTTCCCTTTTGTCCTTTTTCCACTGTGCGCAGCATCACGCTCTGAATTTAATGTGTCCAAAGTGCACATCCGCAAGTGTGGGTGCAGAGGTCAGTGTCCATCTTTAATGCATTCTGGTTAAAAACTGAACAACTTCAGCCTAATTGTGGAGAGACTGCATAATCATCAGAGCTGTTATAAAACTGTATTTTGCACTAGCAAAATAAGATTGCCTCTAGCATTTTAGACAAGAAATTAATGATTTATAGTCAGTCAAGCCTATAAACAATGCATTTAAACTGGTCATAACCACACTTTGGTGCGTATTGTAATGGTTCTGTTTCCCCTGTAGTGTTTTCAAATGGGAAACTATGGTGCCACTCTCCTTTGTTTCGCACAAAACATGTCCAGATTCAAGATCTGGTGAAATGCTTCTGCAGCAAAACAAACCAGCACAGTAAGTAAGCTGAAACTACATGTGGGTGGGCGATGTTTGTTTCTTTTCTGTGTCTGTGAAATGTTTGATATGTGCCATTTTGTTATTGTTTTGCAGAATTTCCAGAGTTTAAAGCAGCCTGCACATCAGCATTTCTGAGCATCCCGCTTTAGATGATGCTTTTAAAGGGCTTATGCTGCATCCTTCTACATCACAGCATCATCACAGCATGTGAAGTCAAACTGCCATGTGACTGATTTATCAGATTTTACTTTAGCATGAATCACATCTGAAACAAAATGTCAACTCTGTAATAAAAAGATCTGTGGCTAATCTGTGGAAATAAAGTCATGTTTCTTTTTGACAGAGTTTGCTTTACTTTTGTGTGACTGTATGTTACCATGTAAGTTGTTCGTGTTTGGCAGTAGAAATTGTTTTAACTATCTGTTTTTATGTAAATAGACAGATCCATGAATAGATTTGTGGGATTAAACTGAGGCCTGTCCACACAGACCAAAACTTTTCATGTTGAAAACATCCTCTGTAAAGATGGCATTGTTTTATTTAATGTGTCCATCCACATGAAAACACTGAAAATGCATACACCAGAACCAGAGAAGAAGACATGGAGCATAAGCAGTTTGAGAAATGTAAGTAAACACTGGCATCTGGTGTTATTTGTCTTCTTGTTGCTCATGGTGGTTGTAGAGGAGAAGATTTTTCTGTTAAAGCCAAAACAAGCTAGGTACCTCTTGCAGCATGAACCCGATACCGTAGTCCACCATTGTTTCTATTGTTGTCGGGGTTCATGCTTGGTTTAAACCAGTGATCAGTGTTAATTTTGCTGACTTATTATTTTTGTCAACAACCTTTTTTCCTCTGATGAAAACTGGACTATAACTAAATAAACAAGTGCACACGGACAAAAACTAAAACTAAATTAACTGACATTTTCATCAACAAATAAAAACTAGACTAAAATGTTTGACAGAGACTTAATCCAATCAGATCTAGTTTGGTCATGTAGAAAGTAGGGACAAGTTAGGAATATATCCAAACACAGCTACTTTGGTTGTGTGGAAAGGTTGGATGAGTTAAGAGGGACATCCAATCACAGCTGCCTTAGCTTGGCGGTCGTGGGATATGTTGGGGAGCGATCAAATCAGAGCTACTCTCTTTATGAAATTATATATTCATGTAGAGCAAGTTCAATTTGTTTCGGTTAATTTATACATTCAAACTTTACTAACATTTAATAAAGGGTTATGAGATGTGTCATTTTATCCAAGTGTGAAAGATGACTTCAGGAATTCAAGGAAACATAAAAAATGCCTTACACTTTACACTTCATATTTTAGTCGACTAAATTTACAGTAGATTTCATCGACTAAAACTAGACTAAAATTAAAACAATTTAGATAACTAAATTATGACTAAAACTAAAACTAAATTAAAAAGTGCTGTCAAAATTAACACTGCCAGTGATGGGGTTGCAACGTCGTATCTGTATTTGCTGTCCACACGGAAACACAAGACCAGCATTTTCAGATTTATCTACTCTGGGGCTGTTTACAAAAATATCTGAGTGGACGAAACACCTATACGATAAAGAACTTGTGGCGATATTCCTGAAATCGTCTCATCTCCCTAGATACCAATTTTGTGGTGAGGGCTGGGGGTGAGGCGATGTAATAACTCACTAATTAGCCATGGTTATTGCCTCACAGTGTAAAGGTTGCTGGTTTGTACTTCAGTTGGGGCCATTTTGTGTGCATGCGTGGGTGCTCTCTGAGTCCTCCAGTCTCCTCTCACAGGCCAAACACAAAGCTTGTTGGGTTAGTTTGTGACTCTAAATTACCTTCATGTGTGTTTATTAGTGTGTCCGGTTGTTCTGATTCACAGCTGAAAAACTTTAGTCCTAGCAACCCTGAACAGGATTGGCTGAATAGATAATGGATTAATAGATGATTTTTAATGTCGAGTTTTGTGCTTTCGTCAAATAAATAACTTTCTTTCATTATCTGTTGATAAATATCTGTGAAATGAGCATTACCTGAGAATCATAGCTGAAATAAAATCAATCACAGTCGACTGGTTTGTACATGTGTGTGTGGGTGTATCTGCCTCCAGACCAGGCTGTAAGAATGTGACATTATCCTGTTTTTGATCATCTCAGTCAGCTGCAGCCCTCATTTAAACGGAGGCAAGAGATGCTTGATAGGGGACAGATCTACTTTGGTGAGAATTTCCTGAATTTCTCACGTCTCAGGACTGTGAAACTGTCACAGTCACTGCTGTTGTACAGGGGTGCTCAAACTATGGCCCGGGGAGTACCTGTGGCAGTGGTTGATGTTGGTAGTCATTGCAGGAATCACCATATATTCTGATGAATTGATCATTCTGTAGTTAATATAAGGGGCTGTTATGATAATGGTACAGTCTGTAGTTCTATTTTATTATTACTATTATCATTAATATAATCATAACATTTTTTATCCTCCTGTTTTTTGCTTTTATTGCCTTTTCTTTATATATTGATTTCATGTTTTTAGCTTTTATTTGGGTCCTCATGGTCTCATTTTATGTTGCTGGGTTCTTGTGCTGTCTGGGTTTTTATGACATATGAAGAGCTTTTGATTCATAGACCTGTAGTTTCTTTGCGCCGGTGCTTGTCGGTTTGCACCCTCTTTGGGGTGTAGTCACTCACTGAGTCATCACCGCCTCTTGTGTGTTGCTGTGCCCTGGGGGGATTGGGGCCGATGAACGTTGACATGTTCTTTGGTGTTTCTGGCCCTTTGGGTTGGGGGCCTCCTGTGTTCCTCAGTGACTGGGCCTAGACTAGGGCTGGATATATTTTCAGCAACCTTACGATACGATACGTATCCCGATACTGAGGCCACGATATGATATGTATCCCAATACACATGAATTGTGAACACAGACTATGCTTTTAATAGAATTCCCAACAGGTTTTGCTTTTATTACAAGAAGGAAAAGAACAAGGACGAGTTTTAAATGATTCTGCAAATTAGGAAACTTCAACTCAGGTCCTCAAAGATGGTAGACCTAAGTTCAACTCTGGAACATGTGCTTCATTGTGTAGTTTGGTTTCTACTTTGAACTGTGCCATTGTTAATACCCAAAGAGTATTGATAACAACTGTCAAACATTGAGGCCGTATTGATTCTGTAGAATCCGTCTTCTATCCCCAAGGACTGTGTGATGGCGTTTTACCCTGTCAATATTTTGAGCACAGGCCTAGCCTGGGCTGTTGTTTTGAGTGACACCAGAAGTGCTGATGCTCTCCCTTGGGTCTCTTATGCCTTTGTGAATGTCTTTAAGGGTTTTCTGATTTAAATTCAACTTTTTGATGTTATTTCCTTTAGTCCTTCGGCTCTTGTGCTTTGTCTTCTGTATGTTCCTGTCTGTTTGTCAAAAAACACTTTGCAAACCCATTTTTAAAAGTGCTACACAAATAATGTTCATATTATAATTATTATGGGGCCAAAGGAAAGGTAAAATATTTGCAATTGTAGTAGAATTGAAGCTAGGTTCACAGCAGCAGGCGATCAACAACATCAATCCTCAGCAGCCTACAAGACAAAAACCAGAGACAAGTACTAAAAAATAGGCATTTTATATGCCCAAGAGTTAATTTACATGTCCCCTCCATATGATACAGCGCCTCTATGAACAAGACAAAAAGTCTGTGGCATCAGGACTTCTCTCTATCTCGTTCTTTGTGGTGCTCGTTGCTACCTATAACACCTCGTTCCCCTGACCCTCTAAATAGACTACTAGAGTAGCATCCTACCATTGTTTTGTCATCACTTTTATCCCATTGGCTCCTGGTAGCAAGCCCAATGCAATGAATGCAAAGCTGCTGTCGACATAGCGCAGGCAGTGCTGAATTGACCGAATACTACGTAATAGACCTGTAAGCCAATCAGACTGGACTACATGGGGAAGAGGCAAGAGCTCAAACAAGACAGAGAGTGAATACAGCACTATCAGGGGGTTCTCAGTATATTGAAACTAGAAGGTTCATTATGAACATACCCTAGCAGGGATCAAAAATAAAAATATAAACCTGATTTAGGGCAAAATATGACCTCTTCAGAGCTCAAGATTTCCTGCCGATGCTGCTGCAAAGAGATTTTAACCCTGAAAGCTAAAAATTTAAAGCCTCACAGACAAGGTGATTTAAATCTTTGCAGGCAAAAACTTATCCATTACTGTGATCTCTCAGTGAAGCTTCAAAACAGCAGGTCAGCAGAGTCTTGTGTTTATCTGACAGCTTTGTATTTACCCCAAAACACTGCAGCCATGTGAAAGTCAAAGTGAGCAGACAGGAAGAGGAAAAAGTCAAACACTCTACCGAACAAATCTGAGTCCAGACTTTGGTTTTCTTGAGATTTCACCAGCCAAACTCTGACAGGTAAGTCATGTATTCTTCATCAAAGAAGGCCAGGTTAGATATTCTCAGTTATAGCTGGAAAGGTGATGTAAATCAGTCCTCAGGCTCTGGCTCTGATGTAAATCAGTCCTCAGGCTCTGGCTCTGAGCCATGCACGAAGCAGGAAAAGCTCTGGTGAATTCTCTCCTCCGAGTCTGTCAGAGAGAGAGCTAAAGAATAACTCTGGTCCTGAGACAGCTGTGTTTGATCCTCGGTGAGTGCGGGGTGTGGACCTTTGTTCTTGGACAGCAGCTCACTGGTTAGTCAAGCTTTTTTCCAATGAGACAGCAGTTATTGGTGGAAGTGGACTTTGTGGTTACAAGCTCAGATCATGGGCCACAGATACAGCATTTGCTGCCTGCCCCTAGACTGAAAACAGTTTCAGTCGATGACTTTTCCACAGTTCTTTGGCTCTGCTCAAGAATTCTGTGATGCAAAATGTTAGTGCTGTGCTGATGGTAGCTTAATGCTGGGTCTTTGTAAACTGTTACAACCAAAAGTAATGATGATAATGACATTAATGACATGTCCGCTCTTTTGTAAAATGTCCTAAAAAAAATGTCCACTATTTCTATGACATTCTGAAAAAAATCTACTGAAATAAACAACAAAATAAGTCATGGAGTGTGAAATATTCTTTAAAAACTTTACCATAAGCTTGAATTATCTATCTATCAAGACTAAGTAAACTTTCTGCCTTTAATGTTTTAATAGTATTTTATAAGCCCCACACATCTATGTATAACATCTAACCTGACAGACTTGATCAAGTAACTCACAGTTTACTTATTAATTAGATAATCAGATTCACTATGCATATAAAAGGTTATGACTGTTCATCTACAGTCAGATGTTTCCTGGCTGTTGCTTCAACATCTTTTGCAACATCTATGTTGAATTGAATCTGGTTTAACTTAATATTTCTCCAACGTTCTTGTTCTTAAAATATATGTAGATTACCACAAAGATACACCATACTGCAAAGATCTGACCTGCACCTGGTCTGAATTCTACATGAAATCTAAATTTGAGAAGATCTGATTTCACCTGACTTGTGCTGTTTACACTGTTGGAGTGAAAAACAGATTCAGGTGACTTTGGATTTCAGTTTTGATCAATCAGTCAATCTTTATTTGTATAGTGCCAATTCATAACAAGCGTTACCTCAGACACTTTATAATAGAGCAGGCTGAAGACAAACTCTTCATTTTATAGAGACACATATTTGCATATATACAAATACAAAATACACATTTACATAAACATACATCCAGAGGTGTATCCATGCAGGCAGAGACAAAGGGACTGAAAATAAGAATTTATGATAGCGACAAACTCATGGACACCCAGATCATACATCTGTCCTCATCATATTTGTCTGTGCCGAATATACATTTATTTGAGGTCAGGCCCCTTGATGTGCCATCTTGTTTTCAAGAGGGTCCTCATGTCTATACGGTTATAAAGGTATTTATTTTGGAGGTATAATCAAAAACAACCATGGATAGAGAGATCATTCTAATATTAACATTAACATCTATAATGACCATAAACTGAAGATGACAGCTTTTGATTCATATAGCAGCATCTAGCTCAGGGGTTCCCAAACTTTTCCATGCCAAGGCCCCCAAACAGCATTAGCTTCTGGCCAGGGACCCCCTTTGCAAACCCACAGACAGAAACCTCCAGGGCGGGGCTGTTGGTCTCCTCCTTCGTTCTTTTTCCTGTCAAAAACCTGTCCATTTTGTGCTAGCTAGCTCGCTACACGAGCTAGCTGAATAACAGGCGCAAACTGCTGGGACGACACAGATCATGACTTCATCATGGCGAAGTTGCAGATGTCACAGGAGGTGTGTTTAGGTACAATCGGAAACTTGAGAATCCGACTATTACAGCAGATTACGTGTTGTACGTTCAGGAAAAATGGTTTTCTAAAAAAATAAAATAAAATAAAAAATAAAAATAATTATATTCAGTTTTTTCCCCTTCCCTCAAATTTTCTGAGGCCCCCCTAGCGCCTCCTGGCGGCCCCCCAGGGGGCCACGGCCCCCACTTTGAAAACCACTGATCTAGCTGACCTGCCATTAAAATGGGTTTAGCTGGTGTAAAGTGTGAATTTATGTTAAATGAACTCATTTCTGTTGATGGTTGATGCAGGATAGAGGACATGGAGTGGAGCAGGTCCACAGCAGCAGGTCATCCATGATTGTTTGTCAAGGTCACACTAATATCTGTGAGCTGTTTGCAGGAACTACCATGTATTTAATTTTATTGATCTCCTGGAGTTAATATCAGAGACTGTAATGATTATGGATTGGGGCTGAAGGAAAGGCCAAATATTTGTAATTGTTGTAGATGAATACACAGTCATCCAACACATCCTCCTGCTTGTCAGAGAAAGCTTTAGTGCTTCTGTTTCAACTTCCACAGCAAAATCTGCATAGTCAAATTAACACAGCCAGATCGCCTATATAGGTCCACATGACAGAGTGAATCAACTCACAGAGAGTTAGAGAGTTAATTCACTTTTAATACTTTTCCCTGCTTTCTTCTTCATGATGAGACAGTGTGTTTGTTACAGAAGCTTGTGTACCTATTTCATAGTGATGGAAAAAGAAGAATATTTATCCTGAAATACAAATATTGACTTTAAACCTCTGACCTGAAATTTATGACAGAACTACACTGTGACTTGAGTGTGTTTACTCAGAAGTTACAAAATAAAAAAATGTGTATAAATTTTAATTTCAGTCTTACACATTAACTTATATTGTTCCCTTAGAGATTCTGTTAATTGCAGCTTTATTAAATCATGATGAAAATAAGGATAGAGTGCTTCCTCCATGGCCTAAACAAGAACACAAGTATAATTTTATCAAAACATTTGAAAATGAATATTTCTTTTCAACACAGCTGTATTTTATAGAATCATTTATATGTTTATCATTTGACTTACAGCCGCAGAAAGTGTTTCAATGTGTATTTAGACACTTTAAAGAGCTGGTTTAAGCAGCTAGCTGTTAATTTTTATAAACACAGAATAATTTTGATTAAACTAGACTGAAGATATAAAACATTAATATCATTGATCAGTGGTGATGTAAAATTCTTATTATTTTACTGATGTAGCTGATAATTATGTAGTGATAACAGAAATCATAGCTACAGTTTTTGTTGTCCTGTGTATTTAAACTGTGAAATTTTACTGACAATTTTCACTGCTCTGTCCTGATTTCCTTTACACAGTGTGAGCTCCCGAGTCTTATACTGCCATCAGATTGTGCAGTGTGAACACTTAAATCTTGCACGTTGGTTGTGTGCCTAGTGTGACTAGTTAGGCACACAAAGTCCGATTAACTGTTGTTACCCTTGTTAATGTCAAACATCACAACTTCTACTACTGCTACTTTGTTGTTAGATCGTCAAAAGTTTGAGGTTTTGTGCTGCAGCATCACTTTTTATGTCCCCAACTGCCTTAGTTTCTGATCTGTAACCCCTGCAGAAAATATTTGAGATTGATCCATGGATCCTTAAGTCAGTGTGGAAAATGCTAATGTGTTAGAACTTACAACAACATATGGAGGTTCTTCACACATCTAAATCAAGAGACAGGTGCTTAGGAGAAAAAAGGCCATTCAAAGGTGAAGATAGACTCTCGCACACTGTCTAACTTGCAAGAAATTACTTTATTTTTAATAAAACTTTAATTACATATTAATCAGTAAATTGTGTTAATCTGCCGTTCTCTCCACACTTTTCTAAAGGACTGGACGTCCCAGCTCAGCCATGCCCCGACAGCAGGTGGTTCAGGTCCAACCGGAGAGCAGGGCTCAGTACGATGGTCAGTGGAGCACTGGCCTGTGTGAGTGCTACAAAGATGTTGGAGACTGTAAGTATCAAACTTGGTTTGCACTTCAGTGTGTATTTGACTGAGTACAGTACAAACTACAGACAGACATGTTGATGATAGTTAATCCGCTGTGTGTGTGGTCTTGTTCTTGTGTTTGCAGGTTGTTTTGCTCTTTGCTGCCTCCCAGTGTTCACCTGTAAGGTGACCCGTGCTGTGGGTGCATGTCCCTGCCTGCCTCTGCTTGACTGTATCGGCTGTGTTCCTCCAGCTTCTCTCGCCATGAGGGCATCTGTGAGAGAAAGATACGGCATAAGGGTAATCGCAACTCAGATCCCAAGTTTACCTATAATCAAACCTTTCAACTCAATACGTTATTTTTGTGTAATTTGGGCTCAATCAGTTATTTCTGAAATCGCCTGTGGGCCAATGGTTTGCACTTAAAAGTCACTGGAGAACCCTTTTTTGAAATCATGGATAAACAGCAATGGACATTTTGTTAGACAAAAGCCTACCTCAACACTGGCCATACATGATCCTCTATAGGACCCTGAGGAGTGAGAGTTTCCCTTATGGTGAGTTCAATTTGAAGTCATAACCTGGAGCTCTGATCAACGTAACCCCAGAGCTGAGTGCTCCCAGCGCTTCCCAGCCTGACAGACGTACAACAAAACATGTAACTACTGTTTACTTAAGTGGCAGATAGCATGAGTCAGGTTTGTGAGATTAATCCGAATTTCTGAGTTGGAGTTCACAGGAGTTTCTGATTAAAATTCTGACTTGGACCCTGGAAATTCCGACATTTGTTTACAACTGGGATGCTCCAGTAGTCGAAACACACAAATGCCGGGCTCTCAATGTGCGCTGCGGAGACCACATTGACATTAATCCTCTGTTTTAACGACAGTGTTTGCCCCCTGATGCTGGGAAAGTGGGGTGGGATGGATTGGTGTCACTATGAATCTGAGGACCATCCCCCCCTCCCTAGTGCCATCTGCGCCCATGGCTGGGGCCTGTCCCAGCTGACTTTGGGTGAGAGACGGGGTACACCCTGAACCAGTCGCCAGCTGATCACAGGGCCACTTAAAAAAACAGACAACCATTCACGCTCACACTCATTCTCTGGTAAGAACCAGTGTATGCATGGGGAGAACATGCAGCAAGGCTCTGCCCGACCTGGGAATCAACCCAGTAACCTTCTTGCTGTGAGGCACGTGCACTACCTGCTGCTAATTCCTGTTTTTTTCCCCTGATTAAGCAGCTTGATTATCACAGTTAATGAGATAATTCACTTTATAGGACTGTGCTGTCAGACTTTCCACTTGCGAGCCCCCCTCTCCAACATAACCACACAAAATAGTGACAAAAAGAGCAAAAGCTGAGCCAATCAGATGAAAGCTCTCAGAGGAACTGTCCCTGGAAACATAAAAATTTGCTGTTTTATCTTGAAAATCCAAATGACAGACTTCCCTGTTGAGTTACAATATGGGTCCAAAGACTTTTCTGTGGTTTTCATGACACATGTGCCTCCAA
The DNA here is from genome assembly GCA_037902135.1 of Cetoscarus ocellatus. NCBI lineage: Eukaryota > Metazoa > Chordata > Actinopteri > Labriformes > Labridae > Cetoscarus > Cetoscarus ocellatus. Next base: position 74,016 of record JBAMNC010001469.1, on the reverse strand, counting down.
GTGTGAAAATATTTAGTGTTGCGCAAACATTGATGGTGATGCACACTACAATGGATAAACCAATTTCTGGTTAACACACTTGAAAGCCCATTACCCTCCATACCTCAGTTTAACTCCCTGACTGTGAGTTTAAGCAGGGTGCACACATAAGGATTTTCTCAATCTGAAGAGATTTTTTTATCTCTTAGAGACCCCACACGTGAAGATAAGAAATCAGACACTGAACATTTTTGATCGTACTGTGTGTGGTGTGCTCCGATAATCTCAACACAGCACACCACACACACAGCTATTCTGTCCCAACACCGATCTTGAATCTAGTCCTCCAAGACAGAAATCTGATCAAACATGTTTCAACATAAAACAAAGAAGAAACATAGCAACAGCCATAAATGTGTATGTCTGTGGCAACAACTGGAAAACACAACACGCAACATGGGAGATGAGGGAATGATGGTGGTCTTGGGAGTATTTTTGATCGAAAAATCGCCAGTTTAATAAAAGAAAAAAACTGAAAAAAATCCTGGAGACAGTGTAACCATGTGAGCTGGTCCTCCATTTCTGAGGTCCAGCCAACTTATGTTTCAGGTCGGCCATGCTTGATTTTATTTACGCCTGCTTCCTTGTTCCTCAGTCAGCTCGCTTCTTGATTGGCTACTTTCTGTTCAACGTCACAATTCACGGAGTCGTGACTCGGGAGTCGTCGCACATATGAAGATTTTTGGTCATAAATATTGAACAAGTTTAATACTTGCGATTGTCGGCCCGACCTGTTTCAGAGCCAATTATTAGGACAAATTCACCCTGAACACACCTCAGACCACAGGATAATCTTATAGGATAATCTTATAAGACATAAGATAATCTAGAGTTTGCCGTCCTTGGTTGGGAAGGGGGAAAGTCGGGACAAAAACAGCCTGATAATCTTTATGTGTGTACCCTGCTTTAATGGTGTTTTTCTCCATTGACTTTCAATGTTTCCAGCACTATTAGAGCTGCAAAGAAGGCCAAGCATCAAAGTTTCCAGATACCCAGATAAAGCATGGATAACCTATTTGCTTTTCAATAAAGCCCCAAAATTAGCCGATACCTGTTAATTAGGAGGGGAACTTCTAGGCCTCAGTACTGGATTCTTAAGAGTATAATGTCTCTACCTTTAGACAAACACAACGCCATACTTCACTGTAATGCCTGCATCGCTCTGACAACAATCTGCAGTTTGAGGCATCTTTGCCAATAGTGTCCCATCAGTGCAGTTGTGGAGTTATGAAAAAAACTGCTCTGATTGTGTACCCTGGTGCCACACTGTGTCCCCAGCTCAATAACACTGAGCTGCTGGAGCTTTAATGACCACAATTACTGCGCAGGAAACCAAGACGTCTGATTGATGAAGCACAACAACATCAAGGGGATAAGCCTAATGACTACAGTTATTACCTCAGGGATGGATAAATCTTATTTCTATGTTGATGATGCAGTGAAATCAGGAAAGATTTATGTAAGTGTTTAATCTCTGCAATGGTTGTGCTCTGTTTCTTTCCAAAGACACAGTGAGCTGCTAAGACTGCCCACTGGTGGGTATTAGGGTTGTGTGCTTCAGTGGGCTCACGTTTCAGTCATTTTATGAATTCAGTTAAGCATCAAAAATGGATTTACGCTCACCGTTTCACCAGCACATAGCTATAAAAGAATCGAACCAGCTCCCAACTGAACTAAAGACCAACACAAACTATAGAGTCTTCTCCAGAGAAACAAAAAACTGGATTATTAGAAACCAGGCCTGTCAGCATTGACTTGTCTTTTAACTTAATTTCTTCAGATAATTATATTTCAGTGCCTTTGAGTTTAAGTGAATGTATTTTCCTGTTTTAGATCTTTCACTATAACTGAATGTATTTACTTTCTATGAACAAAAATGTATTTTCCTATGCTTTTATGCACTTTCTGTAGTGTAAATGCACTTTATTGTTCATGAGTTTAATTTTTTTCCCCATACATGGTCCCTGACAAATAAAACTGCAAAAAAGAAGATAAAAAATAATAGGTTGTTAACACATATAGCAAACTAGCCCATCACATGGCAGCAACTCAATGCATTTAGGCAAGTAGACATAATCAAAAAGACCTGCAAACATCAGAGCATCAGACTGAGGAAGAATTGTGATTTAAGTTACTTTTAGTGTAGCGTGGTTGTTAAAGGGCTCGTCTAAGTATTTAAAAAAACTGCTGATCTGCCTTAAATTTTACACGCAACCAATTCTGGGGTGAGTGGTCTGAAAAAGAGAAAATATCCAAGGAATGAAGATATCAAGGTCAAAATGCCTTGTTGGTGGCAGAGATCATGCACTGTATTGTATCCATTCACACATCCAAATCATTGAGTTCAGGTGTTCCAGTCTCTTCCATGTCCACAGGTGTATAAAATCATCACCTCAGCATTCAGACTGCTTCTACAAACATTTGTGAAAGAATGGGTCGCTCTCAGGAGCTCAGTGAACTCCTGTGTGGTGCCGTGATAGGATGCCACCTGAGCAACAAGTCCAGTCCTGAAATTTCTCACTGCTAAATATTCCACAGTCACTGTTAGTGGTGTTATAACAAAGTGAAAGTGACTGGGAACGACAGCAACTCAGACACAACCACATGAAATCACAGAGTGGGGTCAGTGGAGGGTCATAGTGCACAGAGGTCACCAACGTTCTGCAGAGTCAACAGCTACAGACCTCCAAACTTCATGTGGCCTTCAGATTAGCTCAAGAACAGTGTGTAGAGCTTCATGAATGGGTTTCCATGGCTGAGCAGCTGCATCCAAACCTCACACCACATGCAGTCTCAATATAATAGAGCACCTGGGATGTGATGGAATGAGAAATTCACGTCTTGCATGTGCCGCCAAACAAATCCACAGCAACTGTGTGATGTTATCATGGCTGTATGGACAAAAACTCAGAGAAATGTTTCTAGCACATTGTTGAATCTATGCGACAAAATGTTAAGGCAGTTCTGAAAGCAAAATGGGGTCTAACTTGATTGAGGTTTACCTAAAAAAGTGTCTAGTGAGTATGTCTTTGCAGGTTGTTAACTCACTTTTGATTAAAATGTGGTGGAAGATCATTAAATTTCAGGACTCCAATGCCCCCAAAATCTCTGGATAATGCTTGCTCAATGGTTGAGTTGGACAAGGGTTTAGACTTGGCTAATACCCTTCCTATCCCAAGCAGTTTTTTGGTCGTTTTTTGCTTCTCTTTCATTTTTACTCACTGTGGTTTCATTTTTCTCTGTAATATGAAGTCCAGCACCTATATAGATTCAGAACAACCATGGCTATAGGCTGATGCAACTCAATTATTTCTTCATGCAGTGTAACAAAATGTAAAAGCTAAAAATCATTAGAAAAAAGAAAAATGAACATAAAATTTTCTAAATATATATTAATATTTATCATATTATTATTATTAATTATATTAAGATTATTAATTTAAAGTCTACACTGCAGAGGCAATCTGTAAAGCACTCTTTGTAAAAATGACAGTTTGCTGGGAAAAGTTTGCCCTGTAATACGTCTTCAAGGCACTGACAGCAGGTGTCGCTGCTCAGCACTTATAGTTCTGAACGGCTCTGAGCTGCAATTTGTCGCCTGCAAGAAACTGCTGTGGGATGAAAATTTAAAGATTTTTTGAACAGCGAATTCAGGAGCTATGTGAATCATTCAGGTCTTGTTGAATGCAGTCAGAAGCTTAGATTTTTTGTTTATTTACAGAATTTAGCCAGAGCAAACGGTTAATTTTCTGCAAATTTTCAAAGAAGACATGAGAATTAAAGCGATGTTGATGAAATCTCATGAAATTTGCCCGTTTCTGCCACTTTTTTCAATATGTTGCCCACGTTACTTGTGATACATTCAGGTACCGTTGGAAACTTGAAAATCTAATGATTACACCATTGTTTTCTGTTTCTGGATAGGACAAATGGCTTGAAAATGCCAGTCATTTAAAAATAAGTGGTATTTTGATCCCACCGGCGGGATCGGGAAAGTAAGGGTTAATACTCATAAACACTTAACATACAACTTGAAAGCACTTTGGGACATCAGATGACTGAAAAAGTTCTGCTCAAGCTCCAGTTCATATACAAAGATATTGTTCAGATGCTTCAGTGACATGGGCTGAAGGGGGGGGGGGCTCTTATTGCTGCTTGCCAAGGGCCTTTAAATTCCTCAAGTCACCCCTGTCTGCCTGCATGATTACAAATCTCAACAGACATCAGGTCTCCGTCACCCACCAGCGCACACAACCAGTACAAAGCAATTGTTCACCATACAAACAGAAATACCAGGGCAAAGCTGTGAGATTGATGTGCGATAAGCCGAGCCAATGGTTTCTGGGACAGTGAAGAGAAGCGGAGATAAGGCCGGAGGTGGGAGTGGTTGTTGGAGGCCAGCCTGGAGAGCTGCCATCACAGAGAAGGAGGTGGTTGGTAATGTTGGCTTCTCTGGAGGCGGAGTGGGCAGAGGATGGCTGTCAATACTGCGGAGCTGGAGCAAGAAAGGTGCCAGGAGTTCTTGTGAAAACAAGTGCAAACATGTAGGCTGTTTGTAAAGCAAGGCAATTATAGGTGGAAGGAGACGAAGCTGTAAAAATAAAAGGGTGTACCGTGAGAACAAAGCTGTGCAGGCAGGTGGTGGGTTAGAATCCTGAGGACTTTTTTTTTCTGTTAACAGTCTGTTCCTTCTCAACGCTAAGTTTTAATGAGTTGATACTGACAGCTGTATTTTTAGCCCTGATGTCTGGGATTTACAACGATCACACACTCAACACTTGAAGCTGAAGGTTCATTGGCCTACCACCCTTGAAGGCCTAATCAATATCTACCAGGACTTGTCTAACTACTGATTGTAATGATATTGATGCTAGAAGTAACCCATTACTTTCCTGAAACTCTCAGCCATATCTGTACATGTATGGGTGTTTTTGAAAACAGAGCTTTTATGTAGCTTTTGACCTTTTGCTCACATGTAATCATAATTTTAGGTCACTGAAAACGCCAGCCAAGGTAAAGATTTTTTTTAGACAAGGAAAACAGCATTTTGGACTTAAAGCTCCCATATCCTGGTTTGTTTGACTGTTTTTATCAGTGCTTTCCAACCTTTTTTGTCTTGTGTACCCCCTGAGCCTTATTGTCATACTATGAGTCCCCCCTCACTCATACATGTTGATGATTCTTCAAAAGTAGAACGTAACACAACAGATTATGAAATGAAAATATTTCATTTTATCTCCTAAATTTGATTTGATTGAATTCTCAGAAATTCTCTTCCTTTAACTCAAATTAAAAATAAAAATAATGTTGCCTTTAAAATAAATGAGTAATCTAAAGAAATAGATATGAAATCAAAATAATCAGCTGCCTTTGTTGTTTATAACTGTTGTAATGTTTACCACAAAACACTGGAGCTCCTTTGGATAAGTCCCCTTTAAACAGGTGTTTAAACTTGAAAAATCAGGAACTAAACACTTAATCGTTTCTTGGCAGGCTCCTCTGAACCCTCACGTGAATCCAGAACAACTGGATGTTTCCGCCGTTTATCCATATTTGCCTGGCTGCACGTAAGCAGCTGTTTTGATTTTGGCTCGGCTGTGCCACAGGCTATTGTCTCCCTGGGAAAACTACTAGTAGCGCACATTTATCATTTTATTGACGGGCTTATCTCAGTACTTCCATGTTGGAAATAAAATATCAAATGTTTCACTTACTGTTCTCGCATACTCCTAGGAGCACACGTACCCTGGTTGGGAGTTACTGGTTTATATCATGTCTCTGGTGTCTGTTAAGCAAGAATCTGATTTAAGTTGAATTTTTAAAAACAAGAAAATGTTTCTCTCTGTAGAGGATCTGACGCAGCTCTTTTTCCCTTCTCTTTGGAAACGCTTGGATTTGAGGGAGGGGCTACAGAAGGCTATGATAATGAGCTCTGCGCTGATTGGCTGCCCAAACAGTGATTGATGGGAGGAGAGAGGAGAGGTTACAGACCACAGAGCAGACTTTGACAGTCATGGCGTCTGTCTGTGTGAGCAGAAACACACATGTAGGTGGAGGCTGTATGGCTATGACATCATAAACCCGAGGAAGTAAAAAACAGAGCATTTTAAGGGGCATTTTTATTTAAGAGGGATAGAGCATTTCTCTGTCATCATTCCCATTGAGGAAAGGGCCCACAGAAAGTTTGCTGCAGAAGCTACTGAGCTGTTTTGGCTTTTACAGCAAAATCTTCTGCTTCTCTACGACAGCCGTGAGCACCAAGAGGACACGGAGAACAGCAGAGGCCAGAGATTGTTTACATTTCTCATCATGTATGCTCCTTGTCTTCTTCTCTGGTTTTGGTGTTTGTCTGCAGCAGCGTTACAGCAACACTTTTGACTCTGGACTGGAATCTTTTGAGTCTTGAAAGTAATAGGGACGTAGTGTCAGTTATTTTTAACACTGTAAGATCAAATGGGGTAGGCCTGGCCTATATGTCAATTTGATAGGTCACTTTAAATTTTTTTGTTTGTTTTTTGTTTGTTTGTTTTGCATAACATTAAAAAAAATTCCAAGTTTCAAGTTTTCCACCTTACCTGAATTTGTTGCTCATTTTTTCATGCCTGTTATTATTTTGTGAGAATCATGTCACTTTCAGTGTTGACATAGTTGAATCAACCCTACATCCAAACTACATGATACCCTTGATCATAAAGTTACAGCCTGCGCTCTACTCTTAGAGGGACATTAAGTTCAGTTGTATAGAATATCTTGATAAAAATAAGGCAATTTTTTTGTCATTTTGATGTCTTTCACATTTTTTTTAGAGGGGAAAAATTATAATTAGTGTGTGGATATAACAAGAGCAAATAAATCCTGTTGATATCTATCTGTTGAATTATTATTCAAGTTTTAATTCTTGAATACCAACACAAAGTACCTGCAAAGATTTGATCTTAAAGTTTTTGTGACATAATGTGGTAAAATATTGTGCTGTAGTATTGTAGATCATAATTATAAAAAATGCAGTAACTGTATAAAGACAGAATAAGACATGCAGATTACGTTGCAGAATTGCTACATGAGCACAATATAAAAAAAAAAACTCCACCTAGGTTTAACAGAGTGATTAGAGTAACACATTTACCGTGAATGAAATGCAGTAAATTAAAATGAAGAATTACGTATCACCAAAAAATAATTAAGTATATTGAACACACATAAATCATGCCAAGTTAATATGATTTTATTATATGTGACACATAAACATTTTTTTTTCATGTAGGTATAACTCACTTTTTTCAGTGTAAGATGATCTTGTCCAACAAAAACAAGGAGTCCTGAAAAACTGTGGCCCTCCAGTGGTGAGGCAGGGCACGCTGGTATGCCTTTATAACCCAAAGGTGGTTAATACAACAAAACAACAATGTTTAATTCTAATAATTTATACAACAAGAGTTTTAAAAAAAAGAAACTACTGTGAATGTTAATGTTTGTTTGTTTAAATTTGGTTAAAAATATTTCAGAAGAGGCTGCAGAGGTTCTGAGATTAGAGTCAGGATTCTGAATTCTGATTTTGATGCCAGGATTCTGAGGGTAACGTCTGAAATCTGGCCTCACCCACAGAATTCTGTCTATTTTCTTGGAATTCTGACTTTAATCTCAGAATTCAGATTTCAAGCTTTAATCACAGAATTGTAACTTTATTCTCAAATTTCAAATTTCAAACTTTATGCTCAGAATTCTAACTTTAATCACAAAATTCAGAATTTTTATTTGAATCTTAAGATTCAGATTTCTAACTTTAATCTTCAAATTCGGACTTAATCCTATTTAATATTGTCTTTTTTGGGTTTCAAACTATTTTCTTCAAATTCTGACTTTTGTCTCATATGAATTCATCCTTGCAATTTTAACTCTATTCTCAAAAGTCTTTCTTTAATCTCGGAGTTCTGAATTTGATCTCAGATTTTTAACTTTTTCCTCAAAATGCGACTTTCATCTCAGAATTCTGACTTTAAATCTCAGACTAACAAGAATTGTTTGACATGTATTTTTTTCAGTGACCCTTCCCTCTTCTGTCCCATCAGTGATGCAGCTGTCATAGTTTTTTTTTCATTTATTGTAAATTAAAACAACATGTTGGACAGACTGAGAGATACTTCAACACACAGTGAGCCTATGCATGGACTTGTCTGAAGTGTGCCTTGAGGTTTTGGCTTGGTATCAGGTTTGCCTTGAGCCAAATAATCTGAAAATTACTGCTGAAAAATCACAGCATATGAACTTACTTAAGCACTGTTTATGACAAAGAACAGAGGTTTCAGTAACAGTTTATCAGAGAACAGGAGGTGAAGAAACCAGAGAGCTGCTGTGTTATATGTATCAGTGAATGCTTCTTTTTTGAACCTTAATGCAAATGTTCACCTTTTGTTCGAGCCTCCCACCTGTGCTCAGCCCTCTCTCTCTCTTATAGGGGAGCGTATGGAGCGACTGCCTGTACGGATGCTGCTGCTATCCTCTATCTTGGCTCCAGATCTCCAGAGAGCTCAAGAGAAGGGCCGCATCTCACGCCTCCTCCTCCACCTCCTCTTCCTCCTCGGCTCGATACACCGCCCTGACCTCCCTGCAGGGGGCGCACTTGGTTTAAATAGACCCAGGACTCCTCCGCCGGCCTGTGCTGCAGCTTTCCCCTCTAGAGTAAAAGCTGATTTAATCACACTTCCTCTGGCTCACTGACACTTCCTGTTACCTCAGAGGATAAAACAGGAGCACAATGTGTGCCAAATATCAGAGTGACCCAAGAGAAAGTGAAGGAAGTGAGATAAAGGTCTAAAAATGTGTTCAATCATTGTAGGAGAAGAGGGTTCAAGCAACTATATGTAACTGTTTTTTCTACTAATAGCGCTTTCAAAAATTATTAGAGATAGAGCATAGAAAAACTAAATTTGCTTAAATAAAGTATGAAGGACTTGATAGAGTAAAAGTTTTTGTCATTATGATTAAAGGCATCAGACCAACACCTGACTTCACAAACAAGTGAAAAAGTCAGGGCATGCAAGTAAGTAAAACTAATTTACAAAAAAACCCCTGTGACTTTTGATTTAGTCACTAAATCCTATTTTTCAGTATAAACATGATGACATTTTCACAGTGATTTAACATCTGTCGCCACCTTTTTTTCTGTATGTCGTAAAAAAGGTCATAGTCATGCTTTAGTCAGTTTTGCATCAGAACAGAATGTAAAAATGCACCACCAGGGGGCTGAGGATGAGTCAGGACCATCTACTGTAAAACTGTTCAAGACACATATGGTAGCATGATAGGCGCAAATTTCATGCCCCTTTGCACAAGTTAAAAATATCAAACTTTGGCAACTAATTCTCCTGGAAAAACATCAGCTCTTTAATGGAAAGGAGCTGCTTTTTTTTTCTTTTTGCCACTTCTCACAGATTAGTCTTTCAGGACACCTCTGAGCACGCCTAAGAGCCTTTATTACCAAAGAGGTGCAATGGTCCCTCTGTTTGTGTGTTAGAAAGATAACTCAAAAACTTAAAGGTGTAGTGTGTAGAAGTTGGCAGCATTTTGCCGAACAGAAACGGTGAATATAGAATAGAATGTTTCTCGTCCATCTAAATAGGTTTACAATCATCCCCATAAAACTTTTGTTTTCTTTTTATTAAGTTAGAAGTTATGTACCGTGGCTCTCGCCTTTGTGGAGGCTGACATAACAATCCGCCATGTTGTCTACTGGTGGGTTTTGGGGATTAAAAAAGTGAATTTTTGAATAAGAGTATAAAAGTTTACAAAACCTATAATCATCATCTTAACTGACCTATAATCTATTAAAATGATAGTTACAAATATGAATGAAAAAACCCTCACCTCGTAATTGTTGTAATTGATGCCCTGTTCACGATCCTTTTTGGTCTTCGTCGCTTACTGATGTGATGTTTTAGTAACGGACGGGCTCATTCCAAAATCTGAACACTAGATGTCACTAAAATGTCAGTTTCTACACACTGCACCTTTAAAACAAATTTTGATGATATTTCAGGGAATGTTGGTCATCGTACACTGAAGAAGCTACTGGATTTTGGTGGTAATCCAAATCTGAATGTGGATCCAGGAATTTCAAAAGATGTGTTTACCATATGAGATAGGACAGTTTTCCACATTTTTGCTAATAACTCAGTAAAAATTGGATGGATTTTGATGGAATTTCCGGGAATGTTGATCATGGCACAAGGAAGGAGAGATTCTATTTAGGACATGACCCAAATCTGGATGTGGATCAGGAAATTTTCTCAAGAACTTGTTAACATTGTGAGATAGGTTAGTTTTCTTTTTGCTTATCACTTCATAACCTCTCAACAGATTTGGATGACATTTTCAGGAAATGTTGGTGATGTCACAAGAAAAAAGGGAATAAGATTTTGGGGGAGACCTGAATCCTGATTTAGATCCAGGAACTTTTGTTTTTAATGGATCTATTAGTCATATGAGATAGAACAGTTTTCCACATTTTCGCTATCTACTCAATAATTCTTGAGAGATTTTGATGACATTGTCAGGGGATGCTTGTCATGGCACAAGAAAGAGGTGTTTAGATTTTGGTGGTGATCTGAATTTGGATGTGGATGTGGATTTGTAAACCATGTAAGACAGGATTGTTCTCCACATTTTTGCTCATAACTCAATTACTTCACCCTGAATTTTAATGACATTTTCAGGTAACGTTGGTCATGGCATACAGGAGAAGTAGTTTGATTTTGGTGGTGATCTGAATTCAAGTGTAAATTCAGGAATATTTTATAGGATTTGCTCACACTATGAAGCGGTTTTCCACATATTTTAAAATAACCAGCCCGACAGTGTCTGAAATGCCTTGGCGTAGGTTTGTTTTAGAGCAGTTCTAGTTCTGATTACTTGCTAAATATGCAAGCTTCAGCACATTATGATTAAATCTCTTTATTAAGTTTCCATGTAAACAGTGAACTGGCAATTCCCAATGACAATGACAGTGATTTAATTCTGATTTGGTAAATGCAGACATGTTCACTGCTGATTCCTCTAAAGATGATTCCTTGCTAGTGTGTGTGAAACGCGAATGAGATGTTGGACATCATTGTAGATGAAATGCCAAAATCTGCCTCTTCATCCTTCATGATGGTTTTCCATGAGTTTTCGTGTACGTCACATCCTGCCTCCTGAAACATGGCGCTGTCACTCCCTCCTGTCTGACGAGGAGAGCTTCACTGTGGCTGGCGTACTGTATCTAGATAACAACTGGAGAAGACCTAAGGGCGAGCTGTCCTGAACTTCTATAGAAATGCTCAGGTGTGCATGTGTGACAGCAGCTGTTGACACACGTCAAAGAGTTCATACTGGACATTTTTTAAAGTGCTTATCAAATTCCTCCGTCTACAAACATATCTGCACTTATTAAAACCTGGTCTCTGTGGTTTCCTGGTGATTTAAATCATGTGTGACAGTCAGATGGTCAGATGTCTGACTGGAAAAGGTGCTTACGCATGTTGGACTGGACAGACAAGTCAGTGATACTGTCTATAAGATCCATCACCGTCCTGCAGATCCATTTCTTCACTGGTTCGTCAACCTGAAAGGACGAGAAGGTGAGCACTAGAGACTCTACTGACAAAATACAAGGCATAGAGCATCGTGACTGAGGCTGATAGTTTGACATTTTATCTAAGGACAGAAATACTTAATACAATTTTCATGTTCTTAAGAAAATATCTTATGGATCCGTTATTTTTTATAATGGTTATTGTTGTTATTTTTATTCATTGTAACAAAATAACTGTTAAACTTGGACCTAAAACCTGTTCAATGCCGTAAACTCTGTTTTAATGCCTTTATTGTTTGTCCCGTTAAGCTACAGGTGGATGCTAAACAAAACAAGGTCACTTCAAAAATACATACAAGAATGCAAACAAACTACAAAATCAAGGAAATAATATATTAAAAATCCCAAACTTTTTTTCTTTTTAACTCTGGAAAAAAGACAGAGATCTGAGATAAAAGTCAGAATTCTTCTTTTTTTCCTCCAAATTAAGTCTTTTCTTAGAATTGAATGAAAATGTTAAAATTCGGATTTTTTCTTTAGAATTCTGGGATGAAGACCACAAGCCGATACGTTTCCCGAACTAAAGTTGTTGCTGGAGCTCTTTTGATTTCTTCAAGACTTTTATTCTTGAGGCACATTGAATGTTAGTGAAGATGTGCCAGAACATGTGACTTTTGATTTAGAATAATGAGAGTAGGAGCCAGAATTTTTGAGAATGAAAAAGTCAAAACTCCAATAAAAAAGGCAGAAGACGTTAGTCTCAGAATCGTGTCTCTTTTCACTCAAAAAGTCAAATTTTGGCTTTTATTTCAAAGTATATTCCCCTTATCTCTAAAATAGCAGGGTTCTGAGCTGAAAGTCAAAATTCAGACATTATTCCTGAATAAAAACGTCATAATTCTTCCTGTAACCTCAGAGTGATTTAATTCTCTTGGAATTCTGAGATGTGGTTATGGTTTTGACAACTTTTTCCACGGAATTCTGACTTCAACCTCAAAATGTGGCCTTTTTTTTTAACTGAATTCCGATAATGAAAATCAATCAATCAAACTTTGATTGAGGGATGCATTATATTGTCAAAACAATATCAGTATAGACAAATAATTGCCTCAAAAGTTCATTATCGGTGTTGGCAGCTATGAAAGATGTTGTAGTTATTTATAGTCTATATCTTGTCTGTACACATTGGCCATAAATATTCAATATAATTGCTGCAATAATGTCCAAATGTTCCATCATGCTTCACGTCACCATCACTGATTATTTACTTTAATAAATCAACAGTGCCTTTTTTTAAAGAATAAAATGTTTTTCTACTCTTGACAAAAAGTATCAATGTTGGTGTCAGTAAAATGAATTTGGAAATATTGGCAAAACAGCAGATGCACACATGGAACTGAGAAAACACATCATTATTTTATGATGACAAAACACTGGAGATCATTTTACAACACTAGAACTAGAGATAAAATTAAAGTAATAAAAAACAGTAATCAAAGTAATAAATACATAGATAATATATAAAGTCAACTAATGAAAACAAGACGCAGGATAAAGAACTCTGAGAGGCTTGACTCTGTAAATCTATAAATGATTCACAAAATAAATAGATTGAGATAAATAATAAAAGAATGCCTGATTCAATAAAACAATTAAATCTTGAACTGGGACGGGACCAGCTGCTGACCCAGAACTCACTGGAAGGATTTTATATCCCATCTGGGCTGGGAACGCCTTCCCCAGGAGGAACTGGAAAATGCTGTCAGGGAGAGGGAAGTCTGGGCTGACCTGATTGGCTTGCTGCCTCCATGACCCAGCCTCGGAGAAGTGGTAGAAGATGAATGGATAGATACATTTAAAAGCAAGATTGAAAAGGTCACGCTTGAGTTTGCTTTTAAAAATATTAATACTCCACTACGCCCTCAGGTCTGCAGGTCGGCTGTTCCACATATTAGGACCAGAAGAACTAAAAGCTGCCTCGCTGAGAGACTTTTGGCACAACTAAAAAACCACTGAAGACATGAGGGCTCCTACAGACTCAGATGATAAAAACAAACCAGACAAATAAGCTGGACAAACTATTACGAGATTTTTTTTTTATAATTTGACTACATCTCAGAAATTAAGAATAAAAGTTTGATCTCACTTTTCCGTGGCCCCAATCCTCATCTGTAGCTTTGGATATTTAGCAGTCAGGATGGACTGAGGGCATAATTTGTCTTGTTGCAGATAAGATTACCATCAGACTACCTGATGAGTTTTATAGATTAAGAAAACAAAGTCAGTTTGCTTGTTTATTCACCAATTTAAAAATGCATGTACTTGTATGGTTCACTTGTGTATTCATTCAGAGGCTCCGGCCATGACTGCAAAGATGGTTGTGACCCAGCCCAGACCCTTCATCACGACCTCTGTATCCAACGAATGGACCTCTGGGATCTGCGACTGCACACAGGACCTGCCCATGTGTGAGTGTGTTATTCACTCAGAGTGACAGGCGTCCATTTCTCCGGTCTGAAGATAAGAAATTTAAGATGCAATATCTAAAACGCGTGTTAGAGTCCCTAAAGTCGCCATCTTTAATCTTTCTCTCTTGCATGAAGTTGAAAACAGGCTCATCATTCAGACTAAACTTTGTCCAGGACTGATAACAGCTGGCAGACTGTAAATATGTGAGGAATCTGGACAATGCTGTTTGTTACTATTCTCAATGATGATAATGCTACATCCGATAATACAAACCAGCGTAAACACCTCAGAACGAGTATCAGCAACACCCTGAGACTGCATGTGTGTGGACATTGATACCAGGACTGCCTCACAAACAAAACTTACTGAACACCTAAGAAACCAAGCAACACCCACACAAAACACAGCGGGACAGCTTTGCACAGCACCTTCTCAATAAAAAGCCAACGCAGTCCTGGTACTAAAGCTGCAGTATGGAGTTCCTGAGTTTTTTATAATTAGCATCCATCCATCTATGATCTATACTGCTTTTCCCTTTGGGGGCTGCGGTGGGGCTGGAGCCTATCCCAGCAGACATTGGGCGAGAGGCAGGGAACATCCTGACATCCTGATCCAGTCACCAGCCAATCGCAGGGCCGCATAGAGAGACAGACAAACATTCATACTCACATTCAAGGATAACTTTGAGCTGATGAGCATGTTTTTGGTTTGTGAGAGGAAGCCAGAGTGCCCAGAGAGAACCCAAGCATACACGGGGAGAACATGCAAACTCCATACAGAGAGGCCCTGAGCGACATGGGGATTCAAACCAGCAACCTTCTTGCTGTGAGCCACGCGAACTACCTGCTTTGCCACCGTCCACTGCTTCCCTTTGAGTGTCATCCAAATTGCACTCCAGCTTTCAGTGTCAGAGTCCTGAGCAGAAAAATGCCCTCAGCTGATTTTATCCCTGTGCTCACAGCGCTTTGAGTTGAAAACTTGAAAAAGTGTTGTGCTGATCAGTATCTCTTCTCTCACACTGACCAATCAAAATCAGCATGGGTTGAACTTCTGATATCCACTCTATCTAACTCGATTGTGACAGGGAAGGTGATATGACTCACCTTTTTGAGAAGACAATTCCAGACCTACTACTACTGCAAATTTTAGGGTACGATTTTTCTTTTTTTTTTTCAAGTTGTTTTGGTGACACGTCCATAAAAAGATGGAAATCCCAATTGCATAGCCTATGAAAATTGACCTAAATAATGAGGGAAAAATGTGAATTTCTGACAAGGCAGTCTGAGCACTGCAAAGAAGTTCTATGAAGCTGAGATGTGACAGCACCAGTTAAAGAAAGGACAGCTGTGGGCACAGGCCCCAAGGCTCAGCTCAACACAGAGCATCACCAGCAACATGAACTGCAACATTACTGACTATCTGGATTAACTGGAGTTCTTTGATCAGATCAATCTCTTTCATACTCCACTATTGTTAGTTGCTGAAAGAAACAGTGGATTTGACGATGCTAAGTTCATGTTACACACCCCTGGTATGTGTGTTGTGCTTGAGCACAGCACTGAGCCTTCTCACTGATAAAACAAAAGGACGTTAGAGTCAAATGTGCCCTAGCACTGTGCAGACTGCCTTGTCTTTACACTACATCCAGCTCTCCTCCACTTTGAGGGTGTTGGTGTGCACAGCAGGTCCAAGGACAAGTTAGAAACAGTACTAGCATTGTGAAAATGTTCTCCTCACCACCTGAACATGATAGTAAGACTTGGTAAAGATGCCAGTGTGTGTTTAGTATTTACTGCCTTTTCTTTGGAGCAGTGGTAGATTGTGTTGGAGTGATGGGCCACCACTCAGAATGAACGATGTCCACACAGTCTGTCGGTCAAACATATCGGTACACCATGGCACCTCGCCGTGGTTCTGATTGCCAATTACAGGGATAATAACTGCCCCACTGTGTCCCTCTAATTGATCAAATAGATATTTCTTAAGATTTAGTGCTAACACATGAGATTATTTACTGATTAAGAAAATGTTTTCCAAATAAATGAAGACAATAATCTGGTAGACTAAAGAAAACACTCTGCTTGATTTATGTGTACTTCACCTGGTTGAGTTGACTCATTCGAGGGGCATCCTGCGATCTGGATCCTCTACAGAGGCCTTCACATAGGATGTAAATTTATCCACTTCCTCATCTGCTGCACTCGTTCATTTAACACACTGTGTCTATTTTCAGGTTGCTTTGCCTTTTGGTGTCTTCCCTGCTTTACCTGTAAGACAGCACGTGAGGCCGGGGAGTGTCTATGTTTACCTCTGCTTGATGCTTTCGGGGTCATTCCCCCCATGACCACTGCTCTCAGGGTGTCGGTGCGCCAGCGATACGGCATCGAGGTGAGTACACAGTATGAGCTAAACCCATGTTTAGTACTTTAGCTGCTTCAGTGCTGACCTGCAACAACGTTACTGTTGATGAAGTGAGGGATGGGTCCCTCTAGGGAAGGGATTTCAACTGATGGGTTGTGACCCAAAAAGTGGGTCGGGGACCCTTTTTCAGTAATAAAAATAATGTAAAAATAATATTGAAAAAGGCAGTGAAAAAATTCTGTGCTTTTATTTTGAAGGGTATTTTTTTTTTTGCTGTGGAGAGCTGTCTATACACTCCTCAATGATAGGTTAGTTAGTTTGTTTATTTGTCTCCATAGGGAAATTGGAAATACAGTCTTAACACTGATACAGTGTTCAAGATAAACAAATAAAAACACATAAACATCACCAGAAACTCAAACACTGCAGTCACACAGAGGAGAAAAGCAAAAGAAACCAAGAAGTGATGGACAGGCAGGTGGGTCTAGACCAGCTAGACCTTGACTGTTTCTCATTGTTCATTTAATATTTTGATCACTTGTGGAAAACAGGAAAAGTTGGATCTGTTCTGGTGAGCAGATTAGCATGATAACACCACCTGGAGAGTAACAGTGTAAATGAAGGGGCAAGAGTGTGTCTCTGATCATCATCACTCACAATGCTGAATGCATTTTTTTGATGTTTTTAATTGCAGTCCATATTTCTATTGTAAAGTGTCTTGAGATGACACATGTTATGAATTGGCACTATATAAATAAAGATTGATTGATTGATTGATATTTGCAAAAAGGATACTTGACAGTTTACTGGACATTGTTGCGATTTTCCTAAAGGACTTTTTTCTATGCCTCTGTTGTATTTCAAAACCAGTAGATGACGCTCTAGGAACTACACAGTGCCAGATCCGCCCGGCCTGTTCGATGGCCACGTCTGGCCCATGTATCTGAAACACAAGAACATTAAAAGGCGGTGATAATACCCTGTAATGCTAACTGACACAAATGTTAATAAAAGTTGTTTGTTATATATTCAACTAGAAAGCACTCAGAAAGCAGAAACGATCCTTCACTGATGGTGGTTATCTGGATCATTACCAAAATCTAATCATTTTTAAGTTGGGCCATTACTAACTTCTCCTGACAATTTCAGCAAAATCTGTCCAGTAGCTTTTGCGTAATCTTGGTAACAGACAAACAAACTAACTAACTAACAAACATAAGCCGGCAAAAACATAATCTCCTTGGCGGAGGTAATGAGTGGATACTCTGCCAAAGCTACATGTCTTTCAGTATTTCTGAAACAACTGACCATCACTGAACTTTTTTATTTCATGTTTGTGCATTGAAGCTCCTTGGAGTGTGTTAAAAAGGCTGAAGTCCTGAAGTGTTTTGTGTAACAGCCTCATGATCAGTGGCTAATGCTACTGATTGAATATTATGATTACAGAGCTGTTCTGTATGTATACACTGACACAGCTACAGTTACATGGATGTTCTTTAATCCTTGTGTCCAAATTAAAATGCAGATAATTGAGTGTAAAAGGGAATATTTCTCTCTCTAGCATCACCACCTGCTGCTCATTTTGCTCTCTAATTAAACTATTTTATGTGTTAGTATACTGTGATATTCAATCAGTCAGTCAGTCAAAATGTATTTATATGGCACAGTTCATACAAATTAAACTGCAGCTCAAAGGGCTTTACATCAAGAAAAAAACAATTGACAATAGATAAACTGATACTGATGTGTGTGTGTGTGTGTATACAGTATGTAAAGATAAATATATGTATATACATACACACATACACAAACATAGGTTTAGTTTAGTTTAGTTAGTGATTTATTTCATTCATATATCTGAAATAAAACATTTTCATACAAGCATATAAGCATATAATTGAATGAAAAGGAACAGAAAGAAGAAAAATCTTATCTGCCCCTTTTACACACATAAAAAAATATTTCAAAAACAACAAAACAACAACAACATAATGATCAACATAATTCGCAACAACAATAATAATAAAATAAAACAGCCGTCATCAACACTGCTGGTCTCAAATCCTTTTTGATTCTCAATGACAACAACAACAAGCAACAACAACCAAAATAATACTAATAAGTAATGATAATAATAATTTTCTTACAACCATCCAGGAAATAAACACTCAGCAAAGGTCCTTCTACTAAGTAGTATTTCACTGTAATTGTAATGATAGAAGGTAGGGTGTTAAGAGGATGTAGAGACTAATGCACACCAGTGAAGCTAAAGTAAAAAATTACAAAATTAAAATGACTGATAAAATGTACAAGAAAAGATACAAGAGAAAATACGAAGGAATGAAACAAAGAAACATCAGACAGAAATAAATAAAATGCTAAAAAAAAATACATTTAAACAAATAAAAAACATGTTAAAAGATTAAAATCTAAAATGATTAATTATAGAAAGATAAAACTATATCAAGATAATATAACCATATACTAAACATGTATTAAGACATCGGACAATAAAATATTAAACTTAAATTCAATAATAAAGTAAGGTAAAAAGTGATACTCAGAAATAAATAAATAATTGCAATAGTCATAAAATAATTAAAGCCAGGCTGAGTAATGGCTTTTTAGGTTGCATTTTAAGATTTTTGTTCCATCTCAGGTCCAAACTGCACAATCTTTTTATTAAATAATTTTGGGAAGTTTTTCTTAATTTGGGTCTCAGTTTGTCATTAAGGGATGACGGTGGGTCCTGAAGCCAGACCAGTTGAGGACCACTGTTCTTGTGAGCAGCAGATGTGTACAGGAGGGCCATGTGAGGTCATGTACAGGAAAAAATTAAAAACATAAGCCTAAACTTATATGACATAAGATGCACAAGGACAGAGTTTGGTGAGTCACATAGACTGATCAAAAAAGCATAAAAAAGAAACAATACTACGTGTTTCCACTGAAATCTGTTGTGTAAATAAAAAGGGTGAGGAAATACCGAGTTGTCTGCAGGCCCAGTGATTCAAAAGTTTAACAATGGGACAGGGTGTACTGAAGTTTGGGAAAGGCTGAACTGGTATCTGCTGAGTCTTAATCTGTTATGCAACATCAGAGAACATCGAGTTCCTGTAAAAGAACACTAAGAACCTTTTTATTACCCATCTCCACCAATATCTCTTCTGTTATTACTTTATAATAGCTGGCTCCCCTCTGTTTCTCTCTTACAGGGTACAGTTTGCAGAGACTGCGTGTACTCCTTCTTCTGCGGACCCTGCACCTGGTGCCAAATAGCGAGAGAAATCAAAACAAGGACGAACCCCATCACTTTTGCTACCGTGTCATGATGGTATTAACCAAAGTATCGTCATGATCATCCCCATGTTTGGAGCTCTGTTCGTCACGCCCTTCTTATTGTTGAAAGTGAGGGATACTTTGTCTTTTGTTTTTTAATTGGTTTCAGCCTGTCTGCATCTCCAAGAATGTCACTGAGTTACTGATTAGAGATCAGCACACGAGCGTCATAAATGTTACATCACTCACAGATGGACAGATGAGATGCTGCCTGATACATCAAAACTGATCTAATCCTGCCAGGCCTTTTTAAATAAAGTGAGAATATATTTTATGCTTATTTTTGATACTGTTGTGTGAGTTAATGATCAGAATAAGATTTTATAATTAAATGTTTTTGCTATGAGGCTAAAAAACAAATGTAGGACCTTATAAATGTATGAATTATTAAGGTGATGTTACATTAAAAGGCATGTCATGTCAGTTATTAAATAACTTGATTAAATTGTGGACATATGTTACTAATACTAAGGTTATCAACAAATTAATGTTATTTTCATTATTTCATGTTTCACAGTACAGTTTCACTGTACTATTTTTTTTTTTACCTCCGCCAAGGAGGTTGTTTTTGCCTGCGTTTATCTGTCTGTCTGTCTGTCTGTCTGTCTGTTTGTTTGTGTTCAAAATAACTTGAAAAGTTCTGAACGGATGTGGATGAAATTTACAGGAATTGTCGGAAATGGGACATGGAAGAATTGATTAAATTTTGGGGGTGATCCAGATCACCGTCTGGATCCAGGAATTTTTTAAAGGAGTCTTTAACGTTGAGAGACAGGACCATTTTCGCCAATGTGGACCTAATCCACTTGAGGTTTGCGCTCTCTGTTTCTAGTTTCAATTATTTTTCAATTAAAATCTTACTTTTCCATTTTATTTTTGCACTTTGACCTTGTACCATCACATTTTAATTTGGTCGTTTTTGTGTAAGAGCAGACATTTGTACAAGTATTGAGAGAGTCACCTGGAGCATACTGGAGATATGGTTTGAAAATGAGACCCAGGGACCTTGACCTTTGACCTGTGAAATCTGACAAGTCCCTCCTTGAGTCAGATTGCATCCACACTAAAAGACCCTGAAATCATGTGGAAATTACCCTGCGGTGTTTTAGCTTATAGAGCTTATAGAGCTTATAGCGCTAATCGAGCTTATGGAGCTAATACAGCTTATAGCACTAATAGAGCTTAGAGCGCTAATAAAGCTAATAGAGCTAATAGAGCTCATAGAGCTCGTAGCACTAATAGACCAAATAGAGCTTATGGAGCTAATAGAGCTTATAGCATGAGCTGAAAGAGCTAATAGAGCTTATAGGGCTAATAGAGCTATTAGAGCTAATAGAGCTAATAGAGCTAATCCTGCTTATAGCGCTAATAGACCTAATAGAGTTTATGGAGCTAATAGAGCTTGTAGCACAAATAGAGCTTGTAGCACTAATAGAGCTTATAGAGCGTATAGAGCTAATAGAGCTAATAGAGCTAAAGCTTATAGCACTAATAGAGCATATAGCGCTAATAGATCTAATAGAGCTTATAGCGCTAATAGAGCTAATACACCTTATGGCGCTAAGAGAGCTAATACAGTCTATGGAGCTTATAGCCCTAATGAACCCAATGGAGATTATGGAGCTAATGGAGCTTATAGCACTAATAGATCTAACAGAGTGTATAGAGCATATAGAGCTAATAGAGCTAGAGCTTATAGCGCTACTAGAGCTTATAGCGCTAAAAGAGCTTAGAGAGGTAGTACAGCCTTTAGAGCCTATAGAGCTAATACAGCCTATAGAGCTAAAACACTGCAGCTTAATATTACAGCCTTAATAGAGCTAATAGGGCTTATAGTGCCAATCAAGCTTATGGAGCTAATAAAGCTAATTGAGCTAATAGAGCTAATAGAGCCTATAGACCTAAAACACTGCAGCTTACTCTCTCCTGTGTTATTGTCGTTCACATTGTGCTGCTGCTTCATATTCTCACTCTTGGTTGCTACAGTGCTCCTCTCAACTCTGCTGTCCATACTGATGAAACACTTTTTAACATGTACCACTAATATTTGGATATAAACTGATCTTAGCGCTAAGCCCTGCTCTGCCCTACTGCTATATCATGAACACTGACTTTGGCTGCGTATTTCTGACGTTGTCTCCTTCCTCCCGGCGCCCCCTGCCTCCCTCTACCACTTTCTCTCTCCCATCCAGCAGGGCACACTCCTTGCTGAGGAAAGCCAGTGTGAACCACCTTGTCAGGGAATTACCTGGGCTTTGGTTTGCGGCACTCTGTTTGGACTTATTACCTTTCCATCAGAGGTATTGAGAGCTTCTCAATGTTTCTTGGATTTAAAAGTTTCTAGTAACTTCAATGGAAATGGTAAAAAACTGGAATTTCTGATACAGCCCCTTTAATTAAATCAAAACACAATTTGGGCATTTTTTGTGTCATTAGAGGAGTGTGTAAATACACCTCCCAAGGTGTTGAGTTTGGATTCAGCTGCATGCAGCAGGCAACACAGTGGCACAGCAGTTAGTGCACGTGCCTCACAGTAAGACGTTTGCTGGTTTGAATCCCGTGTTGGTCAGGTCCTTTCTGTGTAGAGTTTGCATGATCTCCCTGTGCATGAGTGGTTTCTCTCTGAGCACTCCGGTTTTTCATACATCCTTTGATGCTCTAACTTGGACACATCTTCAGTGTTGTATCCTGGTATCATCAGGTGTTTCGGGTCTTACAACATACACCCTCCACCAGGTGACCTGACCAAGGTTGATCAAGCCCCGCTCTGTGTCCAAGTAGCCTACTGCTACTGCCCCCACTGCTCTCCCCTTCTCAGCCACAGCCATCTAGACGCCCTCTCCGCTGCCTCGATGTTGCTATTGATGGCTCTCCTCCTTCTCAGTCCGGTGATGCCCAGGGTTCCGTAAGCCTTGCTGAGGGTGTGGCTGGCGAACCCCCTGCAGCCCACCTTCACTGGCATGCACTTGGTCTTCCAGCCATTCCTACAGCAGTCTTCCACGAGCTCCTGGTACTTCTCCCTCTTCCTTTATGCGCCTCTTCCATTCGCTCCTCCCATGGCACAGTTAGTTCCAGCAGAACAAGTTGCCTTGAGGCCTCAGAGACCAAGATGACGTCTGGTCTTAACGAGGTCTGGGTGATGTGAGATGGAATTTTCAGCTGCCTTTCGAGGTCAACTGCCATCACCCAGTCATGTGCTGTGGACAGCAAACCAGCAGGACACTGTTTGGGTCTGTCCTGTGGCCTCTGTCCCTCCCTGACAAACTCGATTCTTCTAGCTGTGGCGTGGGTGTATCTGCTGCACCTGATCCCCTTGCTGATTGATTCAGCGATGGATTTGAGGACCTGGTCATGTCCCCAGTGATAACGCCGCTCACCTAGTGCCTCCAGCTTTGTTAAATTAATTAGTGACTCCAAATTGACTCCAAAAGTGAGTGTGAATGTGAATGGTTGTCCTTCTCTCTATGTGACCCTGCAATTGGTTGGCAATCGGTTCAGGGTGTACCCCGCCTCTCGCCAAATATCAGCTGGGATAGGCTCCAGCCCCCCACGACCCAGAAGGGGATAAGAGGTATAGCTAATGGATGGATGGATGCATGGCAGCAGTGGTGTAGATTTACCTTTTCAGAGTACAACCAAATGAAGCTTTTTAGTTATTGGCTGGTAGCCATCTTATTTGTTTAATTTCCCTATCCCCCCATAAGGATCATGATTCTGTAGGTTATTTAGAAAAAACACTAGAATCCCCTGTTGTTGTACTTGGTTATGCTACTTTTCTGCTCTTGCTGGTGTTTTCTGGGTTTAGATTGTTTCGGGCTTTGTTTCATTTATAACTCAGTAAGATTCATTACTGGTGACAGTTTCTCAACTCATCACTGCATCCTGTATGACAAAGTCGGCTGGCCATCATGATCCGTCAGATGAGACGAGACGAGTTATGTCTCACCTCTTCATTGAATGTGTCCACTAACCACTATCATACTCACTCAAATGACTGGACAACGCTTGAAGTTCCAAGAGTAAAAACTAAAATTGGAAAGATACACTATGTTCATGTCTGTAACTGTTTTTAAACTGCTCTAACTATTTGCACTTTGTTCTTTTCCTTCCTTCTCCTTGCTTATTCATTATCTTTCATTTTATGTTTTACTGTACTCCCGACGTCATTGTAAATGAGAGCATGCTCTCAATGGCATCTCAAGATTAAAAAATAGTTGAATGAATGAATGAATAACTTACAGCAGGTTTGCTGTTATGACATTTGTTTTTTATTTCTTGCAGCTTGTTATTTCATTCGCACCATGTTTCTGTGTTTGTATGTCATACTGACCTTTGGGTGTGTTTCTGTATCTGAATCTTTTCTGTTTCTGAACCTGAAAAGTGCCACCATTGCTGATTACACTGTTAGCGAGAGATCGGCGTACACCATGTCTAGACCCACAACCTATCACTGCTTGGTTGTTTCCTGTAAACAGCCACATATCTTCACATATAGGCTACCAGCCTCGGAGGACCAAAGGGCCCAGTGGATTAATTTTATTTTTGAAGGGAATGAGCAGCAACAGTTGGCTAAAACCTATATGTGTGTGCCAGTCACTTCACATCCAACTGCTTCTTCAACTTTAGTCAGTTCAACACAGGACTGGGAACTAGACTTTTCCTGAATCCAGGCTCAGTACCATCAATCCATCGCCAAACCTGATGATGGAAATGTGAGTATTTTAATGCTGTGTAGTATTTATTTTGCTCATTGCAACAAGCTAATGCTAACAGTGGGGGGAATGAACCAGGGGTGACTTCAGATGTTCATCAATGTTCACGTGACTTGTTGAAAGTCTGAAGGATAAACTTTAAAGTATGAACATTCCTACATAGGTCAAGAGGAGTTTAACAGTTGGCTGAATCAGTCTTTTACCCACCCCATTACCCCTCTGTTTCTGCTAACGGAAGCTAAGCAAAGTTGCCGCTGTGTCCCACTGCAGTGACTAAGCCGAGGTTGGCATGTTGTGCTTTAGCCTGTGATGTTTGGGGGAAACAATGCAGTTCCTGTGTGTTCAGGAAGAGAAGTTTAACAGTTGCCTGAATATAATCAGTCCTTTACCAACCACATTACCCCCGTTTCATCTAACTTTAGCCCAGAAGCTAGGCTAAGTGGCTGCTGTGTTCCTCTGCAGTGACTAAGCCAAAGTTAGCATATTGTGCATTAGCCAGTGATGTTTGGGTTAACAAGCTTCGCAGTTATCTGGTCACGGCATGACATTACGGTTCGTGTGTGTTCAGGACTGTAAGCGGCTCGTGGCTAAAGTGACAGTACGCTCCGCTCAAGATTCACTGCAGGTCTATCGTACAGTCCCTGTATGTTACTGTGGGCCGCTGCCCTGCTCGAGCTCATTAGCATATTAAGGCGACCCAAACCCGCTGTTCTGTACAGAGCGGTTAGGTGAGTATAGAATGAATGCAGCTGGGCTTGATCCATGGACTTTTTGGACTGAAGCATGTTACTAACATTTCTTGAAGACATCAAGGATCCATGTTAAACTGCAGTAAAGGAGCAAAATATTAGACCTTTAAGAAAATGGGGTCTGCAGTTGTTTCCAACTGAATGATTTCATGATAACACAGAGTTGACATGTGTTCAAAGTGTAATGAAATTCCTATAAAGCATTATTAAGGTATCTCAGGTATCTCATTAAGGTAAGGGAGTCTCATGCCAGGCTCACACTCTATCAATAAATCATCTCTTTTTTTTCCAGCCTGATAGTTGCAGGGTTTTAGGGCTCCTAGGGCTAAAAAGTCTGATGTTTCATCTTGTATGGTATGTCAAAGTAAATTATGATGGAGATGTCATCTGGGACACTTCGCTTTATTACGGCATGACAAATTCTTGCATGTTTGATTTTGTCTGAGTGAAAAGCCTGGCTGATTGCTCTCACACATACGTCTCACCCAGATAAATCTGGATAATTTCAGGGTTTTTTTTGCAAATTTGAATGGGGTTTGAGATGGAGGGAAAATCTGTTGAGATCTGAAACAACAATCCTGCCATTATAATGCATTGAAGGGAAACACAGTGACAGACTGTAAATAGAGAAATGATGGTGAGAAAGCAGGGCACCGTGGATCAAGCTTACACACCATTAAGGATTGGAAAGGGTTTATTCTCGTGTCAGAGTGGACAGAGCTTTTGTCCAATTCTTTATTTTTGAAGATCAGAGCAATGCATACAATAGTCTTCATAATGCCTGTTAGAGGACATAAATGGTGTGTGTGTGTGTATTTTGTGGTTCACTGGAGACCTATAGCCTTAGAAATGGCTTTGTAACCCTTTTCAGACTGATAGATTTTTTTTTTGTTTCTCATTTGTTCTTGAATTTCTTTGGATCATGGCATGATGTGTTTCTTTTCTAGATCTTGCAGCTTCCTTCACTTTGTCAGACAGGGTCTGTTTAAGTGATTTCTTAATTCAACAGGTCTGGAAGTGTTACGGCCGCCGCCACGCCCCCTCCTCTCTCTCTAACCTGTTTGTGAGTGCTGTGTGTGAGAGTGAGTGAGAGAGCAGGAGCAGAGATTGTCAGGTGGATTGGGAGCAGCTGCGGGGGGTCTCTGTCAGCCAATCGCCCTGCGAGACGACATCCTTCACCTTCATAAGAAGACCAAGAAGCTTGAGAAGAGGGAGCTTCTCAACAGAGCCTGCGTCTGTAAATTAGACAATCTTTGTTAAGATAAGGAAGATCTTTGCTACTGATTGTATTCTTCAGAGGTCTTGTAAAAAAGGGCGTTAAGTTAGCCTAGTTGTTTATTTATGTATTTTACCCTGCTTTCCTTTAGGTCAATTTATGTTTGTGGATTTTTAAGTTTATTGTAGTCTTTGGTATTGAATTTCAGTTTGGGTATTCAGTTTTACTAGTATTCCTTAGTTTGCCCTTTTCGACCTCATTTTGTTAAATCTTGCTTCATTTTTCCTTAAAAATAAATAACTTTTATTTAAACCATTTAAAATCTGGTTTATTTATGTTACTTCCCTTTTCCCCATTGAGCTGGGTTGTAACAGGAAGTAATCAGGTCTGCGTGTGGTCAGTGAAACTGATCTCAGCTTTCAAAAAACTGCTCTTAATCACAGTTAACTCATGATTTAATGGGGGGGGGGCAATTACTTTTTCACATAGGGTCGTGTAGCTTTTTTTCCCTTAATAAATAAAATCATCATTTAAAAACTGCATTTTGTATTTACTCAGGTTATCTTTGTCTAATATTAAAACTTGTGTGATGATCTGAAACATTTAAGTGTGACAAATATGCAAAAAAATAAGAAATCAGGAAGGGGGCAAATGCTTTTTTCACAGCACTGTATATACTCTGGGAATTATCTTATTTTTGTTCTCAGACTTTTATGCATAAACAAAAATCCTGATTATTATTAAATTTTAAAGGTTTATTTCTTTTGCAAAAGTTTTAAGATAGTGTCATATTTCAAGATACTGTACCTATAGAAGTCTTGTCCTCTGCCTCTGCCCTCTGAAAAGTTTTAAGTGTCCCTTTATGTATCAATACACAGCTGGCTGTAATCCGTTTCTTTTTTGTTTTGTTTTTTTTTTTCCAACAGATTGAATCCTGTGTCATTTAAGTTTGGGGGAAAGACACTAAAATGAGCATCTTACATGGTCTCTGGATATTCTTCCAAATTTTTAATGATAAGTTTTCCAAGGATTTTCTCTGAAGTATGTTTCATTCATGCCTCATCCAGAACAACTGCCTGTGGTGGGATGGCGCTATACAGATAAAGATTGATTGATTTAATCTATTCAGCAGAAACAAATGTGATGAGTGTCCATGGATTTGTCTCCATCATAAATTCTTATTTTTAGTCCCTTTGTCTCTGTCTGGATGAATACATCTCTGGACATGTGTAAGGATATATACAAATATATATTTGTATATATGCATATATGTGTATCTACAAATGAAGAGTTTGTCTTCAGCCTGTGTTATTGTAAAGTGTCTTGAGATAATGAACTGGTAATATACAAATAAATATTGATTGAATAATTGAAAAGAAACTAAATTTGTGTTTCCTCATCTCCAATCTGTGGGGCTGTTGGTAAGGTGGAATAAACATGCTGTCTGTAAATTTTGGGAGTCATTTTTCAAGCAAGATTTATGAACACTAAAGCAGTATGTTGGATTAACATTACCCATAGGGATGGAAGCCGAATTGGGGAATTTGTCATTGTTGTAAAAACAGTCAAATTGAACATCCTTAGATGTACTGGGCCATAAATAGGGTTGTTCTTTGTATCATTTGTTTTAAGTAGATGGGTAAAGTTTAACATCTTAGCATTAGGTTTAGGGCCTGAAATCATAGACCAGTATGTTTGGTTCAAAACTGTAGCTGCAAGTGATGATCTTAGAATGTGTGGGAACAAAGTGTTGACATTTGTTACTGGTTTAGGTACGACGTGAGGGTTCCTTGTGGCTATTGGCATCCTAGTACACACATAACAGTCAGTTAGATTCTGAGATTTTGCTAAGGTTTGTGCATATCTGTACCACATGTTCAGTTCAAAAGATGATCAGAAGTTGAAAGCCTTGGTATACCAGTCCAAGGGGCTGCTGTCTTCAGGATGGTCCAGGGGGTTGTTGTTTCCAAGATGGTTACGCTTGTTCAGTCCATGTCCACCAGGGGGAGCCAGAGGAGCCAGAGGCCAGTCAGTCAGGATCCAGACGATGACGATGACGCACAGCAGAGTAGTCAGGAAGCAGGGAGTCCATCTCCGAGCCATTTCCCTATAGTACACTGGGGCCGGTCAGAGACCTGGCGATGGTTTCTTCTCGGGTTTGAGACGGTGCCCTAACGGCAGTGCCTTCTATCAGCACATGGAGCTATTCTCCGCCCCCCTTTGTAGCCCGCTTTATTCACCAGTGCACTTTGATGATTCCAGCTACGGTACGGCCCAGTCCAACGTGGTGACGACCACTTCTTTCTCTGGAGGGCCTTCAGGAACACAAAGTCTCCGGGTTTGACTTCAGGCTTCTCCTCCTGGGACACAGAAACAGACTTGACAGCATCAATTTGCTCTTTCACTTTACAACATTGTTGCAAATGTGTCACTAATTCAGAGCATTTTACAGGTTTCTTGGGCTGGAGAATTGTCAATTCAGGTAGCTGATAAGGTCTATGAAATACACATTCAAATGGTGTTAGTTTATGTTTGCCACAAGGTGTTGTATTAATGGAAGTTTTAACTAGGTGTAAACAAGCAGGCCATGGTTTTCCTGTTGTTTCCATTGCTTTAATTAGTTGTTGTTTAACTGTACCATTCTACATTCCACAAGTCCCGCTGACTGTGGATGAAATGCTGTGTGTAATTTATGTTGCACTCCTAATTCGTTCAGCAGAGTTTTTACTTTTTGTGCAGTAAAGTGTGTACCATTATCTGAGTAGATAATTTCAGGTATTCCAAATCTGCAGAAAATACTCTCTTTTAGCACTTTAACTGTAAAATCTGCATCAGCATGTGCAGTTGGATGTATTTCAGTCCAATTACTATAATGTCATATAACAACTAGACAATACTTTAGATTTTGACATTTATCTAATTCAATGTAATCCATGCTTAAAACTTGAAAAGGTAATGTTGGTTCAGGAAATGAACCTTGTCTTGTTCTTATGCCTCCTTGAGCATTGTTTTTTAATCATATTAAACAATTTTTTACATGTTTATGTGCAGCTTTTTGGAAATTTGGAGCATAAAAACATTTTTGTACTCCCCCTAACATCCCCGCTGTTGTCACATGGCAAGGTCCATGGGACACCTGACACGCCCAGGGATATAAGGAAGGAGGTAACCAGAGTAAACCAGTATCTGGGTGATAAAAAAGGTCATCCTCAGGGTCAAGGATAACACATGCAGGTGGGTCTGCATGGTGTTGATGGTCATGCAGAACATCATCAGAGTTAGTTATGGTAGTAAAGATAGGGGTAGCAGGTTCACCTCGGGCTAAAGCCTGAGCTGCAGAGTCAGCTAGAGCATTGCCACGAGAAAAAAGATCAGTTTTTTTGGTGTGAGCCGGAACATGGACAATAGCTAAAGCTGAGGGAAGCTTTAGGGCTCGTGTTAGGTCTTTAAGCAGGACTGCATGCTTTACATCAGAACCAGATGATGTTTTAAAATCTCTAAGATGCCACTGAGCACAGTGATAATGACAAGAGGTATAGACGTATTTAGAATCAGTGAAAATAGTTACGGGAAAGTCAGTACAATAGTGTAAGGCAGCAATAACAGCTTTTAGCTCAGCAGATTGGGCTGAATCAGATGCAGGTAGTGATTGTGCCATCAGTACCTCAGTCAGGGTGGTTACAGCATAAGCAGAGTGTGTTTTTCCATTTGAGTTTTTTAAAGAGCTGCCATCAGTAAAAAGCCAAATTGAATCAGAAATAGGTGTGTCCTTCAGATCAGGTCTGGGCAAAAATGTCTGAAGGGAAGATTCTAATCAGCCATGATCATCACATATGTTTTCAACATCAGGTAAAAGTGTTGCAGGATTTAAAACTGTGCAGCGTAGTATTTCTAGGTGTGGTTGAGATAGAAGAACAGTCATACAGTGCAGATGTCTAGCAGGTGACAGGAAATGAATCTTATCCTGTTGTAGCAGTGCATATACATCATGGTTTACATGTAAGGTCAAAGGATGAAAAAGAACAACATCAGCACTGGATGTAACTGCTTCTGCAGCTGCTATGACAGCCATGACACATGGAGGGAGGCCTTGTGCCACGGGGTCAAGCTTTTTAGAGTAATAAGCTATAGGGCGGTGACTTCCTGCTTCTTTTTGGGCTAATACTGCAGACATGTGACCACCTTTAGAGTGGCAGAAAAGATGAAATGGTTTATTGTAGTCAGGTAGTTTTAAAGATAAAGATTGGTGTACTGCTCGTTTTAATTGATTACATAAGTCCCTGTGCTCTGAAGACAGAGGGAAAACTCTCTCTTTTGAGGTTAGGAGCGAGTACAGCGGTCCTGACATAGCAGAGAAATTTGGGATCCATTGTCTGCAGTAATTTAGGGTTCCTAAGAATGCCATTAGTTCTTCTGGTGTATCTGGATAAGGCAACTCAGAAATCATCTTAATCCGTCATGTTGTAAGAGACTTGGAACCATGAGAAACAGTATGTCCAAGGAATTTAACTTCCTGTTGAACAAACTGCAATTTGTTTTTACTGCATTTATGTCCTTGTTCAGCTAAAAATTTCAGTAACTCTAATGAGTCATTGTAACATTTAGTTTTATCATCTGAGGCGGGAAGGATATCATCAACATACAATAAGACTTGTGAACCACAAGGTGGATTAAATTTAGAAAGGTTTGCAGTCATAGCCTGAGAAAATATAGTTGGTGAATCAGTAAAGCCTTGAGGAAGGCGGGTATAAGTATACCTTTTACCTTCAAAAGTGAATGCAAACCAATATTGTGACTTTTTTATCTACAGGTATGAAGAAAAATGCATTTGCTAGATCCACTACTGTAAAATATTTCATCTTTGGTCATAGGTTATTAAGCAATGTGTGTGGATCTGGCACAAGTGGTACACGTGTTTGAACAGTTTTATTTACAGCTTGTAAGTCCTGTACCATTCTCCATCCCACACTGGGAGGAGCTTTTTTCACAGGAAAAATAGGTGTATTTACAGGTGAGTCCTCACATGGTATTAGGACTCCAGCTTTTAACAAGTCTTGTATCACAGGTGTAATATCTGCTATTGCATCAGGCTTTAATGGATATTGTTTCTGTCTAGGCCTGTGTTCATTTTTCCCTTTAATTATGACAGGTTTTACATCTTTCATTAAACCTACATCAGATGGACTTTGAGACCAAAGTGTTTCAGGAACGTCTTTTAGAGGTCATTCTGTATTGCTTAGATATACTTATGTCAAAGGAATGCACTTTCTGGAGCTCTGTAACAGTGATGGATAAAATCTATTAAAGATCTGGGCACTTGGGGACCATTTAAGGTTAAAAGTTCCTGGTACAGGGGTCCAGTCATGTGTTAAGGCTGCTGTTAATGCAAGATCACCACATTCCTTCCACTTTCTGTCTCTTGGTTTATACATAGAAATGTGTGCTCGTTTGCCTTCAAACTGAGATTGGACTTCAGGTTGTAAATGGACTGAGAAACAACAAAGTCCCTTCCAATGTCCATAAAAGTGAACCACATCTTAAAGTAGTGGTTTCAGGTAAACTGTGGCAACGGTCAAGGTCCAATGTCACATCTGTTAATGAAACTGCCATAGTGGTGTGAAGCTGGGCAGGAGTGTCTAATTCTGTAATGTCCATGTCAGCACCAGTCAGTATGCTTTTAGCATCTGATTGCAGTTGTTTCATTTGGTCACCTTCAATGTTAAAACCATACCAGTATCCTGGTGGGGTGACATAAAGTTGTCTTGTAGTTTCTGTTCTTAAAACTGTGTAATCATCTTTCTTTCTGCCTATGGTCAAATCAAGATCATAAAGCAAATCTCTTCCCAAAAGGTTCACTGGACAGGAAGGACAATGGATAAACTGAACTTTAGCAGTTTTTCCTGTATGAAGGTCCTTAACAGGTACGGGTTCAGTCAGAGATTCTGTGGTCAAATCTCCACTAGCAGACTTGACACAAATGGTGGGTTTGGTTAACATTACATGTTTTGGCACTTTATTCAGAGTGCTTCTAGTCGCACCTGTGTCCAATAGGAATTCAATCAGTTCACCATTTACATTTAGGACAATAGTTGAAGACTGGAGCATGGAGTTATAACAAATTTCAACAGGTGATTCATCATTTGGTAATGTTTGATCAGTTTTATGAGCCAACAATTTTTCTAGCATCACTTTTTGGTGCTCCATTGTCTCTTTATCTTCCTGGTTTAGTCATGTGTGCTTTTTGCAGTCTTTTTTATGCCTTCTGCGGACTCTAGTGTGGTCCGGTGAATCATCTCTATAATGTCTGCGTCGCTCGTGGTCAGAGTCTGAACCAGAGTCAGTCTCTTCATCCATTTGCTTCAGCCTACAGTGTTTCTCAATGTGGCCTGTTTTGTTGCAATAATAGCACTTTATGCGAGGTCGGTCTTTAACTCTGTCTCTGCCTCTATCTTGGTTTTGTTTAGGTTTATAGTTAGATTTTTGTTTTGGTCTTGCACCTGACATGAACGCTACAAGAGCTTGCTCCGCGTTTATCTTTGTTTTGTTTTCCTTCTGCTGGGTGTTTTCATAATGGTGGAGGCAGTGTTGTAACAATTCCTCCATGGAACATGTTCCCAGGGTGAGACAGGTCAGTTTAACTCTTGCTTGCAGGCTCTGTGGGAGACATGAATGTTTAGGTGTGGTTTTCTCCTCACACTGTTCCTCGCTTACCTCTGTAACAATAACTTTCTTTTTATCAGTCATGAGTGGTGATTTTTTAGACAGATACCAGATCATCATGTCTTCTTCTAGCTGTTTTTATTTCTGTTGTTGTTGTAACATTTCTTGTTGTTTAATTTTTCCCTGTTCTTCCTTCTTTTCAGCATGTAGTGCTGCTTGTGACCACATCAGGGCACATTGAACTTCATTACAATCATCTCTTTTTTTCTTATTGGCTTCTTTTACAGCACACACAAGTGCTTTGCATGATTTTACTTTAAGGTTTCCATCAAATTCATACTCTTTTATCCATTTTTCTGCATACTTCAGGGGATCCACAGGTGGATTTCCTCCCTGTTCTTTCTTTATTAACTGTCCATTATGTTTAAACCTCCTCTTTATCTTATCTTTCTCTTCTTTACTCAGTTTACTGCTACCTTTTCCCATATTGCAATCTTCTGGACAATGATCAACGATCAGCCACTATCAGAGAGAAGATCGTCCACTACACCAAGCTTCTACTGTGACTAATTCACAGCGGATGTAGCCGTCTTCCTCTGCAGCCTCTCAATTTTGATCAGAGTCGCACACACACAAAGTCACACACACAGTCACACACACACACAATTGTACACAACTGTAAACAATTGTCTTCACTCCCGAGACTGCCTTCTAACGCAGTTAAAATCACTTAGGAGCGGGATCCTAGTTTAGGGCAATTTAGACAGGTGTACGGCCTGTCTCTCAGACATCCTAAACTCTTAGTATAGGGCAATTAGCGGGTTACAAGTCCGCTCTAAGACCTCCTATACTGCCTAACCAGCGGGTTGTAAGTCCGCTCTGAAGCTTCTTATACCACAAAAGATCTATGCTCACCAGTTTGCAGCCAGCTGTCTCTCGGGTGGATCCTCGTCACCAGGCCCCAGTCGAGTGTGGAGACCACCGATCCCTCAAAGCGGGCTTTTCAATGCTGGAAATCTTCTTCCAGGCCGTGCACGGACTTTCGCGATGGCCCCCTCTCTCCCAGGGTCACAGATGTTGAGGATCCGGCTTGAAGGACCAAGTTTATGTCAGGATTTTTTCCTTCACAGTCCCAAGATTGCTCAGTGGGGTAATGGTTCTTTACCAACACCTGACATAATTCAGAATAAAGATGCAGAGAACAGCTGGGTGCAATCAAACAAAGTTTTACTTGCAGCAAGGAGAACAACAATACAGAGTGTCAAGCAGTCTGAGGTGTTGATCTGAAGCTAATACAAAAGTCTTCTCTCTATATAGGCATGTGTGTGCGTGTGTGTTTCACATGTAGGGAGGGGTGAGAGGTGTCGTGGCCTTCACGTCTCCTTCTTGGGTCTGTTTAGGCTGGTCTGGTGATGCACCGAGTCATAAACAATAGTTGATAAAAAGTAACAAGGAGAGGAGGGCTGCACAAGGCCATGGAGGGATTGTGTGTGTGGGGAAAGAATGTCATGTAGTATCTGTGTGTGTGGGGAAAGGATGAAGCTGCTAAGGAAAAGGTTATACAATGATCAGGATAGAAATGTTCAAATACATGAAAACACTATATACAATATGTACAAAGTTCAAATCATTCTTAATATTATCTGTCTCTGCAAATTCAAGCTCTTTCCATCCAGCCATGTATCCAGGGTCACACCAGCTTATGAGAGATTTCAACTGAGAGGCTCCATAATATTCTCATAAATATAGAAGTCCCATACTGATATACTTCTTCTTGATTTGTAGAGTCTTAAACTTTGCCCAGGTTTTTTGGCCCTCCCAATTATGCCTACATAGAAGTCTGTCCCACTCTGATGTGTTTGTTACTCCACAGGCAGTGTTTGAAAACGATATAACAATCAGCAGCAAGTTCATTGTAATTGATTCAATCCTTGAGCTAAGATTAAGGAAGAGTGCACAGTTTAACACCTAAAACCCTCTGAATTGATTTTTTAGATACCACACTCTGAAGCAAGCATAGACCTGAGAACCTTTGACCTCAGACCTCCAAGATCTAATCACTTTATCCTTAAATCAGAGGTGACATTTGTCAAAGATTGATAAACCCTTCAAGCTGCCAACCTTTCTGTCCCTCCTTCTGTCTGCCTT
Source organism: Cetoscarus ocellatus (assembly GCA_037902135.1). Taxonomy (NCBI): domain Eukaryota; kingdom Metazoa; phylum Chordata; class Actinopteri; order Labriformes; family Labridae; genus Cetoscarus; species Cetoscarus ocellatus. Next base: position 38,754 of record JBAMNC010001469.1, on the reverse strand, counting down.
CCTTGAAATCCTGCCTTTCACTCAGCGAGTCGAGCAGCAGTCCTCTCTGTCAAGATTTAAGGAAAGTATAATAAGGCTTAGGACAGGTTTCAAAGCTGGACTGGACCATTTTGTACATAGACGGGGGAGTCTGCGAATATAGAGACTGTTAAATACCATTTTCTTTTTTCCCCACTAACAAAAAAGACACAAAAGAGTTCTTCTGTTTGTGTGAGGTAAGTTATGATAATAATTTGTTGTAAAGATGTTTGTTCTGCTTTTTGAGAATCTACCTTAGATCTTCCACATTAGGCGCCCCTGGTAGTTTCCCTTTTCCTTTGTCAAAGAACAATGAGGTGAATTGTTCAAGAAGTTGCACACCAGTACACTCCTGTTTGCTCAATGAAAGTTCTAGTCGGCTCTTCAGAAACAGGTGAATCAGGAGACACAGAAAGAGACATCACTGGTATGTACTGCTTAAATGAATGCATACATGTATGTTACTTATAAACTCCTGTGACCTGTGACCCTTTGCTCTACTGTATGTTTCACTGAGGCTCAGCTTTGTGTTATCCCACAAAGGCACAAAGGACGGAGGGCCTGCAGCTCTCTGATATGACGTTTTAATTGTGCCTTTGTGAACGGCACAGGTTCACTATATGTTCCCTCCACTGAGTGACCTTGCTGCTTCCTCTGCCTCTTGCGCCTTCCTCCTGCTCTTACACCCTCTGACTGAGTCCCAATTTGGCTTTTTGCCCAGTCTGGCCTGAAATTTCTAACCTGACACGCCAGACGGACAGTTCCATAAATCTGTCACAGAAGTATTTCGCTGAGAAAGAGCCGTTAAAAAATGTTTTCAGAGGCAGAACCTTCAAAAACAACTGCAGCTTGTGATAAGACGATCGTTCTGACAGTCGCACTCTTCACAGACCAATCATGTCAAGCCACAGTATGATGTAGCAGCTAGACCCTGCTGTTAGCTGTTAGCTTAGACTACATGTCAGTCCTTAGTCCTTATCGTATTGAATTAAATGATATCACACAGATGGATCATTTACCACATGAACCTCATCAAAGACAATACCCACCAAGTTCTCCCAGTAGACTTCTGAGGAGAGTACATTTTGCCAAGCATCGCTGAGTAACCATGACTCCAGGTTACTATACCACCGGCATCGTTCACATAGCATTTCCACATCTTCAGTTTCCCAGCAGTGATCTCTACTCGGGAGAAGAGCTTAAACATGATTTCCTATAAGAGAGGTTCAAGTGACGTTCCTTTGTCCTCTTTTAAAGAAGAAATTGAGTCAATTTCTGATAAAAACTGCAGATATTGCCGCATCCACTGAGACCGTTTGACACGCTGCCATTGTTTTCAAACACACAGTCACTTCCTGCTGTTGTCACGTCTGCATCTCCCGCCTCTCTTCCCTGATTGGGCCGTTGAAACATGATTTCAGACAACGAATCAGGCAGGTCCATCAAGGTTATGAAATTTTCACATCAATCAGATTATGACTGTAACAATAAGAAGTTTTAAATGAACAAATGTAACTTTTTAGCTGCATTAATTAGGGTGACCATATTCTGAAAACACAAAAAGAGGAATCTCAGCAGCATGCGTTTGTCATGACGCATGCAGCATGCACGCTCACTATCTTGACAGGTAGGTACATTGGAATAATTCCAGTGGTCCAGTGCAGCACTTAATTATAAATATTAACTCTTTTACCACTATGAATATAAATGGCTGCCTGGTCTTTTTTTGTCAATAATTATGTCAGAAAATGCCCTTTAAGAAAGTTACTTTGCACCTTTTTTCAGTAAAAATAAATCATTCTATCAAATATTTGTAATTATTGAGTCGTAAATACTTAAAACAGTGTGTAATTACAAGAAAAGAAAAAAAGAGATTTAAATTTTAAACAGGTTCCTCTTTATGAACAATTCTTAATGAGCATGTATATCACTTGAGAAGACAAAACCTAAATTCAACCTATTTTATGTTATTTATTATTTATATTATTATATTATTTAACTATTTGTGAAATCTATAAAACACAAAAGACAGTGACAAGAAAGAGGAACCAGGAGATAATATGGCAAAAGAACAGCAAGAAAACACTCCAAAATGATACGGATATCATTATTTACAATAATTTTACATTATTTACACAGAAAATACTGATAAACCACCGATAGACTCACATGTTTGTCTCTGAATCCTCTCTGCTCTCTGGCTGAGTCAGCTCACTTCCCATCCCTCCCCCTCGGACAGTCCTTTACCGTAATGTACCGTATATCACGCTATGGAAAACTCCACTTCGCAGCTTTCAGAATCCGTCGGAATTATTTGTATAGCATGAATACTTAAATACTTACCATGAGTTATGGTACTTTGAATCATGCAAATCTTTTTCTGTCACTGGCGATAGCTTCATCTGTAGAACAAGCTGAGCAGAACCAGGACATTTTAGACCACTTTATAAAATACCCCTGGACATAATTTTACAACCAAAAAGGAGGACTTGTCTGGGCAAATAGGGTGAGGTATAGTCACCCTACATTAATCCATGCGGTTTATTGCTCTAATCAGTGCTGGACTGTATTGTTTTACTCGTCCTACAGTCCTGTCACATTGGGCTGGAGATATTGCTGTTCATCCTTGCATTGGCACAGGCACCCAGTGGCATTATAGGCGCTCTCTTTAACGCCTATACCCAACATGTTTTACCGGTGTATGACACCAAAGTGCACACCACACTGCTTAGGAAACAACCAGTGGATTAAAACTCAAGGCAACTGTTAGCAGTGGTCTGAACCCGCCATCAGTCCCATCCACGCCCTGATTCTTCAACATTTTAGGGTCCTATTTTGTAGCCTGAAGCATGTTGTCTAAAGTAGTGGTTCTCAACTGGTTCACCTTTGGGACCCACCATCACCCGTAATATCGGGCTGCAACCCAAATCAAGGAAAATGTTCAACTTCTCAAATTTATACAAGAAAAAGATGCTGCACTTGAAATCTGAGCTAGAACAGAATACCACAGTTGTCACATAGCCACAAAGTGTGCGTTTGGGGTGGCAAATTATTTTGATTTGAGGATTTATATATTTAGTAAAATCCTTGCAAGGTTTTATCCACTTGCTCGCCCTAATCTTTACACTGCTGATCTTATTGTGTGGTGAAGTCTATTAAGCTGCAGTTTCCTGGTCAGGTGACCTGCTGCAGCCAGGTTGGATCAGGTGTGAAAGGGGGGAGGTGTGAGCAGAACAAAGGAGAAGGGGAAATGTTTGAGGGCAGACTTGGCTGCCTGAATGAAACTGTACAGCTCGGCAAGGCCTCTGAACTCCAAGTGAAGAATAAAAGGATTATTCTAGGGCTGGGGAAATAATCCCTTCCAGGTGAGATCTTGGTTGCTGGAGAAAAGTACCTTTGCAGCTGAAACTAGGAAGAACTCTTGGACTCAGAGGCAGTTTCCCAGGACCGATGAGTCTGCCCCTGTTTGCTTTTATTTTTTGTTTTTCCTTTTTTCAATGCATTGCCTTCCTTTCATTTTTGACAGATTTTTCAGTTTTGAGTTTTGAGTTCTGCTCGACTGTTTTTGGACAGTTGGGTTTGGAGTGAGACCACTTTTGGATTTTACCCTCTCCTGTAAAACAGACCTGGGGCATTGGACTGGGAATCAAGACTTTGGGAAGAACATTTTAATTTTGGTTTTGTTTTTTTTGGAGGAAACAGGACTTCAGAGGCCAAACCTGCATAATTTGTGTTGGGGATTTTGCTTGGGATGACAAAATTTGTTATGGGATTTTTCATCACTGAATTAAAATTCAAAACTATAGAGGAGTTCCTTGCGGTGATAATATTTTCCTGCTATTTAAGAGGGATTTTCTGGGCTTTGTAATCAGTTTTCAGATACACTACATACCAAATCTAAATTAACTGAAAACATACAGCAGCTTTTAACCCATGATTATAACTAAGCTTTAAAAATTACTGTTATATGTATGACTGTTATAGCACAAAAAAAATTAATTAGAAATCAAAATGACCTGCATGTGGTGATGCTAGAGAGGAAAATATCCCATTTTACATTCAGTTAGCTTAATTTTAATTTAAATCAAAAAATGTATCTTAGGGACACAAGGTTATGAGAGTATAAAGGTAACTGTAGCTGTTATAACCCTACATCAGTTGATACATAATGAACAGCCCTGTATTAATAAGATTAAATTAGTAGCACTAAAAAGCTACAACACAACACACTTTAGTATCTTCCAACTTCTTTTAACAGAGCATTCATACTCAAACATGAAATAAAAAAGTCCTGCCACTGAGACGATGTTTTTTTTTTTTTTTTTAAAAACCCATAAAAAACATGTACCTTAAGCAGAGTATCTGCTTATTGAAAATGTAACAAACACCCTTCTATGAAAGCAGGTGTTAATTAGCATTTAATTAGCACCACAAATTGATAAGGAGTGTGAGTAGATGGCAGTCCAATGCAAAATAAAAGCACAGGATATTTACACGTTTTGCCTTGGCAAAGGCTCGTGGCACACTTAAAAAGTGTGCGAGACACACTTTTGGGTCACAAGCCCACCAGTTGAGAATCACTGGTCTAAAGCATGTGGCGCACAGCTGTTCGGGGCGTGTCTGTCTATATTGTGTTATTTTAAGGACCCAAGTTCTCAGCTTAAAGCCAGGGCACAAACAGGATGGATCCTACACCTTGATTATACATGGCTGTGTTTTAGATGTAACACTGATCAAACCAGACTGTCAGCTCTCATTCACTTTAAACTGGTGTGTGCCAGGCAGCTGGTGTTACACAGCAGGTTTAGTTTCACTGAAGCATTCAGTAACCCTGCATAGCCGCTGAATCAGCCTGTGTCACTGTCTGTGATCAGGCAGGTCCGTCTTGCCAAAAAAGCCAAAGTGGCACAGACAGTGTCCGTTAGTGCAGGAAGAGATGGGAGCCACAAGGGGGACCACAGCAGGAAATGACCGCTCGTACAGAGATTAGCAGCTTCAGTATCAGTTTTGTCAGATCTGGACTGCATTTCTAACCTGACACACCAGTCGGACCATTCAAAATATTTCACGAGTGCATTTAAAGCAACACTTAAGAACTTTCAGTTTTCGTTGATTATCGCGGCGCCGGTGGACAAAGGCGGTCGTGTTTTGCCTGAAGGAAGACCACACTCCCCATGAGGCCCAGCGCGTAGCGCCGTAAAATCCTGATCTCCTGGTCGCCTGCAGTTGGACTGAACTACATTTCTGTTTCCAGCGGCTGTGTGAAGGATGAATAGCGACGAGGTAGTGAATCTAATTGTGGCCAAACAATATCATATGACGATGTTGAAAATAAACGTGTAACTTTGTTTTGTACCGTATCCCCCCACCACCCCCCCCTTACTTAGCGACTGACGTGCTGACGAGTTTTAGAGCCTTGAAACCGATAAATAAAACGCTATGTTGGCTAACTTCACAGTAAACACACGTACAGATCCCGGCAGGAGGAAGCTACTTACTAGTCCAGCAGGAACAGAGCCAAGGCAGCGTCGGTCGGAAATCCCTCCTCGTCTTTGAGCTCACGCCAGAAAGTGAAAGCTGGGCCAGTGTTAATCCTTGACTGTCCTTTTATCCGGGTAGCCTCCCTCTTTCTTTTTTTGTCTCCTCAGACAAAACTTTTCGTTTCTTTCGTCTTTGTAGCGAATGGGGAAAGGGGGAAGTGACGTATGCGGTAAAGCAGTCGGCATATTTGTAGTCTTTTGTGTGGGAGGTTTCGTGCCACCCTCCTCAAAGTTGCTTAGTGCCAGTGAAAGTGATACAGACCCCCCCAGGCCATGACAGAGGTGTCATTCAACTAGTTGTAAGTCGATGTTTCATCACAAAAGTTATGAAAATATTTTATGAAGGCTGAAAAGTTATTTAGTGTTGGTTTAATACAGGCCAACCAGATGATGTAGTAGGTGGATACTGCTGTGTTTCAGAGCATGAGCCACTTTGTAAACAAACTTAGGTTAAAACATGTCAGAAGTGAAGCAAAAAAGTCCTCATTATAGAGAAGAATGTTGTGTTGTTATCTGTTTTTAATTTAATAAAGAAATGTGGTCAAAATCTGATTGAACTGCTGCTGAAGCTGTTAGCATCTATGCTAATTTCTAAGAGTGCAGTCGCGTCCTGCCTTTCTCTCTTGCCTCTTCCTGCTATAAAAGACTCTGATTGGGCCGTTCCGCTTAGGGCCGAGCACAAAATGTGTAGATTTGAGCTTGGCAAGATGGATCTGCATGATTACAGACATTGAATTAGGCTGATCCAGCTGCTGAGCAAGGTTACAGCAATTGTTTTATTAAATGAAAATCGAACAACAGCACTGGAAGCATTTCTCAATAGAGATAGTTTTTTGTTCCACTTCCGACATGTTTCGACAAGAGTTTGTTTTGGTAGTGGCTTATGTGTTGTGTCTTACACCACGGCAGTAGCCCCCCCATTACATTATCTGATTGGCCCATAATGTGATCGACCAGCTGATTGTCCAATCACCTGCCAGATTTGCTTTCAAAAGGATCTGATCATTCCCAAACACCTTCTATGGGCTGTTTCCCAGATGGACGAGTGAAATATATGTAAGAGGTCAGGTTAAGCATTAAGAGCATAAGAAATTATCAAAGAGGAGTCAGAAACTTCTGTGTAAAGAAACCTGTATTATTAACTCCATTTTATTTTTGATCCTGTTTACTGTTCATCGAATAATTGTGGGCTTTAAGCAATTTATTTTTTATTATTTTTTCATTCTCTTGCAGGAATCCTTGTCTCTATTCTCCTTCTCTTTTGCATGTGGTATTATGTGCTGAAGAAACAGCACACTGTCTCTCAGCTCTCCATCCCTTTATGAACTTTAACCCTTGTGTACTGAATTAAAAACACACCCTTACATCATGTTTTGGCAGTTAACAGCCACTAACATTTGGCTGCTGTAAAAACATATCAAATACATTTTTTCTTCAACTTTTTTTGCTGAAACCTCTTCATCAAACTCAGCCCTGATCAAAACCATTTTTTTCTTTTTTTTAATTATGGAAATTAACCCTTTAAATGCCATTTCTTTAGGTGATGTCACTGATTTGGTAAAAAAAAAAAAAAAACACAAAAAATTGACACTTTTCAATATAAAAAATGGCCAGAGGCTGAACATTTTTTAGGTGCAATCACGTTTTTGGATATGTCAAATATTAGTAAAAACACTGGCTTTGATGCACTATTATTTTGTGCACAGCATCAGATTATAATTTTTACTCCCCATTGACTTCCACTATTACCATATATTTTTCCACCAAATCAGTGACACCACCGATTAAACTGGCATTTAAAGGTTTAGAACCCATTTTTTAATATTTCTGATCAGGGCTGAGCTTGATAAGGAGATTTGAGCAAGAAAAAATGAAAAGAAAAAAACTTAGGATTTTTACAGCAGCCAAAGTAGTTGGCCATGAACAGCCAAATCAGGACCAAAGGGTAGTAAATTTGTCTACAGTGTATTTTTGACCTTTATACAAGGGATAAACCGAACTTTGAAAGTCCTCTGGTATCTAACAGTAAAGGTGTGCTGCTGTGTATCCTGTGTGAGTGAAAGAAGGTCACTAAAGTGCGTGTTTTTATCACGTATGGTGATTATCTGTAGGCTCTGGGGTCGTTGGGGGCTGGAGCCTATCCTAGCTGTCATTGGACGCTGCATAGAGACAGACAACCAGCCATCAAATCAGAAATAGAAATACTTTAATAATCCCCAAGGGGAAATTTCTGTTTCAGTTGATCTTATACACAGTATAGGAATATCAATTAAAGACATTAAAATAGATAAGAGCATAAAAAAATAAATAAAAAAATAAAGTAAGCAGGATGTGACATGCAGAATCTTCTGTATCAACTTCCTTACAAAGGAAAAATAGATAAAATAATTAAAGTGAGACTATGATCAAGGCCAAAAAATTTACACTATTAACATTACCAATATTTACAGTGTAATTGTAATATAAAGGATTCTTTGACAGTAGACCACATCTGACCAAAAGGCAAAGTTTGGCAGTAAGTTTTCATATTAACTTATTAACAAATACTTGTTAAAGAAGAAGTCATGGGGATCACTATGCACATTTTATGACCTGTATAACGTGTATGTATGCTGCTAAACCTTTGCTCCTTGTTAAGTCACTCTGTAAACCAAAGTTTACTGGACATTGGCCAGTTGGAGGGGAGGTTATTCACTGGCACTAGGTTAAAAAGTAATGAGATGAATGTCCACATACTTTTAATTTATTAGGCAAATGTAGGGTAAGAATAAGAGAACATTTTCTACAGGTAATAATCCACTTTAAAAGGGTACCTTTCAGTATAGAAATGATGCAGTTTGCATTATTAACCTCACATTACTTGCCACACCTGACCTCTGAGCCTTTGAAATATGTTCAATGTACAAAGCTGCCCCTGATAAAGGCTGAAGATGTCACAATAAACTTCACTTCAACCACCTCTGCTTCACAGACAGAGCAGGAGGCTCTGAGGTATGTCTCCTTTTTGTTGTGTCAGAATATCAGTATTGCTCTTAAACAACCTGCTCTTCTGTGCTTTTTGGGGTTTTTTGGCGCAAAGGGGTTGGATTATGTGTCTTGATTATACACGGTTCTGGTCTGGGCATAGCATACAAACATCAATACTACCGGAGTGTCTGTTCTCATTCACTTAAAATCAGTGTGTGCCCGGTGGCTGGTGTTTCCCTTTTTACACAGTGGGTTTAGTTGTTAGGTCAGAATTTTAAATGTAATTCCTCTCCTTTTATTGTGCCGCTACACTCAAAAAACATACACAGAACACTGTATGATATGTTAATGCTCAGATTAAAGTGTGTTTTTTATGGAAGCATCCCAGGGCACAAGATTATTCAGACACTTTTGCATGAGCGTAAAAGCGAATCCTCATTCATCCTGAAGATCTCATGTTCATACTTGCAGAGTTATAGTTGTTTATGTTTACAATAGACTGTACATCAAATAACTGTGATCCTTAGACAATCTATTTTCTCATTTTCCAGCCGTAATCTTTGGCTCTGTTTCCTATTGCGTGTGCAAAACACACTTAACAGCCTGTTGTATTACAGTATAATTATCAGTGAGATTCATTGGTGTGTAGTCATACTTTAGAACTGACGCTCCATGTTACATGTTTCTGAGAGTATTACACATGCTGGACCACAAGGAAATAGTGAACTGAGGAGCAAAATAAAAAGCTTTGCTTCCCTGCTCTGTGCTGGTAAGAACATAAAATTAACTTATCCACAGATATTTCATATTGAACAGTAGAGGTGTGCCACTGTGCTTCCCATGTTATTAAAAGTTAAGTTAAGTGCATGTTTTGATCTTGCAGATGTGTGCCAATCTCTATAATGTGTCCTCAAATAGCTAAAACAACACAGACTTTAGACTTTAGACCATACTGCAAAAACTCAGATCTTAACAAGTTTATCTGTTTCAAGTCAAAAACATCTACAATACTTATGAAGATTTCATATTCATTTGACGAGTCCAGATGTATATCTTATTACAAGGAATAAAAAACATAGATAAAGCAGTGAATAACTTGTAATTATGAGGAAATATCTGCCAATGGAACAAGCAAAATTTTACTCCTTGAGGGTCTTAACAAAAGGAATAGAAACTTAAACTTAAGATAACACATCTTATTTCCAAGACATCATACAAGTAAAATTTGTCTTGTCACATTGGCAGATATTTTAACTCATTACAAGCAATTCATGGTTTATTTTTTTGTTTTTTTTTAAGTACTGAAATAAGATGTGTAGCTTTTTTTAGCTTAATTGAAATTGGACGGATAAACCTCCTTTGATTTAAGTTTTTGCAGTGCAGGTATAAGAAGGTGTAAATCTCAATCAGTATCTGCATCCTTACGTTAGGAGTACACAAGCCTTTCTATTGACCGCCCTAAAACAGAAGTGCATGATCATATGCTATTTTAACATTGGAGCATTGGGGGCCACGATGTATGAAAACAATTTGAAATGTGGACTTGTCCGACCACAGCAGTCTTTTCCACTTTGCCTCAGTCCATCTCAGATGAGCTCGGGGCCAGAGAAGCTGGTGGTGTTTCTGGGTGTTGTTGACATGTTGCTTTGGTTTTGTATGGTAGAGTTTTAATGTGACCTTGTAGATGTGGAGACAAATTGTATTAACAGAGTTTGTTTTGTTAAAGTGTTCCTCAGCCTATGTGGTACTGATGATGGATTTAATGAAAGAGGATCGAAGGTCATGGGCATTCAGTGTTGTTTTTCAGCCTTGCAGCTTACATGAAGAGATTTCTTCAGATTTTCGTTATCTTTTCATGATATTAAAGACTGTAAATGAAGAAGTCCCTAAATTCCTTGCAATTGTACGTTTAGAAACTTTTGTAAACTGTTGGAATGTTTTCTCACACAAAGTGGTGAACCTCGCCCAATCATTGCTTGTGAATAACTGAACCTTTCAGGGATGCTCCTTTTATACCCAAGCATAACATTCACCTGTTTCCAATTAACCTGTTCACCTGCAGCATTATTCAACTTTGCCTTTTTTTTGTTGTCCCAGCTTTTTTTGGAACGTGCTGCAGGCATCCAATTAAAAAGAGTGAATATTTGCAAAAAAAACAGTGTTTATCATTTTTAACATTGAACATCTCATATTTGTAGTGTATTCAAATAAATATGGGTCAAAAAGGATTTACAAATCATTACATTTAGTTTTTTTATGTTTAAAACAGCGTCCCAGCTTCATTGGAATAGGCCCCACAAACTCTAACAGAAAAACAAGGAAACTCAGCAATTATCTTCAAGCATTTTTTCTCTCTCTTTATCAGTTAATGCTAGAAACATATTTTTTGGACCAAAATTGTAACCTTCACAGCAGCTGGATCCCCCCTGATCCAAAGTCTGTAATCAGGCAGATCCATCTTGCTATGATGAAACTATGATCTGCTATTAGTCATGATTTTGCCAGTTCTGTTTATTTTGTATGCCTTTTCCTTGTGTTCTGTTCTACTCCTTGTTTCCGGTTTTGACCTCTTGTCTTGTGTCCCTTGTTTCTTCTCAGTCCTTGTCAAGTTTTCCATTTTGTTCACGTTTCTAGTCTTGTCCTTGTGTTTCCTGTTTTATTTTGAAAGTCCTTCTGTCTCCCCTTAATGCCGTGGGTTTTGCTTCCTGTCTTGTCCTCTCACACCTGATCCCTGATTGTTCTTCCCCAGCTGCTTCTCATTTACCCCAATCACCTCATGTATTTAACCCTCGTGTTTTCCCTTTGTCTTTGTGGGCTCATTCCTGTTTCTTCTGCCGTGGCTTCATGTCTCCTGTTTCTTCTGTCTCCAGTGATCTCCAGTGTTCTCCCGAGTTTTGATAAGTATTTTCAGTTTGGACTTTTGCTTTGAACTTTTGAGCCTTTTGTTATGGACTTGTGATTTTGTTAGGTACTTTGCTGCTCAGTTTTGATTTGTTACTTTGTTTGATATTCTTCATTGTACTTTGTATTTTTGGTCTTCGATCCTTTTTAGTTTATATTAAAGCCTTTTTTTGTTGAATCTGCATTTGGGTCTTCACCGTTGTTTTTTTGGGTATACAAACCGTGACAGAATGAGCCCACCAGTAAAAGACCCAGCGGATTTTTTGTCGGACAAACTTTTGGACTTAGTAGATTTTTTGGTTCCTTTTTACGGTGTGTGGAAGGACTTAAAAAGCCGTCCCCTTTTGAAAGCTGCAGCCCTTAATAGAGCAAAAAAGGAAGCTGTTAAAGAGCCACAGCTTATTGAGGACTTGCCTGTCTGGTTAAAGGACTTTGTTCAGGCACCTGTGTGCTGGCCAGAGGAGCGCTCAACACTTCAGCCCTGCAGCAGTCCAGCTCTTCAGCCCTGCAGCAGTCCGACTCCAGCTCTTCAGCCCTGCAGCAGTCCAGCTCTTCAGTCCTGCAGAGTCACAACTCCTCAGCGTCACAGCGGTTCAGCTCTTCAGCTCTGCAGCGGTCCAGTTCGACAGCCCAGCAGTGGTCCAGCTCTCCAGCTCCACAGCAATCCAGCCCTTCAGCACCATGGTGGTTCTGTTCTTGTGCCAGGGAGCCTCCCAGGCTGTCGGCGCTTCACGTCTGAGGACCAGTGGACACCAGAACCTCCGTCCACGGCCCCGCAGACTCCAAGCTCCCTGTGCTCCAAGTCTGAGGACCTGCAGACTCCAATTCCCCTGTGCTCCAAGTCTGAGGACCTGCAGACAAGCTGCTCTCTGTCTGAGGACCTGCAGACTCCAATTCCCCTGTGCTCCAAGTCTGAGGACCTGCAGACGTCAAGCTCTCCGTCTGAGGCCCTGCAGACTCCAAGCTCTCTGTGCTCCAAGTCTGAGGACCTGCAGACACGCATCTCTCCTTCTGCGGACCCGCAGACTCCAAGTTCCCTGTACTCCAAGTCTGAGGTCTGTTGGACTCAAGAATCTTCGTCCACGGCCATGCAGACCCAAAGTTTCCTGTGCTCCAAGTCTGAGGACCTGCTGACATCAAGCTCTCCGTCTGAGGCCCTGCAGACTCCAAGACCCCTGTGTTCCAAGTCTGAGGACCTGCTGACATCAAGCTCTCCATCAGAGGCCCTGCAGACTCCTAGTCTCCTGAGTTTCAAGTCTGAGGTCCTGCTGACATCAAGCCCTCCATCAGAGGCCCTACAGACTCCTAGTCTCCTGAGTTCCAAGTCTGAGGACCTGCTGACATCAAGCTCTCTGTCAGAGGCCCTGCAGACTCCTGGTTCCCTGTGCTCCAAGTCTGAGGCCTTGTACACTCTAGAATCTCCGTCCTCAGTCCTGCAGACTCTATGTTCCCTGTATTCTACGTCTGAGACCCAGTGGACTCAAGAATCTCCGTCCACGGCTTTGCAGACTCCAAGTTCCCTGTGCTCCACGTCCGAGGCCCTGCAGAATCCAAGCCCTTCGTCCGAGGCCCTGCTGGCTCCCAGTTCCACGCCGGAGGCCCTGCTGGCTCCCAGTTCCACGCCGGAGGCCCTGCTGGCTCCCAGTTCCACGCCGGAGGCCCGGCAGACTTCAAGGTCCACGCTGGAGGCCCCGAGGGCTCTTGGTTCCACACTGGAGGCCCCGCGGGCTCTTGGTTCCCTGTCTGATGCTTTGCCTGCTCCCGGTTCCCCGCCTGACGCTTTGCCTGCTCCCGGTTCCTCGACCTGACGCTTCGCCTGCTCCCGGTTCCCCGCCTGACGCTCTGCCGACGCTCAGCTCCCTGACAGAGACTTTGCTGAGGTATAGCTCATCACCTGAGGCCCCGCCTAGATCCAGCTCACTGCCTGAGGCCCCGCCTAGATCCAGCTCACTGCCTGAGGCCCCGCCTAGATCCAGCTCACTGCCTGAGGCCCCGCCTAGATCCAGCTCACTGCCTGAGGCCCCACCTAGATCCAGCTCATCGCCTGAGGCTAAGCAGGCTTCCAGCTTACTGCCTGAGGCCCCGCCTAGATCTAGATCACTGCCTCAGGTCCCACCTAGATCCAGCTCACCGCCTGAGGCTAAGCAGGCTTCCAGCTCTCTGCCTGCGGCCCTGCAGGCTCCTGTTTCCCAGCGCTTGGAGATTCTGCGGAACCCCTGCTCCATGCCCGAGGTTCAGCAGGCTCCTGAACTCGGTGCTACGCCAGGAAGACCTCCGGGTCACCCTCCTGAACTCGGTGCTCCGCCAGGACGACCTCCGGGTCGCCCTCCTGAACTCTGTGCTCAGCAAGGACGGCTTCACGGTCATCCTCCTGAACTCTGTGCTCAGCAAGGACGGCTTCACGGTCATCCTCCTGAACTCTGTGCTCAGCAAGGACGGCTTCACGGTCGTCCTTCCGAACTCTGTGTCCTGCCAGGACGGCTTCACGGTCATCCTCCCGAACTCTGTGCCCTGCCTGGATGGTTTTATGGCCGTCCCCCTGAACTCTGTATCCTATCTAGATGACATCACGGTCGTCCTCCCGAACTCTGTATCCTATCTGGACGACATCACGGTCGTCCTTCTGAACTCTGTGTCTTGCCCTGAACTCTGGTCCCTCCTTCCTGTTCCCCCTCCATCCACCCGGTTTTGTATCTTAGTTTTGGGACGTCTGGGATCCGTCCCTTAAGGGGGGGGTTATGTCATGATTTTGCCAGTTCTGTTTATTTTGTATGCCTTTTCCTTGTGTTCTGTTCTACTCCTTGTTTCCGGTTTTGACCTCTTGTCTTGTGTCCCTCGTTTCTTCTCAGTCCTTGTCAAGTTTTCCATTTTGTTCACGTTTCTAGTCTTGTCCTTGTGTTTCCTGTTTTATTTTGAAAGTCCTTCTGTCTCCCCTTAATGCCGTGGGTTTTGCTTCCTGTCTTGTCCTCTCACACCTGATCCCTGATTGTTCTTCCCCAGCTGCTTCTCATTTACCCCAATCACCTCATGTATTTAACCCTCGTGTTTTCCCCTTGTCTTTGTGGGCTCATTCCTGTTTCTTCTGCCGTGGCTTCATGTCTCCTGTTTCTTCTGTCTCCAGTGATCTCCACTGTTCTCCCGAGTTTTGATAAGTATTTTCAGTTTGGACTTTTGCTTTGAACTTTTGAGCCTTTTGTTATGGACTTGTGATTTTGTTTGGTACTTTGTTGCTCAGTTTTGATTTGTTACTTTGTTTGATATTCTTCGTTGTACTTTGTATTTTTGGACTTCGATCCTTTTTAGTTTATATTAAAGCCTTTTTTTGTTGAATCTGCATTTGGGTCTTCACCGTTGTTTTTTTGGGTATACAAACCGTGACACTATTATTGTGAGCAGCCCAAAGTGTCCTACAAGAGCAGGAAGAGGAACGAGTTAGAGATGGGATTTATGGCTTATTTGAAGGGAGCCGGATCTTGAGGAGCCATTCCCTTCAAAGAGCCATTCAAAAGACTGGCTCGTTCGCCTAGGGAGTGTTAGGTGATGCTGGTGACACACAGATATCTGACAGTAATACTGTCGTCAGGTACTGATTTTTTTTTTATGTGTTGGTGTGGATTATTTGTTGACCTGGATAGACAGATGTGTATATCTGCCCTGGTGTCAAAGAGTCACGCTCCAAACTGATGTCCACAATCACGTTTATTTCCTCTCTCTCTGTATCGTGAAAACTAGAAACAATGACAATGTTTTAGTAACCATATCATTTACCATACACGTCTGTCTTCACAGAAACACAAATTGTCCCTTTTTCCGTGTTTGTCCAGTACTAGCAGTAGATAAGTTGACGAGCATCACAGTCCTCCGTCTCCATCCTCTCGTGTAATGTCTCTTGGCTTTTCGCTTACCACTTCTGGATCGTGTGTCTCATGCAAATCTTAGTAACTCAAAATCATTTTATCTGAGCATGCTAACAATTCATTTCAGTAACTTTATATGGAAGTGCAAGTTTCCATTTTAAATATATACATATAACAAAAAAAAAAAAAACGACAATCAATACATCTACTTCGCCATGGTGACACATAAACAACCTGATTTGCGTCAGCTACAATATGTTTGTTTTTACAAACATTGCACTGAACTTTACTTTGCCTTTTATCCTAAGAGAAAAGCAAATGCTGCTACATTTCCGTCTCTGGCTCATTTTGTGGGTGTTTTTCAGTTGGTATCTCCTCCTCCCTGATATAGTTGTAAATACTGTATCCAGTCCAGGAAGTCGGACTCGGCATCACTGGGCTCTTAGTACTTTCTCTCCTCCTCCTCCCTGGTAATACAGCGGCAAATGTCTTCAGTCAGTCGGGCGGCGCTCAATAATATCTCCTCCTCACATGCACATGTACATAGCAACTCAAACCCTGAGATGCTATTAGTCAGCGTGCCGTGAGCAGCTAGACTCATGCAGCGTGGGCAATTTGAATGGATTGCCAATGAACGGCTCACTCACAACCGCAAACCAGTTCTCATTGTCTCCTAAAAGAAATGTTCAAAAGGCTCAACTCGTTCGTGAACGTAACACCTCTAGAATGAGCTATGAGTGAGACAACAGCAGGAGGGATTGCTTGTACAGGGATTAGCATGGATGCTAACAGCTTGAGCAGCAGTTTTGTCAGATCTTGACCGCATTTCTTTGTTAAACGAAAAACAAATATCAACACTAAAAACTTCTAGGAAGGATATCTCTATTATCTCTCCACTCCCAACATGTTTTCACCAGAATTTGTTTCACAAAGTGGATCACGTTCTGTAGGAAGCGCCTGATAATCTGATTGATCCAAAATAAATGTTGACAGAACGATTGTCCAGCCATCTGCCGAATATGCTTCTGAAAGGTTCTCCCCAAACACTTTCTATGGGCTCTTTCCCAAATGGACAAGTGAAATATATTGAACGGTCATCTGGTGTGCCAAGGTACCAAAATTGCATCAGAATTCATAAACTCAAAAATAACCAGTGTCTTTGCTATGATAAAAAGATTTAAAAAATAGAGTGGAGTGTCCAATACTTGTGTTTGCTCTTGGCCTTCAAATTGCCACATCCACCTCTCGGTATACCTACAAGCTAATGAGTTTTATAGCTTAAAACAGTTCTGTCTTCTCCTTCACAGGAAATGTTGAGGATAATCCCGGTGCTCCTGACGGGGCTTTGCTTCTTGATGCTCAGGCCCTCTTGTTGTGACGGCAGCAAGATTCTGGTAGTTCCTGTTGACGGCAGCCATTGGCTCAACATGGAGGTGATCCTCCGAGAGCTGCACTCCAGAGGCCACCACATCACCGTCCTGCACTCAGCCAAAAGCTGGTACATTTCCACTAACTCCACATTTTACACTTCCATTACGAGGCGCATGATGGAGGATGAATCAGACAAGAACTACTACAATCAGTTACTTTTGGATTTTATGAATTGCCGTAAAATGCCACAGTTCATGCGCACCTTCTGTCAAAACAAGTTAGTCGGATCTGTGATGAGAGATGGCCTCTCAATCCTCACTGGAGCTACTGCTGAAATGTTGGATGACTCTGCATTCATGAAGCAAATGCAAGATGCCAAGTTTGACCTCATGTTGACAGATCCTGCCTTGACTTTGGGTTTTCTGTTGGGGAGCTACCTCAAGCTGCCGATGGTCTTCAACGTACGCTGGATTAATCTCGGTGAGGCCCACCAGACCATCGCTCCCTCTCCTCTGTCATATGCACCAGTGCCTGGAAGTGAACTCAGTGATCAATTGGATTTTATGGGAAGGACCAAGAATATGTTGCATTATATCCAAAGCCTCGTCCATCAGCACTTTTACATCAACCCTCTTTATTCAGATCTGCTCCAGCGGCACTTCCCTCCTGGATCTGACCTGTTGTCCTTACAGCGTTCAGCAGATCTCTGGTTAGTGAGGACTGATTTTGTCTTTGAGTTCCCTCGACCAACAATGCCCAACGTGGTCTACATTGGCGGGTTCCAGTGCAAGAAAGCCAAGCCCCTCCCTGCTGACCTGGAGGCCTTCATGCAAAGCTCTGGGGAGCACGGGGTGGTGGTCATGTCCCTGGGAACATTTGTGTCCGCACTGTCCCGTGAGACCACAGAAGCAATCGCAGCTGCTTTCGCTCAACTCCCTCAGAAGGTGGTGTGGAAGTTCCTTGGCGAGAAGCCTTCATCTTTAGGGAACAACACACTCTTGGTGGACTGGCTACCTCAGAATGACCTCCTGGGCCATCCCAAGACTCGCGCTTTTGTAGCCCATGGTGGCACCAATGGCATGTATGAGGCCATTTATCATGGAGTTCCTGTGGTTGGGATGCCCCTCCTCTTTGATCAGTTTGATAATGTACTCCGACTAAAGGTGCGAGGGGCAGCTCAGATGGTTGAGGCAGGAACACTCACTACAGACAGTTTCCTTGAAGCCTGCAAGGAAGTCCTTGAGAATCCGTCATACCGCCAGAACATGCAGCGTCTTTCACAGCTGCACAGGGATGTCCCAATGCCACCAATGGACACCGCAATCTTTTGGATTGAGTACGTCATCAGGAACAAAGGAGCCCCCCATCTCCAGTCACAAGCTTTTGCTCTGCCATGGTACTCTTATTTCTGCCTGGATGTGGCTCTTCTGTTTGTTCTCCTCATTGTGGCCTCTGCGTGGACAATTATCACATTCTGCAGGATCCTCTGCTGCCGCAAGTTAAGAGGGAAAAGGAAAACAGAATAACTGATTTAAAACGATCAATGCCTGTAATCTTGTTAAATATTTGCACAAGTTGTCACATTTTTGACTAGTGTGGGAAGAACCTCAGCTGTGGGAGGTATAATAATCTGTCACAAATATCTTCGCTCAGTCATCACAGTCTGATCATTCCTGATACTCTCTGAAGGTTTGATAATAAAAATGATCATGGTAAACTTAAAAGTAATTATTACTGCAGTTTTAATGTTATAAGCACATTGGCATAATCAATTCCAAAGTTGATAATAAAATCCTACTTTATCACTTTTCATTTTAAGATTTTAAAATATACAGTAGAACGAAAAAATTGACACAATCTCAAATATCATCATGAAGTATTTACAGAAACATCTTTTTTGTGTTTAAAACGCTGTGGCTGCATCAGACAGACACAAACAAGACAAGAAAGAAAAATAAAGCAAAATCCTTGATGTTTCAGCAGGTCACTTCTCAACTCTATAGGTATCAAAGTCAACAAATAACAGCGGATGTGTTCAAAACTTAACAGAAAATAACTAAAACATCATATCATCGAATCAATATTCAGTATTCCTGCCATTAGCAGCTGTAGAGCTCTAACCCTGGCTGCATGTTCTCCTCAAGCCTTATGTTCTGTTGAGGGGGACCTCAACCATGACTTCAGTGATTCTTAATGATATATATCACAAATGCATTGGGTGTCCCAAAGCTTTTTTTACTTCTGTATATTAAAGGTTGAATATCCACACACAGCTGCTATAAGTTTCAAATAAGTGACATATTTACTTTCTGCTAGCTACTGATTTTGTGAATAAGTTTGTGCTTAAGTCATCCCAAAAAGCCCTTTGGCAAAACGTTTGTCACGCTCAAATTATCATGCAAATTTGCAGAACTGTCTCTCTATCAACAGAAACCATTTCTGCTCTCAGTCTTTTACGGATTTGTTGGTCGTTTTAATTATTTGTTCTGTTTGTTGAATATTTTCAGAAATTTTTTCCTCTTCTTGGACTTCTGCTCTGCCTCCACAAAATCTTTATTCTATTGCCATTTTGTGCACGCATGCAGTGTTCCCTCCACAAGTGAATGTACCATAAGATTCATCTGGTTTGGGCTGTTTTGTTGGTTATAAATCTGAATATATCACACTAATGCATTTTCTGACAACAACATTTGCCTTTTGTAATGGACCTTTAAGTAAAAAGGCTCCAATACTCCTGTTTTCTTTTCTTTTCTTTTCTTTTTTTTTTGAGTCTTTGAGTCGCAGTGGCTTCTAATGCCACATGTTGGGCCAAGTTAAACCTAAAATCCTCTCTCCTGACATTGTTCTGCCCCCCATCCCCACCCTGGGAATCATTATAGTAGATTACTTTTTTGCATCTCCCTGTGCCTGTGAGGTTAGACTTACAGAATGAAGATCTGAGCTTTTAAGAATGGACTAGAATGATGTCTCAGTGGATTTCAATATTTTTCAACACAAACTTGGAAAACATAATAATTCATAAGAGTGTGGTCTTGCAAGGAAACAGTGTGTTTCCACCTCCTTCCTATGGAGCCGTGTTGTTGTACAACAGCCCAGCACCCATTGTCTCAACAAACCACTCTGACCATAGTTGCCAGGTCTGCTTATTACAAGCAACTTGGACTTCTTTTTTCCCCCTTGTAAATACTGGGTGTTGCTGGCTGCATGTTTTTGGGGCTTGTTTTGCTCCCAAACTCAGGACAGGCCTGATGCATACTCCCTCATCTTATAAACTCAACTGAAATTATTTTCTCTTTCTAAACACAAATATATGTTTTAAATATAAAATAGGGTCAAAATTGATGTTTCACCAAAGAAAAAAATCCATACAGCCTGGATTAATTTAATTTCTAATATACCTTTTACTGTTTTCAGCTGTTACGAATCAACATAAAACTTAAAAAGAAAACCTGACTATGTCTATTTGCTGATTAAATCAAAGATTTAACTGTCAAGGGATAAAGCAGACTTTATGCATGAGGGCTTAAGTCCTGCAAGCCACTCAGTGGTTGTGTATATGACGAAAAGGACGTTCCAGCTCCAAAAAACAACTTGTTGCACAAGTAAATTAAGAAAAAAAAGCACTATAGTAAAATTTATTGTACATGAAAATTAAAACACGTTTATGTTGTTTTATCTAAAAAAAAAAACCTCACAATTTATCACACAAGAATACAATACTTTGACACAAACTTTCATGTATGTAAAGTCGATGTGTGTGTGTACTTGGGTGGATGTAGGTGGTTGTTAATATGGACCTGGTTGCTTTTTTCACCGAAAAAACTGGCAACGCTGACCATGGGTCCATTTTCAATTGTGTGAGATTTCTTTTCCTCGAGCAGAGTGAACAAAGTCAGCTCAGTGTAAACTGCACACAGAAACTGTTTTTAAGTTAATGTGGTGTTCTCCACTTTTAGGTTGTTGGGAAACTGCATTTTCAGAAAGTGTGTTTTGTAGCACAGTTACATTTTACCATGATCTAGTATTGATGTGTTGATCATTCCACGCTCCTGTGATTTAATTGGAGCGCTTGTGCCCCCTAGTGGACCAGTGTTTAGTTTCTGTGCATTGAGTTTTCTCACTCTGATTGTATTTATCCTCACAGAACATTAACTTTAAATTCTTTAAAAGGCTCCTGTCCTTATGTTCAGTGTTTTCAGTATATAAAGACTTGACCTTTTGCCATCCCAGGACATGTAAATATAAAGAAATTAGAAATGTCTTTATTGTCACAAATCAACCAATTACTGACATAAAATCTGCCACAGTCACCATTCAAGCTGCTGATGCATGAAATATTATTCTTCATATCCTCCTTCTAAGCAGTTTGTCTTATTAGTGTCTGACATGTGAGTTGAAAAAAACAAATTACCTGATTAGAAAATGCACTTTTATTTTTACAACTCTTACGTAAAAAAACAGAAAGGCAAGTTCAGGTATTGGACTAAATTTTACTAGTTTGAATATAGTTTTGACTGGATTTTAAGCACATTTAGCTGTTTTGGATTGGAGTTTGCTAGTTTCAACTCAGTCTAATTTATTTTTACAAGGATTAAACCAAGTTAAATGGTTTTAACTTGGTTTGTAATAGTTTAAATTATGTCTTACTGATACAGCTGAGGTTTTAACATGGCTTTAACTGGTTTGAGTTTTAACCAAGTCCATTTAGTCTAACTGTAGTTTATCTGCTTCAGAGTGAGTCTGTCTGTTATTTTTATTCATTTTTTAGGTTTTAAACTTTAATGGATTTTGACCACGTTAACTGGTTTAAACAGGATTTTACCGAGCTCAGTTTTGATTGGATTTAGCTGAGTTTTAGTCAAGTTAGATGGACTTTTATTGTGCTTTAAACAGTTTACTTATTTAACAGTAACAAGATTAAACTGGCTGTCTTTAACTAAGTCTAAAAGGGGTTACAACTATGACAGTTTTTAACTGATTTCAATGGGTTGAACTTAGTTTTCAATAATTGCAAGAAAATCTAACTGCCTTAACCTTAGTTCTTACTGGATTTTATTTAGGTTTATAAATTCATTTTTGTGTTGTGCTGGGCTTTAACAAAGTTTAAAGTGTTTTGCTGGTGATTTTACTGTTTTTTTTTATTTTATTTTTTAAAGTTTATCTTTGATTAGGCCGGTATTAGATCATTTTAAATGGTCTGAACTGTGTTTCACTGGGTTGTTATTAAGTAAGTATATTATGTAAGTTATTTTTACTGAGTACTATTTTTTTATTTTTTTCCCAGTTGTCATGAGCATTCAGAAATCATGTAGATATAATCTTTTTTGCTTGAGGGTTTGTTTTGCAGTGGTTTGTGGCATTAAGTAATTTCTGGACTCTGTTTACTCTCAATGCTCAGGTACAGAGTGTGAACCCTCATGTCGTCTTATGTAAGCTTATTTTGATTACTGCTCTCTTTGGGCCTGTTTTTGCAGAAAACATGCCCATTAGTTAAACCTTGTTTGTGTGTATGAGAAGAACCTTGAAAATGTTTTGATTAGGAGTAAACAGCTGTCACCATGTGATAGTCCATGCAGGACATGTGAGTCAGTGGTGTGAACATTGTCATAAGAAATAAAATGAGCCCGATCATGACTCAGAACAATTAAAGGAAGGAAAGGTTCAGGACCAGAGAGCGT
The DNA here is from genome assembly GCA_037902135.1 of Cetoscarus ocellatus. NCBI lineage: Eukaryota > Metazoa > Chordata > Actinopteri > Labriformes > Labridae > Cetoscarus > Cetoscarus ocellatus. The sequence goes on along the minus strand of JBAMNC010001469.1, from coordinate 16,422 downwards.
CCCACGAGCTTTGTTTGAGATTTTTGGGACCGAGTTCAACTTTGAAAAGGTGCAGTGAATGTAGGAAGACTCCCATGAGACAAATCAGAAATAATTGTTTTTTTGTTTCAGGCCTTGCTTGTTCAGTGATCGCCATGGCAACAAAGGTGTCCTTAGCCAAAATGAGCCAGGGCTTTTAAGATCTAAATCTAAATCTGTCCAGTTCAAGCAGTGCAGCAGCTGCAGCACTTCTCAAATGAACATAAATGACTCTTAGAGGTCTTTCTGTGCAGTAAATTGGATGTTTTCTAACACCTTGAGAGCAGTAGCATTTGTACTTAACACTCCTAAGTCAGTCTGCAGGAAACTGTGCAAGATTCAAATGAAAGTTTATCAAATAAAGGACATGGAAACTATGTTAAACAATGTAGAAAGTGTTAAAAAAAAGGTCAAGAAAGGCAGTTGCAGCACTGTTTAAACCTCAAGGTGAAGCTCCTCTGCCTGTTGCTTAAACTAAATAACCTGACTGATGGAAAAGCTGATTCAACTGTGGTATCAGACAAAGAGCATCCCCACACACCTGATCTTTGAGTAATCACAGATGGAGCAGCAGTCATGACAGGTGGGATGATTGTTTTTCATGTTGGGAAAAGACGATCACCTGTTTTTACAAAGACATAAAAGAAATCAGCTTAAAAGTTGATGTATGACCTTGACATTTTAGTTAACATTGAACCAAACAGAAGTTGAATCTTTGGGTACATTGTACAGGGAACGCTGCAGGTCATGTGCACAAAACTGTGAAGATTTTGTGAAGGCAGAGAGGATGATGAATGTCCCAGGTTCACATGCACATCAAAACTTCTGAAAATGTTCAACAAATTGAGCAATGACTTATAATAAGAATGAGAGCAGAAATGGTTTCCATTGATAAAGAGACACTTTGGCAAATTTTGCATGAAAATCTGAACATGACAAAAGTGTGTGTAGGGATGGGAGTTGATAAGATTTTATTTATACCAATGCCATCAACAATTTAGCTTTTTGATGTGATTCTTCAAAGGGAATCAGCAGCAGTTGTTTTTTTTTTTGTCTTGCCTCATTCCCGAGTCCACGACAAGAAGATAGACACCATTCATCAGACTGTGTGCACTAACATGTAAGAGACAGACAAATCTTGCCCATTAGCTTAACTAGAACATGGAATTGAATTGAATTTATTTCGAACATTTATGTAAAGAAATAGAGAAATGCCATTCACATACAAAGAAAAAAAAAGAAACAAGTAATTATACATGTTTGAAAAGGAATAGGAAGAAGTAAATACTATTTGAATTCTTACCCTTTTTACTGTTTCTTATGGGTCGTATAAAAAGAAATTCTGCTTTGACATCTATGCAAATATATTATACAAAACATTTAACCTATATAAATATGTTTATCTAAATATACACTATATATATGTATATTTGTATATATACATACATAAATACATACATACATACCTAACATAAACAGTCATCAGATAAACTCTTCAGCAACTCTAAACGGCCTTGTGTGCTTGTTGTGACTCTTTTTTTTTTTCTGTATTGTGTTACGTTATCTTCTACTATTATCTTTTTTTCTTTTACTGGTGGTTTGTGCTAGAGATGTGATCATGAACAAGTCGGGTCTGTTTCAGGGCTCTTTAAAGTGAACGATGAGAACTGGTTATAAGTGAGGCAGGCTAATGCTTTCCATTGACTCCCAGTGTTTGAGCTAAGCTAGTTAGCAGTGAGTGAGCTTTGTCTGTCTATTCCTTGTTACTGCACGCACAGTCAAAAGAATGGACTCTATCTGCTTGTCGTGGACTCAGGAGTGAGGCAAGACATGAAAAAAAATGTTGGCATATCCCTTTAACAATACTCCTATTCCCTGCTGAAACTCAGCAGCAATTCCTGCTGATTTTCTGTGTGGGCAAAAGTTGCCATACTGCATACTGCATCGATAACTGCTTTGTGAGTTACTGATGTTTCCACTGACTGAAAGTTGTGCAATAAGCACCTTTCTGTCGAAAATTAAGCCCCAGTTTTGGACACATCTGACCCCTGTCAGTGGAGGGAATTGATATGGGAATCGCAAAAAGACAATTGATATTGATTTTTTGAGGGAGTTGTTATCAGTTATTAACTGGAACTGGTTTCTGATTTCCATCCCTGAGTGTGTGCCAATGTTGTCCCAAAACTTCTGACTCCTGATCAAAAGGAAAAATGCAAGCAAATGTGTGGAGACATTTTGGAACAAATGAAAGAAAACCCACATTTTTTCATACTTATTTATTGTAACTGTCTCCTTATCAACGGAGACCATTCCTTCTACCATTCTTATACCAAGCTAGCGATCATTTGAATGATTTGTTCAATTTGTTAAATGTTTCCTGAAGTTTTTGATGTGCATCGGTGCCCATGATGTTCATCGTCTTCGACACCTTCTCTGCCTTCACAAAATCCTAAGTGCCATTTTGTGCACGTGACATGCAGTGTTCCCTGAACATCTTATTAATGAACCAGAAGACTCGACTCCTGTTCTGTTCAACTTCACCAAAAAGCTGCCGCTCAACTTTTAAGCTGATCATTTCTTAACGCCTTAAAAAACACTTCAGTCAGTAGCTCACAGTAAACTAAAGTCATCATAAACTGGAAACTTACAGCCGCTGTGCTTGAAGACCCAACCTTTGATAGAAAACACTTTCAGTGTGACTGTGACCCACGTGGTTTTATCCTCATAAGTTCAGTCTCATTATTTAATAACCATAGCTCATCAGTGGATATGAAAAAATGATGTAAACATGGAGCATTTTCACAAAAACACTGAAAACAGCTTAATTTCAAGAAAGTACAGCAATACCAGGCTGAAATTATTTCTGTAAAACTCATTAATAAATATTAAGAAATGCATTTTTGATTAACAAAAGAAAAAAAACTAAAGTAAATAGACTTTAATTCCAGTAAACACTCTACAACTTGCACTACAAATTTCCTGGAATGTCCTGAATTTTGTTTTTGGCTCAACAAAGTATCTTGAACTTTTGGCAACTGAGTTAAAATGAGCAAAGAAAACATCTCATGGCAGCTATTCAGTGATTTGTTTGGTAAATTCTGGTGACAAAGACATAACAGGGAATGGGCGTGCCTCTCTGAAAGGAGGTCACAGGTTCAAACCCCCGTGTGAGTCAGGACTCTTTTGTGTGGACTTTGCACACAGTGCATGCATGGGTTTTCTGCACTCTGGCTTCCTCCCACAGGCCAAAAACACACCTGTCAGGATAATTGGTGATCCGAATTGCCCTTGGGTATGAGTGTGAGTGTGAATGATTGTCTTTCTCTCTATGTGGCCCTGTGATCAGATGGCTACCCCGGCCCCATGACCCCGGAAGGGATTAGCACCTCCAGCAAAAAGAAGTATACTTGAAGTTCATTTTATTAAGTATACTTGAGTATGAGTATAAGTATAGCAAGTACACTACAGATCATGCACTTGCAATGCACTAGAAAGTATACTAATTTAATACTTCTTCATACAAAATTGGAACATTTTAAGTTTATTAAAGTATACTTTAAGTACATAACAAGTACACTTATCTATATACTACTGGTGTACTAGGTCTATACTTTTAGTCCACATTTTCGTTTATTGAAGTATAAATTAGGTATATTTCTATGAACTGAAAAAAAACCTTTTTTTCTTTTTTTGCTATTTTACTAGTTTACTTGTTGTTAGACTTTAAGTATACTTGTAAGTTCTACTTTCTTGTAATTCCCCTTCATGCACAGGATAAACAAAAAAGTTCTGTATCACAGTCAAAATTATGTCAGACTAATGAAGAGACATAACAGTGCTGTTTGCTTGAAAGATGGTACATTTTGTTTAATTAATGACTTGGTTATTTCTAAACAAATGTGTTCATGTGCCAAAATCTGTTGTGTTTTAGTTGAGGTACTTCCTAAATCAGACATGCCTGTATGTAAAGATTCACAGATCAATGCACTATGTACTTTCATATATGAGGTTAAAAAAACAAACTGTTAATGCTGTCTGGCCTGACATGGTTAAAACAAAATGTGTTCTGAAACAGATGACGCTGTGTAACACCATGGCCAAACCCTTATGAAAGGGACTAGAACTTGATCAATAAAGTCAAGTCAAATGTTTATCTGTTTAAGCACATTTAAAGGAACAGTCCAACATTTTTGTGGTTTTCATGTCTTGCCTCACTGCTAAATCCATGACAAGCAGATCGACACCATTCTTTTGACTGTGCGTCCAGTAACGAGGAAAAAACAAACAAAGATCGCCAACCGCTAGTTAGCTTAGCTAAAACACTGGGAGCTTATGGGTAATGCTTTAGCCTGCCTCTGCCTACAGTCATCAGACAAAGTCTAGACAGTCCTGTGTGCTTTTTGTATTGTTTATTGACCGCGTGATGTTACGTTATATATTTTCAGACTACGAGTAGCATTTTTTGCAATTTTTGGAAGAAATGCTTACAAAACTAAGCTGCAGGGCGCATGCGCAAACCACCATAATTTTTTCAGGACTGACGTAGATTCAAAACCTTACCTATTTGAACCAGAATATTTGGTGGAGGAACTACATGTTTTGGAAGCTGAGCGTGCACAAAGAGAAGCTGAGGCAGTGGAACAGCCGGAGGCTGAGGGGAGAGTCCACAGCAGCATGGACTGTGGTGTAAATGTGGGCTAACCTTGGAGCTAAACTTGGGCCAAATAATGTAAAGATACATCTTTTTTTGGGGGGAGGGGTGTATTTGTAGCGATAATATCTTTTGACCATCATGTAGCTTATAACTTGGTATGATTTTACAGAGAACTACAGCGCAATCATTCTCAGACTGGTTTTACCTACAAACATAGTTATAAGTTAACTCAAGGAGGGAAAACAGGACAAAAATTGAAGTGTTCCTTTCATGTACATAAAGATAATGCAGTTGAGCACACATACTAGTTACTGTAAACTTTTAAACTCCAGCACTAAATGATCTTGAACATTAAGTTTATAACAGGGGTAATACTTAATATACTAAGAATTATTACTTTGCGGCAGAAAGAAGTAAAAAGTATACTAAAGGACAAGTATAAGTCTTATACAGTATTGAAGAATAAGTATAAGTCTTAGGGCTCTAATTTCGTAGACCAGGCACAGGCGGGGCGTACCTGCCCTGCGCCGTGCCCCCGTGGCGCCAATGGGGTGTGTCCAGGGCATTTTGCAAGTTTCATGCACGGCGCAGTCTGGCGCAGGGAGGTGCACCCATGCCTCCGTCTCTCCCAGCGGCACAAGTAGCAGAGAGGGAGGAGAGAAGGCGTGAGTGGGCTTAACACAGCCGAGTGTAATCTTCACCAATCAAAATGAACGCCTCTCCCGCCTTTAAATGCGCCTCAGGCGAGGTGCAGTGGCAATTTCACCTCGGTGGTGAAGAAGGTCAGAGCCACTGTCACTTTTGCAGCAACTGGGAGAGCACAGGGGCCACCAGGCCGCGCATCGGAGGCCACGATGCGCGTCACCATGTGGACCACCTCGCGGGACAGATGTAATCTGTTCCTATGTCATAATAGGAGTACAAAATTAAGTGATAATTACATTTAAACACAGCAGCAGGCTAATCCATTCATCATGCTTGTGATCCGCCTGCATTCCTGGTCTATCATCGCCAAATAGCAGAACCTTTGGTGAAATATTCCCCCGATATCTCCTCCTCATCCTCCTTGCAATAATGTACTCCATCTTTTTAGATCACGTTAAGAATAAAGATTAAAACAGAGAAAATATGGGCAATCACAGGTAAATCCTTAAGACACAGAGTGACTTACATTTATTCAGTGAGCGTCTCTCTCTTTTTTCTTTTCTTTTGAATTTCATGAGATGAGAGAAGCCGGATACTCTGTATCGGATGATGTGGCTGTTTGTGGTTGGCTGAGAGATGTGAACTCGTTAGTTTGCGTCACTCTTCCAGCTGACGTCAGGTTGAGTTTCCCTATTGACAAACGTCTCTGATCTGACAGCAGATGTGACGGGACAATTAATATAGATAAATGTATGTGCTGGTTCAGACGGTTACATTAAATAGTGGTTGCTGTGAATGTTTATTGCATTGAATAATGCCTGACACTCTGGATACCTGCCTGTGAGGTTTTGTGACATGTGTGCACTGTGCGCCTGTCAGCTAAATTACCACTGCACCAGATGTGTTTCGCCTGCACCAAGAATAGACCAGGTTGGAGCTGGCGAGCTTTCAGCGCACCTTCCGCGTGGTTTTGTTGGCACGTAATTGTCACTGCGCCAAGCTGAATCTTTCAACATCTCCCCCTGGTGTGCTGTCACACACACCTTGGGGCAGCTGGTCTACCAAATTGCCAAATTGGCTGCGCACCGCGGTGCGCCGGACAAAATTACCACTGCGCGGGGCGTGCCAGGCTGCGCCACCCTGAGTTGTGCCAGGAAATTAGAGCCCTTAGTATTAATATACTTGGTCTTAGACTTTTCTCTATACTTGTCAGTTTAAGCCAAGTTTACTTCACTACACTATTCTTAAGTAGAAAAATGTGGTATATAAAATGTAAACTTCAAGTAAACTGCCTCAGCTTTAGTATAAAATAAGCATACTCATAGTATATTTGAATAAACTACATTTTGATAAATTACAAATGGTGACTTGAGCAGATCTTACAAATTGCAGCCCTCTGACAGTGAGCACAAAATCAGTGTGGCCCACTTGATAACTTGTTGCCCATTCCTCTCTACACCTTCGAAAGAAGGCCCAAAACCAACCTTTGTGAGTGACTTACAAAAGTTTTAACCCAAAGTGGCTTATAATAAGCAGACATGGCAACACAAAAAAGGAGTGGGCCATAGGCCATAGATGAAATCCTTGTCCCTGATTGGCTAATCTCTTTGCAAGCTAACATGTGACAACTTGACTCTCCTCTCAAAGGTTGCTGCTGCACTTCCCTGTAAGTAAAAGAGACTTGCATGTTATTAAGTCTTATTTTGGACATTGGGAACAATCTTAATGGTTGTTTTTACTGATAACGGCACATTTAAGTCTTTATCTGCTCAATAATACAAACATGAACTTTGCTCTTGTGAACTGATTTGAAAAATGACACAGTCTGCTATAAGAGCGTTTTATTCATCTTCCCATTAACATCATGAATTGTCCCACACATATGTCTACATGTCTGATCAGATCTTGGAGCGTATGGCTCATATCTGCCTCTGTGAGGGTGCTGATACCTGGAGCTGCTGCTCCCTGCTCCAGGTTTGTTTGACTCCTCAGAGGCAGAAGCAGAGGAGGAGGGGAAGGCTGCTGCTCTCTGATATGACTGTTGAACTGTGACTTGTGTGGCTATTGTAATCACCAATTCTCGCCTTATTTTCCCTCCGCTGTGTGACCTCGCTGCTTCCTCCCTCCTCGCCTGCCCACCCCTCCCATCTCTTTTTGCCCAGTTCAGCCTGAAGTTTCCACATCCATCAGCCTGTGAAGTCTTTACATTGAACTGGCCTGTGGACACAGTCTTAGGGTTTGACTGAAATCTGTCACTAACCAGCATTTAGGAGTAGAGCCTTAAATAAAGTCAACTTCGCATTAGGACACTTGTTAAAAACATCAAAAGTTTTGGCCTTAACCTTTGTCAACAGATACTCTTTTATGAGCTCATAAATGGAGTGTATGATTTAAGCTATTTCTGCACTCCATTAAAATCCTCAATGTACTTTAAGTACTGCTATACTGACCCTAAACTACCTGCCTCTAAATAAACATTTCTATTGTAATTATTATGTAAATATAATTTATTCTGTTCTTAAAGTCTTGAGCAAGGTACAGAGTAAGATCCTTCTACTGTGTGCTGTTGGTATAGTTTAAATGACAATAAAGAAATCTTAAATCTTTACAGAAATGCATGTGGAAATAGATTTTTGTCAGCTTTGGACAGTAACAAGTTACTTGTCTTACCCAATATTACTGTGATAGAATCACTTTTTCACTGAGGCAGAGGCTCCTTGGCTGTTTTCCTTGGAGTCCCCCACAGTGGACCTTGCTGTGCAGCTGGATCTACCTTAGGCTCCGTTTACACGGCAACAAACTGAGAGTTTTCGTTGCGTTTTCGCCTTTATACGAGAACGGCGCTGAAGTGTCTGAATCCACAAACTTTTGAAACCAGGGTCCCGAGTTCAAAGTTTTGAAAAGGTTTTCGTATCCGTTTAAAGGGGAATCAGCGTTTCCAGAGAAAACGCAGACGTGCGGCGCACACGCAGTACTCTTTCATGTGAAGGCTGCGAACTCATCCCAGGAACAACAACAGCAGCAACAGCTTTGGCCGTCTACTGAGCACGACGTGTGCTGCTAACCATGCTCGGTTTGTTATCCAGATAAAAATATCCAGGCAGATTTGTTGTCCAGACAAGAAACTCCTGTGTCTTGTTCTTGTTTGTGCAAAGTTTGTCTTCACCGGAAAGCATATGCGTGTTTTAATACAGCTGATTTTCTAAAAAACCAACATCATCATCTACTGGCTTGGTATGCACGCTACAGCGTTTTCAGTCGTTCTCACATGATCGCAGAGTTCTTTTGAAAACGCAAAGGAAAAACCTTTCTATTTCTGGTGACAATGTCTCTTTCATACGGGTTTGGCCTTATTAAGTGTCTGTAATCAGGCAGGTCTATCTTGCCAATCTCCAGTCTACTGCAGTTGAACTTGGCCTGTAGTGGCCTGATCAGCGTCATTAAGAGCAAGAAGAGATGGGAGCTACGAGCATGACAACAACAGGAAGTCACTGCTTGTACAGAGATTAGCATAGATGCTAACAGGTTTAGCTGCAGTTTTGTCAGAGCCTGACTGCATTTCTTTATTAAATAAAAAAAAAAAAAAAAAAAAAACAAGACCATCACAAACGTCTCAAAAGGACGCATATTTTCACTCCAATTCTGACATGTTTTGCCAACAGTTTGTTTTATGAAGTGGCTCAGGTTCTGTCTTCTACCCTAACTTCTGAATGGCCCCATAAGGGCCAATAATATGCTACTGAAAGGTTCTGTCCATACCCAGACACTTTCTATTGGCTGTTGCCCACATGGACTAGTGAACTATATTCTTTATCGTATTAGTCCTACATTGTCTGGGTGTTGGAAGGCTGTGTTTAATCAAAATGACTTAGGTATAAGACATAAAATTGTATCTTTATTACCTCCGCCAAGGAGGTTATGTTTTCGCCAGGGTCTGTCTGTTTGTATGTCTGTTAGCAAGATTACACAAAAACTACTGGATGGATTTACATGAAATTTTACCAGAGGTGTGGTTTGGTCCAAGGAAGAAGCCATCACATGTTGGTGCTGATCCAATCCAGATTGACGTCACAAAAAAACACTGAAGTTTATAATGGCAAATCCCAATTATTTACGTCATTATGTGAATTGTTTATTTGCAAACTGACATCAACGTTTTTCAAGTCAATGTTACTACATTTCCAAGCTTCCCTTGCAATGCGTTCTGCTAACACAATGGCTAACAATAGCCTGGTAGATTGGCTCGTTTTGTTTGACTTTGTAACTACAACCCTGATAACTCAGACACCACATCATTCACACTCCCCTCTTCCCAGTTCCCATGTAAATGGAGCGCAGCATTCTCCACATGGACAGAAGTGAGCGAACACTCGGCTGCCCATGTGGAGAGGAAAAGCCACAGTCGTAACTGAGCTGCTTGGCGGAGCTCTGCTCTCTCTGAGTGCTTTTCTAGTTTATCTCTGTGTTGCTCTCTGTTGTCCCGGCTGTAAGTGTGTGTCATGTAGTCTGTGATAGTGCTGAAGGGGAATTTAGACTGGGACAATGTGCAAACTTCACTTTCTGTGTGAAGTTTGCTACCCTGTATGGGATAGGCAGAACAGATAATGGGTGAATGTTAGTATGGTGACAGCCACTTATTAGCTCACAAAAAGCTTCAGATTCTAACGGTGATTTCATCTCACTGTCCAATACTTACTGCAGCCTTTCCCAAAGTTTAGGTCACAACCCAAAATGAGTCCTGAGCCTGTGGTCACTGGGTCACAGGCTGTCAGACTAAAATGACTGGAATGACTGAGGAGCAGTCATGATCATGACCTCCTTATCTCTGCAGGAACCTGCTACATGACATCTGCACACACCCTCTGCTCCTCAGAGCGAGGGAGAGAGAGCAGTATGAGTGAGTGACACTGAGGACTTCTGTGTCCACCATGACAAAATGAAATAATAAAGATCAGATTGTTAACATTAGCTTTGCAGAGGCCCTTTAGATGAAGCAGAGAGGCTCTATGATGTTTTATGAGGGGAGTTGCACGGAGGTCAAGCTCAGCTTTACAGACTGGACCAACACCTCGAGACGGAGCCAGCATCATCAAGAAAAATCACAATATTTAGTTCAATAAAGAAGGGCAGAAAAATCATCTTGTTGGATCTAAAGCAGGCGTTTTGTTTGTGTGTGGCCTTTAAATCATTAACTTTGTGAGTCTCCCGTGAGCAAAATCACTCACAACGCAGCACATGGATGTAATTTGATCCAGACCTTTTGATTTTAAGAACAAATACATGAGCACAAATAAATTAATGTGTTTCTGTATTTTGTTTCATGAAAATGAGATGGTTTAAATCCAGTGGCGGCTGGTGCCAAAAATTTTAAGGGGGGCGCAGCTTTGGAGGAAACAAACCAAAGAAGTGCTTCATACTACAGTGAACCACTTTAGCAGAGCGACAGTCTCTGAAAATACCTCTCCAAGATTATTTTCCATCAACAACAGGATAAGGTCCACAGCACCACAGCAGGCCTTGAACTCCTCCTTGCTGTAGATTAAGACTGAGCTCTGTCTTCAGCTTTAGTTGAGCACTGGGTCGGCCTTCAAGGTGCTGCTGAGGGAATCTTCAGGAAACATGACGTGGTACTGTGTGAATCTGTCATTAAAAAATACATAGAAAAGCACATTTTATTACCAAAAGTTAACATCAGTATTTACTGAAAAAAATCAACAGCCAAAGTTTAACCTGCTCCCAGAAAATAAAGCTCTAATTTATGTCATTTTCACCATTTTATGAACATTTCTTGTGTCACCTGAACAGTGTCTTATTTTATACATGATGTCTCATGGCTCAAGATTGTAAACACAAACAGAATCTTATGTACCACTAAACTGATGCTTTAAAACTAAAGGTAAAACTATGTGATACAGTTTTTGGTATAGATTAACGGTAAAAAGTATGAACAAAACAAAACAAATAAGAAAAAAAAAACAAATAAGAAAAAAAAAAAATCAGATAAATCAGATATAAGCATGCAGCTCAAAGGGCAGACGGCTCACACCAGCTGACTGATTCTCACAGCTGAAATGGAGGCTGTCAGTGTTTGCATGACATTTGTAGTTTTCAGCAAAACTACTTCAAATTCTAAAAAGTCCAAAAAATAAACTTTACATTACAGGAGTCTGTTTCCATCTGCTAAAACTTTTGAATACTTTAAGTTTGTACCGTTATGTGCAGTATTCAGTTAGCAAAAACCACCAACAGAATGTATAATTTCTGTATCCAAATAGAACATTTTATTATAGCAACTAAACATATGGTATACAATTATATATAATGACAATACTATATATATTTATATTGATATTTATTATTTTTTATCACGTTTAGTTGCCATAATAAAACTACAACATTTAAAGACAAGAGATACCTTTTGTTGGTCTGTTTTCGTTGATTTTATTCTGTGCACAATGGTACAAGCTGGAAAGGTACAAGGTAAGTGTCAAATCTAAAAGCTCCAGTAGATTAAAAAATAATTCTGTAATGGACATACACCTAAGAGGTGAAGAATTTGTGTTGTTTACACTTTTGGGACTAATAAAACCCCACTGTTTTCACCAGTAAATTGCAACACATAACTTGATAGCATTATCAACTCTTCTTTTTGTAATTTTTCAAAGGCTTTCACACAATGTAACAGTAATATTTAATGAGCAGTGCAATAAACCTCTGCAATAATCTGCATGCACTTGTGTATTACAATTTCTCCTATCTTGTTCCTGCTTTGCCATGATTTTTAAAAATATATTTTTATAGGTCCCTTTATATAATATTGTAATCAAAATAATGCATCAATTTTGTCAATTAAATTTAAAATTAACTTCTAGTGGGGTAAAAACAAACTTACCCACCCAATAAAAGCCCCAATTCCTCCTAAAAGTATGTTTTTGTAAAAATATGCAAGAATTAAAAACTATATAGATTTTTTAGAACTTAAGTCTGCAAAAGGATAATGTTCTACTGATTTATATTTATATCCTCTTGGTAAACTCATTTTGTGGCTCCTGATCTATAGTTTAGTGCCATGTGTGACACAAAATGCAAAACTTTGCCCCTTGAATTATGTTATGTCTACTAGGAAAGACACATCCTAATCTAATCTCAGTGCAGCACAGCCTCTTACTGATTTTCTTCTCTAATGCAATCTCACCTCTTCTGTGATCCTCTGATGGATCTCTGGACGACGCCTCTTCGGTGCATGGGAGCATTGGTCGGACTCGTGAGGGTACGTGAGATACTTGCACATGCGTAAATCATATCTGCTGCGGTGACGTGTCATTATGATTAACAGCGCTCGTTGTCCAGTCACATGAGGAAAAGAAACACCAAAACAATACTAATTCGCTGCCAGTCCAAGTGGGAGTGTCCGGGGCGCAATTGCCTGCGCCCCGGGGGCAAAGTTGAAGCGGCCAATCCCAAAGACGCCTCAGGTCACATGCTGAGCAAAAGTTTAAGGACTTGCATAGACACCCATTAGACCGGCGCCCCTCCGTACGTAAACGATGTATTCACAACAGAGTTACTACGTCAAAACATTGTGAAACCCCTTTTATTGAATGGTGACAGGTGCTGCTGACAGACTATTACTATGTGGTAAAAATAAATGTTTTTATCTGTTATTTTTTATAATTTAAAGACAAATTGTGTTGTGTTTAAGTCGACTTTCTCTGTTGAATTTTGGAGGGGGCGGCGCCCCAGCTGAAACATGTACCATATGAACATGTACCATAAAAGCTAAAGTATCATCCTCTATTAATCCAGCTCCTGCTGTTTTCTCCTTTAATCTAAAATCATCCAAAGTCATCTAAAGTTCATCTCTCTCTTTGTTTTCAGTTCTTTTAAATTCCAAGCATTTCATTAATTCATAGTAAAACAGGCTGGACAAGTTTTATGGCTCAAAAGTTTATTTCACAGGGGAAATTATTTAGCTTTTATGACCCAAAGCGTGCACAACAAGATATATGATGAAAATATATGTTTTATTTATATATATATATATATATATATATATATATATATATATATATATATATATATATATATATATATATATATATATATATATATATATATATATATATATATATATATACACACACACACATATATATATATATATATATACACACACACACACACACACATATATATATATATATATATATACATATAGATAGATAGATATAGATATATAGATATAGATATAGATAGATATAATTATCTTTTATGAATTTTCATGCTTCCCACCACAGGGTACAATAGCCTTTTTCTGAACAGTACAATATCATAACATAACATAACATAACATAACATAACATAACATAACATAACATAACATAACATATCATATAACGATATAACAAAATCTACATTTTTCCATGGTGGTGCTGGAATAACATGGAACATTGACACATTTCTAACACAAAAAACATACACTTAACAATGACAATATTTAAATCCATATACCACTTTACACCTGTACATATCCTCATGCACACAAACACTTAACATTGGTCCCTGTCCTGTGTTCTCTACTGATCCCCCCTTTACCCCATAGTTAAAATTTATGTTTCAATAATTCGTATTTCATAATGCTTCATGGATCTGTTTCCATATGCATTGAGCAGAATCTTAGGATTATGATAGAGGAATGTCTTGTATGCCTTATGCTCTGTTATGGTCTGCTTTTCCTCCTGACCCTTGTTATTCGTTGGTGTGTCTCTATACCCAGAATGCTGGACTTTGGCCTGTTTGATTAGAGGCTGTGTAAAACGGTCTGTAAAAACCTGGTGGATCACCTTGTTTCTTTGCTTTCTTAGGAGCAGGAGCTTCAGCCAAACTTTTGGACTCTGATAACTAGAAGGTAAGGCCAGTTTGGAGTTCATGTCATTATAATGTCACAGCAGATGTGCATGGATTCAGGTGAAGGAAAAACAGCAGACACAGGGAGAAGCTGGTCAGATACCAGGTGAAAGGAATCTCATTGTGCTGAAGGATGTCATAACACTGAAGAGGCTGTTTCAGGCAAGAAGTAGACAGTCATACTTCGAGCAACAGCAGTTCTCCCAGGGGTTTTCATTGTTCTGTATCATACCATTGATTGATAAAGAGTAATGAACATTTTTGAGTGGAGTATTTAGACAAGAATCAGACTTGCTTTTCTTTGAACATCAAGAGTAGAAGACTGGACTTGTAAGATATGGTGATGGAAACTGATGAAACTTGGAAACAGTGGAAACAGAGACCCATGTATGTTTTCTGTGCCAGTATCATCAAACCCATGGGACTCCGAATGAAGGCAGAGCTGTGTTAAGAAATGTTCTAGCATGTTGCTGGTGTTTCCTAACCTCGCAGTGCAGCTCGATCTTCCTGGTTCAGTGTCTGTAATTGGGCAGATCCATCTTGCCATGCTCCAATCTACAAGCCCAGAGCGGCACAGCCCAGTCAGAGTCCTTTAGAGCAAGAAGAGGTGGGAGCTATGAGCGAGAAGAGGTGGGAGTGACTGCTTCAGTAGCAGTTTTGGATATTTTCACTCCATTTCTCACATCTTCTGGTGAGAGTTTGGTCTAAGAAGTGGTTCATGTTTTGTGTTTTACACTGAAGCAGTTGCACCTTAACCTGACGCACCACGTGGACTGTTCAATAAACTTCTCTAGTCCATCTGGGAAAGAGCTCATAGAAAGTGTCTGGGAATGGGCAGAACCTTTAAAAAGCATATCCAGCAGGGGATTGGATGATCATTCCGTCAATCACATTCATTACAGGCCAATCCGATAACATCGTAGGCAGACGCTACTGCTGCAGTGTAAAGGTCAGAACATAAGTCACGACATAGAACAAAGTCTGGTCAAAAACAAGATGGAAGTGGAGTGTTTCTATTAAGAATTACTTTCAGTGCTGATATTAGTTTTTCATTTAATAAAGAAATGTGGTCCACATCTGATGAAACTGCTACTGATGCTGTTATGCTAATCTCTGTACGAGCAGTGAGTTAGTGCTGTCGTCTCACTTGTAGCTCTCACCTCTTCAGATTCAGATTCAGATTCAGATTCAGACAACTTTATTAATCCCCGAAGGGCAATTCCGTTCACAGTTACCCTGCCTTATTGAGCCATCTAAACAAATCAGTGGACAACCACATTCCCCTGTCAGTACCCACAGGTTAGCAGCATCAGCAATAAATACTACTACTACTAATAATAAATACAGTAAGCAGTAAAGTTCCACAGTGAAATTATTAAGATACAATAGGATAAGGAAACTCCAAATATGGCACAGGCCACATATCATCTTCAGGCTACAGCCCAGCATTTAGCAGCCTGATGGCTGAGGGGATAAATGAGTTGGAGTATCTATTTGTTTTCCTACGGGGTGCATAGTAGCGCCGCCCAGAGGGAATAAGTGAAAAGTCAGAGAAGAGGATGTTCCCCGGGCTGATCCATAATTCCTCTGGCTTTCTGGACCACGCGTTTCTCCCAGAGAGAGCTCAGATCTGTCAGCCGTACTCCAATAATCTTGGAGCAGACTTTTACAATCTGGTTCAGGCTGTTTCTGACCTTTACTGATAATCCGTGAAACCAGCAAACAAAGGAAAATGTTAAAAGGCTTTCAATAAAAGAATGATAAAAACAAGATAGGATGCCCTCAGAAACACTGAAGGAGTTCAGCTTCCGCAACAAATGAATCCTTTGTTGACCTCGTTTAACTATTGACTCTATGTTCTGGACAAACTTTAGGTCAGAGTCAAACACAGTTCCAAGATACTTGTAAGAGTCAACAATTTGCACATCTTCACCATGGATGATGCTAGCTTCAGGTGAAAACTCCAGGCCAGTTCTTCTGAAGTCAATTATCAGTTCCTTTGTCTTTTGGACATTAAGGTCCAGGAGGCTGTCATCACACCATTTAACAAACATTGATAGAGCATCCCCATGGCCTGACTCAGAACCCTGCAGCAGAGATAGCAGAGCTGTATCATCTGAGAATTCTTCCTGCTTTAAATAAGGCTGATTGGTCGTTCTGCTACAGACCAAGTACAGTCATTTTAGACTGTACAACAC